>PVIW01001306.1:253076-301604 GCA_004026585.1 Noctilio leporinus | reverse complement strand
AGGACCTTTGCACCTGCTGTTCCTTCTGCCAGGACAGTTCCCATGGCTGGCTCCTCATCACTCGAGCCTCTCTACATGTCCCCTCCCCTGCTCAGCTAGAGTACTCTCCCTCCCCCCACCCCCCCGTCACATTTGACAGTTCTGTTTTCTTCTTGGACTCTTTTCCCTCTGAAAAGGTCTTGCTAATTTTTATTTTGTTTGAATATTGCTTCCTCCCCCACTAAGTGTAGCTATCTTATGTGCAGTAGGCTGGTACAGTGCTGGGCGTGGAATAGGTGTGTTTAGCACACTCCTGTTAAATAAAGAAATGCTGACTGTTCCCCCCAACACTTGGGTCTTGCTCACCTCCTTTCAGAAGCCCACCAGAACTACCCCACCCCAGCTCAGAGATCCCACTGCACAATTCTGATGTCCAGAGGCAGTCGAAGGGCTCGATGGGGCCAGGAGGTCTGGTCCTAGCTCTGCCTCCACCCACGGGGGCAATTTTGAACAAATCACTGGCCCCTGGGGTTTCAGTTTCCTCATCAGTAAGATGGGATGAACCTCCTAGGGCTGAGGTGAGGACCAGCTCAGGTGATGCTGTGACGGCCCTTCGACTTGCACACAAGTGAGCAAATGTGTCACTTGCCCAGAAGCCTGCCTCCTGCAGGGAGATTTCTGCAGCCTGCCAGCTCCTGCTGGCCAGCAGGCTCCTGCCGCTGCTCTGTCTACCCCAGGCTCTACGCTGGACACCCAGGGGGGAACTCTAGGGCCTCCCAAGGGTCCTAGCCACCCACGTGGACTCTGCACCTGACCCCTCAGCCTCCTCCTCTACCAGGCTTTTGGGCAACCCAACAGGAGAATGCTCGGAAGGGCAACCCAACGGGAGAATGCTCGGAAGGGCTCAGACGGAAGCCCCAGGTCTCCTCCCACCACTAGCACCACCACCTCCCCTCCCTTGGAGGACTCTGTCCTCCCTCCTCACTCTGTGACCTCTGGGTTTCTTGAGGAACTAAACCCTGCTGTCCCCACACTCACAATGGCCGACATAGGGCAGCCTGAGCCAGGCAGCAGCCTTTAACTCCCTGAACAGCCCTACAAGGTAGATACAGTTATTGTCCACAGAGGGGGAAGCTGAGGCAAGGAGGTGAGGTCACCTGCCCGAGATCACAGAGCTGGACTCTGAATCCAGAGCGTTGGGCTGTAGACCTAGCTCTTAGCCACCTGGATTCCTGGCCTCCCCTGGCTGCCTGACATGTGAGGTGGTCGGGACTGCCCACCCGCTGTACCCCCTGTCCTCCCCCAGCCAACTCACTCTTCCGAGCTGTGTCCTCTGCTGGGGCAGCTGCCTCCTGGGGGCTCCTGCTGACCTTGGGGGAGGCTGGTCTGAGGGGTGCCTCTGCCTCTGCCCTGTGAGGGAAGAAGAGGGTCAGGGTCAAGCTAGGCCACCTCCCAGATGTGTCCTGGAGCCTTGGAGTGTCTCCTAGCCAACAGGTTGAGTTTGATCCTCCACCTTGTGGTTGGGCCTGAGACCTGTGCCCAGGTTCCCCGCTGAGCTCCCAAAACACTTCTGGCGTCGGTCAGGGTTTGCAGCCACTGAGCCCCTGGCTGCTGTGTGATGCTGTGACAGTGTCCGAGGTTCCTGATGGGGCCAGGATAGCGGGTGGAAAGCAGGACCTCCCCTCAACCTCAGCTCTCAGCTTCGTTGTGATCTTTCCGGGATGTTCCGGCCACTAGAAGCCAGAGAATGGCTAAGAAGCAGAGGGGCTGCCCTGGCCAGCTAGATGAGTTGATTAGAACCCTGTCTCGATACAGCAAGGTTGCAGGGTTGATCCCCAGTCAGGGCACATACAACAGACAACCAAGGAATGCACGACTGAGTAGAACAAAAGGGTCGTATTTCTCTCTCTCCTCTCATCAATACATTTTAAAAAAGAAGAGGAGGAGGAGGCTTCCTGGCTTCCTCCAGGTCTCTGCTTGGTTGGCTCCCTCCGAAAGCCAGCGTTTCGGACCCCACAGCTAATGCTCCTCCCCCTCGGGCCCCTGCTCTGTTCTTCTTCACGGCATGTACCCCTGCCTGGTGTCACACTGACCTGTCTTCGGTGCACGTGTGGACTCTCTCCCCGCCCCCAGAACACAAGCTTGATGGGCAGCATTTGTCTGTCTTGCTCATCTGAGGAAATTTATGGTTTGGACCCAGCAGCCTGGGACCACTGACCACCACCTGCTTGGTATGAAGGCAGCATGGTACACACAGCCTTTCTGGATTTCAAGGACCAAAGAGATCCTGGAAGGTATTTACAAATTCCCAGATAATCGACTCTCTAGTTCCCTATGTCCTTAGAACCTGGAACAGTGCTGGGCACATAGTAGGTGCTCACTAAACAGCCTCACAACGGAAAACACACCAGAGGCTGAGACGAATAGTACCCCAGAGCCTCCACCCCACCTGCTCCAAACCCAGAAACCTGGGAAACCTGGTATTTGGGATGAAAGTGCAATCCTTACATTTCCCAACATGCTGTTGGAAGCCCTGAGAGGTGGTGCCTCAGGCTGGGCGTCCTGGGGTCAGGACAAGGGCCATTCATATCCATGAGTCCTTACCTTTCCTTGGTAGCCACTGAGGCCGGAGCCGGGGCCGGGGCCAGGGCAATGGCTGGGGAGGGCACAGCCACAGCTGGAATCTCCTCAGAGGCCGGCCTGTTGCTGACCTTATCCTGAGAGGGAGGGGCTGGGAACAGGCCTGACACATTGAAGGTGATGTCTGCAGATGGAAAGGAGTAGGCGTTGCTTTTGGAGTCCCTGCCAGCCTGTCTCCGTCTCAGCCAGCACCAAGACCACTTCCCCTTTTCCCTGGCATTGCTTGGGCCCCCTTTCGCCTACCCACTCCCACTGGAGCCTCACAACAATCCCATGAAGCAGGCAGGATTACCCCCATTTTACAGAGGAGAAACTGAGGCTCAAAATGGAGAAACAATTTCCTCCAGGCCTCCTGGGGAGTGCCCGGGGCTGCCGGGGGCTAAGGCTGGTCTGGAGGGCACGAAGGGGCAGGGGCACATGGCAGGACTTCACCTCCAGGGAAGAGGGTGTCTGTGTTTTGTATCAGTGCCTCCACCACGCCCACCACCTGGATGGATGACACTGAGGCTGCATCCAGCTGGGCCTGGTCCCTGGGACAAAAGGGAGTGAAAGAGTCACCATTGAGCGGTCTTAGTGGCTCCAACTCTGTCTGGCCCTGTGCTGGCCACTGGGGACACAGGATCAACCACAAGTCCCTGTTTTCAAGAGTTCACAGACACCGTGGATGGCAAACACATTGCTCACACACTGAATTTTTTCCTTCCTTCACACACGACAGACATCACCCGCCAGTCATGGCACCTTTCCTCACAGTCCAGGGTCCAAGCAGCCTCTACCAACTAACTGCACGCAGCAAACGTATGACATCCTTTTACTGTCCATGGCCAGGTGAATAGTAATGACCCCTCACATGTGACAGCCCTTTACAGTTTATAAAACATTCTTCCATTCACCTCATTTAGTTCCCAAAGCAGAAGTCCTCAGACTTTGTATAATTTCTAATTTACAGATGAGGAAATGGAGGTTGAGAGACTGACCTCCCCAGGCCTCCGGCTGGAAGGTGGAGGGGGTCTAGAACCAGATCTTGGGCTCCCAGCCTTCGAAGTACCCCACTACCGCTACTTCACAGAATGCTGTCTCCGAAACCTGCGTGCCCCATGATCTCTCTGGGCTGCCCTGACGGCAGCTCAGCATAGGAGCTGCTCAACCCATTCTAAGGATTGCTGATGAAACCGAGACCCAAGGGAACCGCCACATTCCCTCCACCCGTGACCCCTCACCCTTCTTTCTCAGGGGGCCACAGCAGGTTGGGCCCCAGGACAATGGCGATGTTACTAGGCGTCATCTTGTTCACCTCTTGCTCTTCGGCCAGACGCGCCAGGAACTTCATCAGGTACCTGGGGAGGAAGGAGGGGAGCTTGGGCCTAGGGTCGGGCATCGGGCCACAAACACGCATCAACACCCCTCCAACCCCTAGGACCCAAGACTTTCCTAGCTCAGGGTTTCCAAAATGTGGCCAAGACAGCACATAGGCTGCCCTAATATATATATATATGTATATATATATTTTAAATTTTATTGTTGTTGTTTTCCATCCATCCCCTTTTTGCTCCCCTCCGTCCCCCTCCCCACCCATCCATTCCCCCCAAAGTCAACCCCACCTGTTGTCCATGTCCATGGTTCCCCCATACTAGGTTCTTGTCTAAGCTGCTCCCCTTTCCTGCTGCCCTAATATTTTAAGAGTTAAATTAGCTGACCTGCTGAACGCCACTTATTTATCAGGCACGGAGCTATGCTGAGACTCTCCCGGCCACCGTCCGGGGGAGGGACGGTTTCATTCTGCATTTTCCAGTGAGGCACAGAGAGGTCAGCTCGCCTGTCAGAGCCACACACTGGCACAGGTGGGGTGTGAAGCCAGGTGCGGTGGCTTCAAAGCTTCAAAGGGTCAGGACTCAAACCCAGGCCCCAGAGGCCCGAGGGCCAGCGTGAGGCTCACCTGAGGTTATTGGCGTTCTCCTGGGGCAGGCGGCTGCACACCTCTTGCAGGGCCTCCAGCCGGGCTCCGGGCTCCTTCATGCTGGGGACCAGGACGGAGCTGGTGAGCCAGCCCAGGGCAGCACCTCTACCGCCTCCTTCTCCCCGGGCCCCCCAACCCCCTACCTCACCTGGCTGCCCTCATCCAATCGTCGTAGAGGTCAAAGGTCATCAGGGGCTCCGGCAGCTCCCGCAGGTAGGACTTGAGGGCACCTGAGGTGGTGGTGTGAGCTCAGATGCAGCAGCAGAGCCTCCACCTTCACCCCGGTACCCCGTTCCCTCCATCTGTCAGGGGCCCCTGGCCCTTGCTCACACTGCCTGTCTGTCGTGCCTGGGCTGTGGGCCCCTTCGAGGAACGGATGAAGGCCAGGCATCTCGTTCTCAGAAAAGCATACACACATTCAGGGGGTTCATCACAAAGCCCACTTGAAGGACCCCTTTCCTCCCCAGCAGATTATCAGGCCTTAAACCCAACTCATGGAATCATTTCAGGCAGCTGTGGTGGAGATTTGGGGAGCGGCCCCCCCCAGAGCTTCTTGGAGCAGGCACCTGCCACGGCGTGGGGGTCAGAGCAGAACTCCTGCAGGCTGCGGGGGTCCGAGGCCATCACATGCTTGAGGCGCTTCAGCACTGAGGCCCCAGCAGCAAGGCGGAAGAGGCCCTGGGGTGCGAGAGGGACCGGGGGGTGTCACGGAGGGCTGGGTGGGATGGGACACCCTGGCTGGAAGGCCCTGCCTCACTCATGGCTTGGGGCAGGCGGCTGGCACTCACTGGGCCTGTGTCCCCAGCGGTCTAGCAGGTAGAGTGGACGCCAGTGTCCATGGAGCCTCTCAACTCGCAAGGTTTGGGATTCTGAGCACAAGGGGAGGTGTGGGAGGGGCTGAGGAAAGTCGTGGGGGGACAGGCATCTGCGTAGGAGTAGAAGGGAGAAAGGAGGCCCTGCATGACCGTGGCAAAGGCTCAGTCTTTGAGTAGCAGTTCTGCCTCCTAAAGCTCCGTCCTTGGGAAAGGACTAGCAACACGGAGGCGCAAAGGGCAGATGAGGGCAGCGTGCAGCACTGACCGCACCTGAGTCCCTGGCTTCACCACCACCTTCTCTTGTGTCACCGGGCACGCCAACCTCTTGACCTCCGTCTGCCCTTGTAAAATCAAGCCACCAAGGGCTCCCTCCAAGGGCTACTGGGACTAAACTCAACGCACAGGGTTTACAGTCCAGTCAGTGCCTGACCCACAGGAGCATCACTAAGCAGGAGGTGGTGTCACTTCAGCAGCAGGAGGCCATGCCTTCCCCCACCCCCGGGACCTGTGCTCTAAGTGTGGGGTGACGGGCACTGCAGGGGGCAGGTTTGGAACAGATTCAGGGCCCCGGTCTCCTTCCCCTCCTGCCCCCGAGGGTCCCACCTCCTCCTTCACGCCCTCCGAAAGCAGCATCAGGACGCAGGCCTCAATGGGCAGGGCGATGTCCCGGCCTAACTCTTGCAGGTGAACTCCCAGTGACACCCCATACACCCTGGAGGAGGAGGCGGCCGTCATCGAGGGGGAGGGGTCTGCAGGGATGAGACAGATCAGCGGCCCAAGGGCCCCCCACCCGTGAGCAGCTCGGGGCAGCCCCCGGACATCCTCAAGGGACCACTGCTGTGCCTGGCAGCACTACTCCCACCCAACCACCCACGCCGCACATCTGGAAATCACCTAACTCTCTCCAATCTGCCCACTTCTACTGCCTCCGCCCCAGTTTGGGCCACCATCACCTCCCTTCTGCCTCCTATCAGGTCCCCTGGCTCCAGTCCTGCCCTCCCCCAACCCCCCACCCCCGCCACTGCTCCATCCGGCCAGAGCAATCTGTCTACCACAAATCTCACCGCCCCCTCCCCTGCTCAGCACTCCTCTATGGCTCCCTATTGCCCTTCAGGATGGACTGAAAGCTCCTCAACATGCTTGAGCATGTCGGGATCAGGAATGTGGGGTCGGAGCCCATCTGTGTCCCCACCTGTTTGGCTGTGGTTCTCCCTCAGTTCAGCCAGGGCTGCGTCCAGCGAGCTCAGAGACTTGCGATGGTAATCGGCCTGAATCTCCATGAGCTGAGGGGACAAGGGGGCACCCCCGGGGGAAAGTGAGGGAAGCTGAGCCTTTCTCAGGGTCTGCAAGGGCAGACCCTTCCCTCCTATCATCTCACAAAGACCCCTCTGGCTCTGGGGGGCTGGAGCCCATCTTGGACTCACGTTTATGAAGTAGTTGGCATAGGAGTCCTCCTTGGTGGAAAAGTGGTACAGGTCGGCCAGATACTCGTCCTTGGGGACCAAGAGCGGAGGGCTTACCTCAGTGAGGCTGGGCCCAGGGGGTAAGTTGAGGCCCACAGAGGTTAATGACTTGCCTAAGCTGTACGTAGGGGGTCCCAGCCGGCTCTCCCCTCTGCCAACAGCCCACCGGAAACCCCCTGGACTCTTGAGGGACTTCTACAGCTTCTAGCCCTCACCTCTGCCTCTGTGTCCCGTATCTTTAGCACAGTGCCTTGTGCTATGCACCCTTCACTCACTCACCCGCTCAGCAAATACACCAAGAACCCAGTGCCCCCGCTAAGCTGCCTGCCACTTCCAGGGCCCTGGGCAGGCCTCACCCCATCTCTGAGCTTCAGATTCCTGCTCTGGGAGACGAGAACAGCGCCGCCTCTGCCACCCCCATGTATCCAGGGAACCCCAGGTGCCCCCTCACCTTGCATTGCTCCACCTTCCTCTTCAGCTCCTCCTCCTCCTCCTTCAGCGTGTCCACCTTGTTAGCAGTGGCGGTGTGGCTGTAACTGCCCGGGCCACTGCCCCCGCCCTGACCGCTGCCTGAGTTCTTAGCTGCCTGGCTGAGCCTGGGGACGATCCCAAGGTGCGGTGGTCATTGTCCCCATTGCAAGTCCAAAGTCAGGTGCCCCTCCATATGCCTGACCACATAAGATTCCGGGATTTACAGATGCAAATCCCCGACTACATGGGATTCTGGGATTTAGAAGCAAACCCCAGAGCGCCACTGGGCCTGGGCCACGAGTGTTTTGGGGGCGCCACCTGGTGGTAAGGCTTGGTGGTTGCAACCACCCAACTCCAGAGTAGAGGTTGGGAAGATGTTTTTATGGCACTCTTAGGCTTTGGGGTCACCTCCAGCGGGTATAAGCACGCGCACGTGCCAAAAGGAGCCCTCACGTGTCCCCTCACCATACGTGATCCTAAGGACCAGCCATGTGCACAAGTACACACTCTGCACCCAGTGGGCCCTCCAGTGTCCTAGCGTGGGAAGGGCCTCGAAACTCTCTGGCCACCTCTGTGGGCTGACCCAGGCACCGACCCCACACCCACGCTGTGGCTCCCACCTGCTCTTGAGGGTATTCCAGTCGGACACCAGCTTCTGCAGGCTTTTCTTGTGCTTGAGGATGGCTGGCAGCTCCTCCTAGGGGCAGGCGCGGGGAGGGAGGAGTGAGTGGGCTGGGGAGGGGTAGCTAGGGGACTGGGGAAGCTGGGGGCCAGGGGCAGGGTCACCTCACTCAGCCTGTTGAGAGGCTGCAGGACCTCCCTCTCCAAGTTCATTTCAAACTCGGCCAGGATGCGAGCCAGCTGGTTCTGAATGGCGCAGCTCATCTCCAAGGCCTTCCTGCGGACAGAGTGCCCAGTGGGCCCACTGGCTCCATCTGGAGAGGCCGGATGCGGCTTCCTCGATCCCCGTCACCTCCTGCCACCTTCATCCTCACTGAGCCGACCCCCTCCTGGCCTGGCTGTCCTCACTGACCTAGACGCTGACCCCCTCCAGCCCAGACGCTTTCCCCAGCCGGTCCACCCTTCCCCTGTGGCTGCCCTCCCTGCCCTGGGTCCGCTTCCGGTCCAGATCCCTCCTTGGCCTCTCCAGGTGAAGGCCAAGGCCCCTGTGCTCACCCCATGCTGGAATCAGGGTCCAGCTCCTTGAAACTCTCGGCCATCGTGGTGGACAGAGCCATGAGGGGAAGCTTCTTCTGCAGGAGAGGCAGGGTCGGCTGTGAGCACAAGAGCCTGTACCTGCCTGCTGGCCCCCCCTTCCCTGCTCATGGTGTGTCCCTTGGAGGTAGAACCCCACCAAGGCGCTAGGCGTGGACAGGAGAGGAGAGGGCCACGGTCGCAGGTGAGGGGGAGGTGGGATGATGACAAGGCAGGGTGACCTCTTCCTGGGACCATGTAAAGAGTTCCTATCCCTCGGGTATCCTCTTTCCCACCCCCAGAGACCACTTGACTGACCAAATGCCATCCATCACACACTAGAAAATGAAGAACAGAAGGCTTGGTGTTGGTCAAGGTCACACGGTTGGAAGGACATGAAGGAACTGGGAATGGGCTCCCCTGCCCCAGGGCGCACGGGGCTGACACAGTCAGGGTCAAGCTCAAACCCTCCATAGCTGCTACTGCTCCATTTCGCCCCCAGCTCTGGCCCTACCGAACTGCTGACTGATTCTAAAACTTGCCTGACTTGTTCCCCCCTAGAGTGATGGAGAGCACCAGCTTTGGTCAGATGGATTCAGGTTCCAATCTCAGTTTTGCCACTTACTAGCTCGTGTGAGCTTCAGTGAGTCACTTTACCTCTCTAAGTCTCCATTTCCTCATCTGTACAAGTGCTAACGAAGGTGGCACTTGAGTGAGGCAACGCGTTGACACATCTTAGCAACAGACTAGCAGTACATAACACAGCCTGTTGATTGATACTAGTGAGTATCACTCAAAATCCAGCTCAAATGCCGCTTCCTACGAGAAGCCCTCACAGACTGTTCCAGGCGAGAGAGCCTGCTCCTTTGCCCAGAGAAGTTCAGGAGCAGTCAGAGGCCTGGTCTTGGCTCGGGATTGTTGCAGAGAGAGGGGCGGGGTCCAGAAGAGGATGGGGAAGACATAGGGCCTCAATAGCAGGATGCCCGGGTGCCTTGGGATACTGCAGTCTTCACCAGCTCGGAGCCAGAGGTTCAGACTGGAAGGGAGACCCAGTCCCAGCCTCATTTCCCATTGGATAGAGGTGTCCTGCCCAGGTCCCCTCCTCCCTGGGGCCCCCACTCACCACCCGCTTGTCCATATCTGCCCCACTCTGGCCCTGCAGACAGGCCTGCAGTCGCTTGTGGACACTGTGGGCTGCTCGCTTGGCTGGCTCCAGCCGCTGCTCCACCTGGAAGGGGCACGGGGATTACGGATCCCAGGAGGTTGCTGCTGCTCCTCCCACTGCCCTTTCTCTTTCACCTTGCTCTTCCCCCCTCCTGGGGACCAACAGTGTGGGGAATGACTCAACCAGGGCCCCCAACTGGCATCCCAGCCCTCTGTTGACAGCCTGCATGGACCTGCCTTGCCACCCACAGCTGGCCCAGGCATGTACCTGCTGGAGGTCCTCACCCAGGAACTCGGCAGTCTCCGGGGTGCTGTGAGGGGGGTGGGGTGGAAAGGGGAGACCTTTTGCTGAGCTGGCACAGATTAGAAAACCCCCTGCCACTCCAACAGGGTGCCTGGACCCCAGGCAGTCCTCCCAGTTGGGGCCCGCCCTGGGTGGCCCGCCTAGGCGCCTTGTCCCAGTCGGCACACATTCCATGGGGATGGCAATAGGATACATGGCTTTTCCTCCTCCCCTCAGGGCTGCGTCCCAAGAGAGAGTGGGTGAAACCAAAGAGGAGACTGAGGGGGGGGGGCATCCCAGGGCCCAGCCTCTCTCTTCTGCTGACCTGAGGAGAGGAGGCCCGCGCTGGCCCCAAGAACGGGAAGTGTGTGAAGTCACACTCTGGGACTGTCAGTCACACAGGACTCTGGACTGTAGTGGTGGAGAGGCCCTGGGCCCTTGCCCAGGGACACGTGGGGACATGGGCCCAGAGCAACGTAGCCTGACTGCCCAGGCCCACACATGCATCAGTGCCAGTGTGAGACCAGAACCAGGTCTCTCCTGAGCCTAGAGATGGGAAACTCCCAAGGCAGGGGACGGGGAGAGAAGAGAGCTGGGGGAGCTCCCCAAACTTCCGGCCTCCACTCCACATCTCAGGGACTGGGGGTGGGAACAGGGAGTGCTGGGGATTGTTTCCACCTGAGGCTGGGAAAGCAGAAGCAAGACAGAGAAGCAGGCTCTGGGCTGGGAAGAGTCGGCGCGCAAGGGGACGGGAACTGGCCCCTCCCACCATGCCAAGACCCAGTCTCCTCTCCGTGGCCAAGATTTGGTGTTCTTACTGCTCTTTTCCCTGAAGACAACCAGAGATGGTGAACTGTCCCCATTGTACAGAGGGGACAAGTGAGGCCAGGGAGGCCCGTTCACTCTGAGCCTAATGTACGCAGAGAAGACCCAGCATCCTTGATCCTCCCTGCACCCCCTCTAATCAGGGGTGGCGGGTTCCCCTTCCCCCCAAAGCCAGCACCTCTCCCTCCTGCTCTGGCTGGGAGGTGGGGGAGGCATTCAGACGGGAGGGAAGAGCGTAGGACTCTGGTTAGTCAGAGGGTGGCTGTCCAGCTGTCTCCAGCCTCCCCCACTTCTCCACCTTCCCTCGGGTCATGCGGGGGTGAGCGTGGGGCTGGAAGGCACGGGGGGCGCGCACTCACCGTCCCAAGCTGCCCGTTTGGGCCAGCTGCCGCATGCGATGCAACTGCCTCTTCATCATCTTGGGAGCGGGCTGGCGGCTGCGGGGTCACGGTGGGGGTCGAGGGCGGGCAGCCCCCGGCCCAGCCTGGCTCTGCCCGCAGTGATCTCGCCCGGGTTGGGTGGGCGGCGCTCTCCGCTTCCTGGGCCAGCGCGCTCCCGCTCGCGCTCACTCCCGCCTCCCCGCTCGCGGCTCCGCCCCCGGCCCCCAGGTCACTCCTCTCTCCAAGTTTGGGTTCTTGCTCTCCCCGTCTTCCGGGCTCCCCACGGCCCCTGGCTGTCCGGGAGAGAGAGTGTAGGTCGGCCGGCCGCCCCGCGGTCCACAGGTGGTGCGCGCGGCTCCTCCCCGTCCGCCTCCGCGGCGGCGGGAAGCAGGTAAGCCCGCTCCTGCCTTAGCGCCCGCCGCAGGTTCCTGCCCCACCCACCGGCCTGCCCGGCCTGGGTATAAATAAATAACCTTTGCACCCCTCTCCGAGGGGTAAGAGGACTCCATGCTTAAGAGACAGAGGCCAAGGACAGGCCCTTCCGACCAGTCCTGGCGCATTGGGATCTGCCAAAGGATGCTGCCCTGGACTCCCTTCCTCTTGGCCCGCACCCTGCTGGACGGTGGCTGGGGGCTTTGGCTTTCTGAGGCCACTCTGCTGTGTGCCCTTGGACAAATCCCTGGAACTCTGGATTTGTCTCTGATGGCCTGATGGGCCTGGCCCTGCCTGCTCCGCCAGCATCCAAGCTCCATCACCCCTTTAAAGGGGGTGTCCGCCTCCCTCCAGCCACAGTGACCACTCCCAGAGTAGTTCCCTGACACGCTCCTCTCCCCTAGCCCCAGCACCTGCGGTTTTCCTCCCCCTGCAAAGCCCCTTCTCCGGGTAAAACTCCCCCGTCCCTGCCCTTCCTGGAGTGGAAGCTGCTCTCCCCCTCCACAATCAGCCGTGGTTCTCTCTCTGGGTCTCCACACAACAGAGCTGGGCATACAGTCCCTGCTCCATAACGGCTAGTTGATACAAGATGAGAGCCTGGGAATCAGTAGGTTCTCCTTACTCTGAGCACCTGCGCTATTAGGCATCAGGAGCCCCAGGGACTGGGGAAGAGGGAGGGGCGTTGGGTAGGGTCCTCCTCCATGCACTACCCTTTGTTTGCTGGAGTTTTAGTTCACTTTGAGGGTTACTTGAGCACCTACGGGTGTGGGCACTTCTCTAGGGCAGGACCTCAGCCCCAGGCATCTATCTCAGTGTTCCAGGGCCCAGCTCAGGACCTGGCTCACAGTGGACACCTGCTGGACTCTGGCTGTGTCTCCACTCCCCAGAGGGAGAGTCAGGCAGGCCCCAGAGGGGTGGAAAATGAAACCCCCAGCTCCTGAAACCAGAAGTTGGGAAGCTCCTGGGTCAAAGGCTCAGGCAATGGGAGGAGATCCCAGGCAAGGTTCTCTTGCCCACCTCCCTTCCCCCAACTGGAAGGCTCCTGGAGGGGATTTTAGAAAGGGGGCGGGGCTTGAAAAATGGCTCCATGCGGGAGGACACCTGAGTCCACTGTAGACCTGGCTTCTTAAAATGTGGGGCTGGGGGTGCAATGTCTGGGTTCCAGTCCTGTCCTCTCCACTTTCTTCACTGGCCAGAATGCAGAACTTGGTGGTGGCCCTGCTTTCCCTGTCTCTGTGACAGGGGACAACTTACTGTGTGCAGAATTAGGAATCAGAAGACTCCCAAGCCAGCAAGCAGCTTGATACCTGGTTACCACCGTCCTGCCATCTGGGAAGTCTACAGGCTACATGGCGTCCCCCTCCTGTTTCAGCCCCACTTGCAGCTGGGGCTACACTGGGTCTGGACTTGTCCACTTCCCCAGCTGTTCTGCAGTTCCCCGAGGGTTTGGCTTGGCTTCTGTTGAATTGTGTGTCCCGCCTAGGTTGGCCCAGGCCTGAGCCCCAGCTCCAGCCTGGGGAGGGGGTCTGTCCACGAGGGCTGTAGCAGCCGCTGCTGGGGAAACACCTTGAGCCTTATATAATCAGACCACCTGAGTTCCAGGCTTCCCTTCAGTCCGACTTCAGAGTCTGCAGGAAAGGCACCTGGCTTGTCTCTGGCCTGGGTGAGGCTGCTGTGCCCTTTGGGTAGGTGAGGGTTACATTTTAGGGTGTATTTAAGCTCAAACACCCTTGGATGTTGAATCATAAAAGATTGGATTATAGGCCGTTCCTTCAAAGGATGTTGTAACCTGAGAGGTTTGGATTCACAAGTGTCAATCAGGGACATTTAGAGTGTAGTTTTAGAACTGCATGTGCAGAAGGAGGGACCTTGGAAACCACCAATAAACCCCTATTCCAATCATAAGACCTTTCACACTGCATTGCAAGGGCTTATTGGCCTTTCTGGTTCCCCTCTTCCGGAGGGCCTGGGCCCTGTGTGGCTCACGCTGAAGCCTCTGGAGCCTAGCAATGTGCCATTGTCACCGGAGCCAAAACACACAGCTGACTTAAATCACAAGTGAAGATCAATGGACATCTATTTCCAACCCTGGGGACAGCAAGGACAGAGCTTAAGGATGTGGGTGGAGCCAGCTAGCAGGGCTCAGCCACTCATTAGCTGGGTGACCTTGGTGAGGTAGTTCACCTGAGTTTCCCTGTCCTCTTCAGTAAAGTGGGACTAATAATAGTAGCATCTACCCATTGTAAGGATTGGGTTCATATGTAGAGTGCTTAGAACAGTGCTGGCCCTGTTTCTCACTCAACCTGCAAAGTTGGGAATGCAGACCCTTTACCCCATTCCTGCCATGGGGCCCCTAAATGTGTCCTGCTGTCTCGGGACAATGCTCACCTCGTGCGAGCTACTTCATTTAGCACCTCCTCCAATGGGATTGGTATTGTCCCTATTTAACAGATGAGCAGACTGAGGTTCCTGGCCCAAGGTTCCTAGCTGGCTTAGTGGTAGAGGCCACGGTAGTTAAGTGGCTCTGACACCGGCCTCCAAAGCCCCTACACGCTCCCCAGCTGTGCCAGAGGGTGCTGCCTGGAGGCCCAGGGATGCTGGTCCCTGCCCCCACCTTAACCCCCTCGGCTGCTTTGAGGAGCCCAGAGGCCTCAGTACAGGCTGTCTGAGAAAACCTGTGACAGTCTGCAAGTGTCTGCTGATGAAGCTGGAGCAGGATGTGGGTAGGGAGGCCAGCGGCTGGGTGGTCAAGTGGCGGCGGCAGAGGTCAGCTGTGGGGCCGCAGGACTGAGCGAGAATATCCCTTTTTAGACACTGACATTGCTTGCTTGCGGCCAACCAGTGCCGTCCTGAGTGAAGGCTTCCACCCAGAGCAGCGAGACCTGCGGTGCCTCCTCCTCAGTCAAAAGTCCTTCCCAGGAAACCCTGGGGTGGGGCTGAGGCACAATCATGGCCCTAGAGGACCGATGCCCTTAACCCCTGCAGCAGAGCGCCGCAGCCTAGAGGGCTGAGGCTGGAGGCTGGTGGCGATTGTTTGGGCCCTAACATGGGGAAGGTACCAAGGCCACTGGAGAATGTGCCGAAGTACACAACAATAAGTGGCCTTCATACGCTGCCTGAGCCTCAGGTTCCCATTTTCACAAGCCAGTGACGAGGATTAAGGGAGCGGTGGCATTCAGCAGCAAGTCTAGCACTCGGCCAGGCCCAGGGCTGTCTCCTGGCACCTGCCTGGCCAGGAGGCCCGCAGAGGCTGGGGGCAGGGGCATCAGGAGGACAGCAGGGCGGGCTCTCCCGGCTAGCAGCGGCCTCTGTTTCTCTTGGCTTGCCATGAACAGATGAGCACAGTGTGCTGTGGTTGCTAAAAAAAATAAATAAATAAGCTGCTGTCTCAGGCCGCACAAATAGTAAGTGGAAGTGTGGCTTCAAGCCTGGGAAGTCTCAATGCTCCTAGGGTGGCGGTCAGGGGCAGGGGGTCACCCTTCAAGAGGCATTCCTCCTCTGTGCCCCCATGGAACCCAGAGGTTGCCAGGCCCGTGCACTGGGCTCTGGGCCTCTGTCTGAATTGACACGTGCTGTTTGGGGAATGACTCCCCCAGGATGAAGCCAAGGGTCCCCTCCTCTGACCAGAGCCCCCCCACCAGTACCTCACAGATGCAGGCCTCGCTGGGCACCTGGTGCCCTCTCCCTGCCAGCTGTCAGCATGTCCTGCCAAGCTCTGGGCTCACAGGTCCCACGCCAGGCCGTGAGCGGAGGACAGGGCTGTGCGTGGTCTGCTCAAGAGGCAGTTGCAGGACGAACAGCTGGATAGAGACTAGGAACAAGGGAAGGTAGGAGGCCTGAAAGACTCAAGGCATCTTCTTGTCCCTGTAACATCTGGGTCACTCCAAGCTGACAGCCTGGGGAACGCCTTTGCCCTGTTTTCAGAGGGTCCTTACAACTCGCAGGGTCCCTTCCACCTTTTCAAGCAACGAGCCAGAGGCCTGGGAAGGAAGGACCTTGCTCAAAGCCACGCAGCACGCCAGGGACCCCAGCAGCAGCCACCCTCACAGCCTCACCAACCCCCAGCCCCTCGCCGGCCAGCAGGGGCCTGCGCTCCAGATGGTGCTTCTGGGCCCCCAGGAGGCCCCTACAGGGAGTAGGGTTGTTTCACGTGGAAGGCCCTCCCAACTACGCTGTCTCCTGCAGACATCTCCCGTGTTCGCTTCTGCCTGGGGCAGAGGGCAGTGTCCAGGGGCCCAGCAGGCCATGAGCTGGACATGCCGCTCCTGTCCCCTTGGCAGCAGGGAGAGGTGAGGGGCTCTCCCCTGCCTTCCGGGGTTGCCTGGCACAGAGAAGCGTCCCTCACTTGCCGAATGGAAGCTGGGGAGTTGGATGGCCCGGGCTCTGCGAAAACCTGCAGGCTGGGCCGTCCTCCAGCACATCTCAAAAGCACCTGAGCAAAGGGATTCTGCGGCCAAGCTCAGACTGGGGAGCGCCAGGTGAGACACAGTGACACTGGTTTCTTACATGCAGAACTTCGCATCGCCTGCTGGGGCCCACAGGACAGCGGCCTTCCCAACCTCGCGGCGCAGGAACCCTGCAGTGTGGAGGGCTGGCCCGCGGGCAGGCCACTCCCTGCGCCCAGCTCGGCCTTGGTTGGCTCTCCCGGCTGCGGAGCCTGCAGGCCACTCCCCGGGCCTGGACCCCAGCCCCTCAGTTGAGAGGAAGCACTGGCAACAGCAGGAGGAAGGGCGCTGCAGCTGGGAGGGGCGGGGGCCCAGCGCAGGGTCCGGAAACTAGCTGCAGTTAGCACCCTGCTTCCTGGGAGCAGCCTCTGGGGAAAGGGGGCCGCGAGGCACCGATCACAGGCGTGTGTGTGTAGGCACCCACACTGTGCGCTGCAGCACAGTTGTGTTCTGAGGGCTGAGAGCATCAGGAGGAAGTTGTGAGCAGCCAGGGCTCCTGGCAGGCCCGGGGCGACGCTCACTTCCAGCTGGGACGGCTCTGGCCGCCACAGCCCTGAGCCCTCTCTGGTGACTCAGCGCCGGCCACAGGCCCCCATGCAGGGCCTCTTCCTGTGCAGGGTTCAGGGGTGGTGGGGAGAGGAACCGTGCCTGATCTTCGAAGACAGGGGTGCAGAGGTCTGCAGGGGAGCCCCAGGACCTTCCACTCCTAGAGGCTTCTGGTCTCCCTCCACCTCAGAAGGGCCATGTGCAGCTGGTCCAGGAAAAAGGACATTTTATTTCCATAAATACTCCTGCTTTCACACACACTGACCCTGCTTCTGCCCACGGGCAGATGGATGGACAGAGGTGAAATGCCCACAGGAGGCCCAGCGGAGGCCAGTGAGGAGGCGGCTAGGAACCCAGTGCAGGACCTCTCCTGGCCAGACGCCCCGGTGCCCTCCGTTAGGGCCACCTGCCTCTGCCATTACCCTTGGGCCAGCAGTCACACAGGCCCCACAGCTCCTCAGAAAGCCTGAGGGCAAAGGGGCCAGATGGGTAGAGAGCCCCAAGAGGACAGGTGGGGCTCCCCGAACTAGGCCCCCTGAGACAGCAACCCCAGGGCCAATCAGAAAGAAAAGCTGAGTCAAACCACACACCAGAGAGTGCAAACAGCTGGGGGTGCAGGCATCACCCCACAGTCACCCAGTTCCTACAAAGGCGGCCTGAGCTGGTCCCTGGCTCCAGCATGGCCCCAAGTTATGGCTGGGCCTTCCCATAAGGCATAAGAGACAGGCAGGGATGGCCCCCCCCCCCAGGCTGGGGCTGGGCCTGGGCCTGAGGTCTGGCCCTCACTTGGCAGCCGTGCTTCTTTCAATGACCCCAAGTCCTTCCAGGGCCAAGCAGCCCTCCTGGCTGCAGGCTCCCACCTGTGGTGAGTCCCCAGCAGTGCAAACCCAGGCCCCAGCTCCTGCTGTTTAGCTCAGCAGGAGAGGGTTCAAGAAGGAGGGGGCCACAGGGGTGAGGGGAGAAGCACCAGGCACAGGGGAGATGACCATGAGGACAAAGGCTGTTCCAGGCCACCGCAGCCTCCTACCCCATGGCCAGTCCTCTTGTCCCCTCCTCCTCTCCCCTCCCCTCTCTGTTCTAGAGGCTCCCCCAGGTCTCAGGCGGGGGGAACTGGTCCACATCCCCCATCTCGTTGTAGGTCTGGTCGCCCATGGTGAAGAGCAGCTTGTAGCGGAGGCGAACCTTCTCCTGGGACAGAGACGGCGAAGTCAGAGGGTCAGAGGTGGAGAAGAGGCTACCCCCACCCCAGAGCTGTGCCCTGTGTGGCAGGGCCCCTCACCTTCTGGGGGTTGGCGAGAAGCAGGACCTGGGTGATGGCTGACGGGTGGACGATGGGGTTGAACGCGGGCAGCTCCGTGCCCGAGGGAGGCTGCAGCTTCACCTTCATGACCTGTGGGCAGGGGGACCCAGCTGGCTCTGGCTCCTCTCCCCTCCCCTGAGGCACCAGGCCCAGCCTGACCGCCTGCTCCCCTTCTGGGGGTCCTGGGGCTCTGTCCTTCTGCTCCTCGTGTCCCCCAGGAAGACAGAGACCCTCTTCCAGCTGCCCCCATCCCGCCCCGAGTGACCCTGCCTTGAGAGGAGGAAGGCATGGCATGTCACCTTGGGCACCGCTGACTGGAAAGTGATGTTGCGGATGGGCTGGGGGGCGGTGCTCAGCATGGAAACCACCACCACCAGCACGTCGGAGCGACCGGGCAGCGGGTCGCGGGCAAAGTGGAAAAGGACCCGGAAGCCATGCTGGTCATACACGGTCACTGGCAAGATGCTGCCTGTCGGGAAGAGGGGGTGGGTGATGGGTGGCGCTGGGCCAGCTCAGGCACTGGCGGTCACTGCTCGGCCGAGAACAAATGAACCAACTGACCCACAAACTGAGGCCACTGCCTTGACCCTGGGCGGCAGTGCAGCCAGGGGCGCGGCCTGGTGCCCAGATGGGGCTGCTGAACTTGAGGCTGTGATGGCAGAGGTAGGACCCAGCTGGGACCTGAGCCCCACATGAGGCTCTGAGGTACCCAACATGCAGCTGCTGCTTGGGGTGCTGGAGTGAAGGACTATGGGTAAGCTGTGGTCCTGTTCTGTGTGACCCTGGGCCAGTCATTCTGCTTCTCAGGGCTCAGGCCCACCTACACCTGCCCGGGACAGAGAGGATATGACGCCCCTGGTCACAACAAGCCCCCAGGTGGATGAGGCTGAGAAGACTGGCCTGTGTGCAGGGCCCGGTGCTGCCAGGAGAAGTCCAGACCCGGACTGGGATCTTTAACCTGCTTTGCTTTTGTGACCTTGGGGAGGCCCCAAACCTCTGTGTCCTGGCCCTGCCTCCCCAGGGACGGAGGGGCCAGGGAGCATCTGTTCATCCTCTTGCCAGTGTAACCCTGGGGTTTATTCAGCAGTTTTGCAACCACTCTGGGACAGGTGAGGAAACTTGGGTGCAGGGGAGGAGAAGGGTCTGGCCCAGAGCTCCCCACTAGTAAGGCAGTGGCAGGGCCCGGAAGCTCCCCCTGCTCCCCCAGAAAGAGCTCCCGAAGGGAGGACGAGGTGGGGGTGGTGCTGGGCAGTGAGCTGGCCCAGCCCTACTCACTGGGTTTGATGGACTCCAGGGGCACAGTGATGTTGGCCAGCGAGAGCTCAGTCTGAGCGGGCTGCTGCGGTGGCCCAGGGGGCTCGGGGGACAGTGAGTGGAGGCCAGCAGCACTGGAGCTGGGTGCGCTGCAGCTGCTTCTATTCTGCAGATCCCGGAGCGTGAGCCGGGGGGCTGGCTGCTGCTTCTCCCTTGTTGGGGAAAAGTGCATTGACAGGTGACTCCTCAGTGGTCAAGACATCTGGAGCACAGTAAAGGCTAGGCTTCCTGACTGACCCTGACACCTCCCTGTCTCTCCGGCCCTGGTTTCCTCCCCTTGAAATGGGAAGCTCTTTGTCTCCCTCCCCTCACCCCTACCCATTTGGGCCCATTGTCCTCTTTCTTGCTGGTCCGCTGGGCCTTCAACTTTTCTCAGGTGCCAGGATGCCTGGGGGCGGGGCATGGGAATGGGGCACAGGTCCCCTTTCTCTCATACACTCTGCTCTGTGGCGCAGGTCCTGTGCCTCCCCTGAGCCCAGCACAGTGCCTGGCACAAGGTGGTGCGGCAGCCTCTGCTCACAGGAACAAACCAGCACCGGGTCTCCCCTGCTGGGCCTGGTCCAGGGAAAGTCTATGGCTATGGGGACAGGGAGGGCTCCCCCCATGCCAGCCAGGGTGTGCCCTCACCACCGCACTTGTTGGGACTCCGGGGGCAGTGACTGCTGCAGCAGGGTCTTCCCCAGGAGGTCCAGGTCATCCAAACCACTGCTCACCGGCAGGGATGTCTTTCCTGGGGACCAAGTGTCCATGCTGGCTGCCTGAGTGGGGGCTGAGGGTTCCGTGCCATCAGATGACTGTTGGGCATACAAAGGGTGCAGATGGGGGAAGTGTTGCTGAAAAGATGTCCTTTGTCCTGTGCTGAAAAGGAGGCCCCTTCCCCTCCCTGAAGGTGGGGACAAGCAACAGGGATGGGGACCACATTCCTGCCAGGCCTGACCCCTCTCACTCCAGGGCCATCAGTGGGTCACGCCTGGTCTGGAGTTCTACTCTAGAAACCATCCTATTCCAGGGACCTCGAAATCATCCTTGGAAGAAAAAGAACAGGGAACCCCCATCTCAACCCAGGGGAGACCCAAGGCTGAGACTGGCGGGGAGGTGCGCCCGGAGGTAAGAGGACTACTTGCCTTTCTCCACCCTGGGACAGGTGCCTTAGCCCCTGGGCCACCCCCTGCCTCAGGCCCTTCTGTTCATCCCTCTTCTACTTGCTCAGGCTGCCTCTACCGGCTGCTCTGTCGCCAGGATGGCTCAGGCCAGTTCCTGGCCCCTCCTACCTGGAAGCTGTTCCATCCAGCACCATCCCAGCTTGGGCCTGAAGCGGGTGTGGGGTCGCTCAGACCTGTGGAGAAGCAAGACAGAGGTAAAGGAGCTGGATCTTGGAGCAGGGGCGAGAGAGCTGGGGATACTGTGTGCTGGGTTGCAGTTCCTGGCTCTTACCCGCCCTTCACCTCTTCCTCCGAGAGGCTCAGCTCAAAGGGGACGACCCCCCACCCCCACTTGTGCACTTTCAGAGGGAACCAGCCAGAGCAGAAGTAGAAAGCAAAAGTCCAACAGCCCACTCTCCAGGACCACACTGCTTCCTCTCTTGCTGCTCGGAGGCCAACTCCACTACAGAAGTGAGGACTTTCATCCTTACGTTCATCAGGCGGAAAGCCGCTGGTGGAACAGGGTGTGTGTGAAGGGAGCGGGAGATACCAGGTGAGGTTCCTAACCTCACAGATTCAGGTGGGCAGGGGTTAGCACCCTGCCAACCAATGACGGGAGGGTCGCCCTCTGAGTGTCAGAGGAGCACGGTGTACAGTGAAAGGGGCCCTGGGCCAGGCCTGGTCCAGAACCCGCGTAGCCGCAGATAAGGTGCTGGCTGAACCATAGTGGCCCCACGTGCATGGTGCAGGGTGGCCTGGGGCAGACCATGACGCCCCATCCGCCCTCACGCATGCCACGTGGCTGGCTGACCGGGGCCAGAGAGCTGCGGGCCCTGTGGAAAGCTGCTGATGGGCAGTAGGTCACCAAATAGTCTGACCTCTGCCTGCCTTGAAGCACACCCCCAGCCAAGCTCACCCCATATTTTACCTAGAGAAGACAAGTCATCCTGCTTCTAGCAAACCCCGTATTAGTGAGGTCCAGCCTGAAGGGCTCCATGACAGGCTAGGGCAAGGCGCAGGGAGCTGCGTTTATCGGATCTCTCCCTCTGGACAGACCACGTTGACACCAGGGACACAGGTGGAAACTGTGACCATACCTTATACCCGCTGATGTGCCAGACATTTCAGACCTGGGTCTCACGTAACCCTCAAAACAACATGAAAAGGCAGGAATGGGGTTCTCATCCCTCTTTTACAGGTGCAAAAATAGACACTTGAATACGGCTTTGCCACTTAGCTGGGGGACCCCCCACTGGTGACGCCTCCCCGTGCCCCATCTGTAAGATGAAGACGACAGCGATAGTAACTCAGACAGGTCGGTGAAGCGCCTGGCCAGTGCAGGTGTGCCCTCTGACAGTCAGAAGTCCTCATGGCCTAGCCTGCCCCTCACCCCTCACCCCTCGCCCCTCCTCCCTCCTGCCACAGGGCTGTCTAGCAAAAGCCCCCTTTGTGGTCCCCAGGCCGCCTCTAATCCCCACAGCTGGGCGCATGCTGCCCTGGCCCTTCTGGTTCCTGTTCCCATATTTTCTTTGCCTTTGAAAAGAAACCAGAGGAGGCTGGAGGCTCAGGCCTCTGCTGAAGCAAGGCGGGGACAGGAAGCACACCTCACTGCTGGGAGGAGGTGGCTCAGCCACAGGCACTCACAGGGTGGGTCACACACCACAAGCTGCCCAGCCCTGGCTCCATGGGCACAAGCCAGTGTGCACTTTCTTGTCACTGCCATCCTTTAGCTCTCTGTGAAACAGGGCCGGGACCCTCTGCCCGAGCAGGCCCTGGGTCTGGAAGAGGACGGGCAGTAGGTGGACATGAAGGGGACCCTGTGGGTGGAGCCCCTGGGAAGGGCTGGCGGAGGGACCCGCGGAGCGGAGCTGGGGCTGGTCCGCTCCCCTCATCTCACTCCTCACCTCCAGCCCCCATTCATCCCCGTTCCTGGCTGGGCCCCGAGTCATAGCCACACAAGGGCTCCGGGAGAGGCTTCAGGATGAAGCACCTCGTTCCAACCGGGGTGCCCTCTCCAGGCAAGTCACGCAGCCCGTCCCAGCCCTGCTCTGGCACCTGTCGAAAGGGGGTGCTGACGGCACCCGTCGCGTGGGAGGGCGGAGGGGGCTGGTGTGAGGCAAAGCGGTGCTCTTTGAACAGCAGGCCCGGCACACGGCTGCTTCCGTGTCACCAGCTGGGTGTGCACCTGAGCGGCGACTCCCGGAACACAGCGTGACTCTTGACTTGCAAGCTAGTTTCTCAACACAGCCTTCAAGCTTCCTTTCACAGGGCCCACTTCTCTACTTGGTATCTTCAGGGAACTAGGAGGGAGCTGCTACTCTGCTTTGCTGCTTCTAAGCTCAAAGAGCTGGAAACCCCAAACTGCTTCACCAGCTGGGTGCCTTCTGCTTCCTCCCCCGCTGAGCCGGCCCCTGGGTCAGACTCTGGAGCCCTGGCCCCGCCCAGCAGGGACACGGGCCTGGCCCGGGACCAGCTTGGGTCACGGAGCACGCTGTGCCCTGGCGCAAGTGTCCCTGGAGTCTGGGTGCTGCGAGCGTTCTTGCTCTCTTGCTCCCAGAGGCGGGGCAGCTGCTCCAGTTCCAGGCTCTACCTGCTGCAGGGAGTCTCTCCCTTCTCCCTCGGAGCCTGGGTGGTGCTGGCTCATCCAGTTCAGGGCTGGCCAGCCTCCCCCTTTGGTTGCCTGACCTTGCAAAAGCGGCTCCATTTCCTGGGCCCTCAGCTTCCTCCGCTGTCAACGGGCTGCGAGCCCATCCCCCACGCTCCTCTGGGGCACTTGAGGGAGGAGGGGCAACACGCTGACCCGATCAGGCCCCGCAAGCAGCCTGTGTGCTTTGGGTGCTCCCCCCACCTGCAGCTCAGCCCGCCCTCCTCCGGGCCTGGCCCATCCTCACCCAGAGACATGAGCTCATCATCCAGCAGGGAAATGGAGGCACTGGGCTGCTCCGGGCCGGCCTGGTCACCAGGGCAGGTGGGCATGGCTGTAGGGGTGGTGCCCGCAGGAGGGAGATGCAGGCCTGAGAGGTCCAGCAGGGCTGAGCTGCTGCCTAGGGAGGGACAGGAAAGTCAAGCAAGGCCTGTGGGGAGGACATGTAGGTTCTGCAAAGTTCCTGGGAGTTGTGGAGCAGCAAACTGTCCCCTGACCCATCACAACTCTCCTGCTTCCCCCTCCCTGGCCACAAGGTCCTTGCCCCTAGCTCTGCCCACCGAGTCCTTTCTTTAAAAGCATATGCTCTTCCTCCTGCCTTGAATGGATTTCTTCCTTCTACTTGGCCAATTGCCCCCCATCCTCTAGGTCCGGCTCAAACTCCGCTGCTTCTGTGTAGCACCCCACCCCCTCTGCCCAAAAGGCCTATTCTAACCTTTTCTGGGGCTCCCCGAGCTGCCATTTTACCCTCATTGAAACTGAGCCTGAATGTTCACGTGTCAAACCCTCCCTACCATCTTCTGATAATTAAACTAAGCCTCGAGGGTGTCATCTAGCCCTGCACAACAGGTGCAGATTTGTCAAACAGAAGAAAGGCCTCCCTTCTTCTGCCTGCTCCCGGCTCCCTGCCCCTGTCCTACATCCAGACTTTGCCCCCTGCAGCTGCAGGCCTGGCACAGACACTGCCCCTGGGGCCTTCCCATCTTAAGGGGCCAGGGTGTCCCTGACGGTCGCAGCTACCAGCTCTGAGGCTGCGGCACCATCCTGGCCTCTCTGTGCTCCTCCAGCCTGGAGGGCCCCTCCCCTGCTCCCCTGCCACCTTCTCACCAGGGATGGAGCCGGCAGCGGCCTCGCCGTTGACCTCCTCGCCCCGCACCAGCTGCCTGTACAGGTTGATCACTTGGGTGAGGTTGTCGTTGGCCTGCAGGATCTCCGCTGGAATGGGCAGGAGGAGGGAGGCCAGTGTGAAGGAATGTGGGGGCCTCTGGAGGAGACGAGCACCCCACATCCATCCTAGCCCTCGTGACGGGGAGGAGCAGCAGGTGTCCCATCTCAGCGACTCAGGCTAAGCCCTCTCTGCTCCCCCTTGTTGAGTTTCCTCCGCACTGCCCTGTGCCAGCCCTGCATGCAGCAAGTGCTCCCCACTTCTGGTCTCCCCGCTGTAGCTCTGCATCTAGATAACCCCAGGTCTGTGTGGCTTCATCCCTTCCTGCCTTCAGGTCTTCACCCAATGGTCACTGCAGAGGCCTTCCTTTATTCCACCCCTGCACCATGCAGTCCCCTCCCTGCTCATTTTTCTCCATGTCACTTGGCGCCACCTGACAAACTGCCACGACTCATGTTCTGGGTTTATGGTCTATCTCCTCTCATTAGGCTACAAGATCCATGAGGTTATGGCTTTTGTCAACTTTGATCACTGCCATATCCCCAAGGGCCTAGAAATGTGTCTGGCACACAGTAGGCTCTTGTCAATACCACCTCCTGGGGGGCCAAGGCTTAGAGGGATCTGAACAGTGAGCCTCCCGGGTGCGGACCAGGTCCCTGGCTCACGAGAGGTGCACCGTGAGCTCCTGATGCATGAGGGGCTGAGATGGTACCCAGACTGCTGCCCAAGAAGCCCTGCTGATGTGGCAGTAAAGAACAGGACAAGAACCTGATGTGTGGCCCTTGCAGAAGCCACAGGGCCCCGCTCTGGGACGGCCCCCGCCAGCGAGATTTGCTCTCAGTGTGCGGCCCTAACCAGGGAGGCAGTCAGTGTCTGGAGGGAGTCCTGCTGCGGCCCCGCTCTGCCACTGCTCTGCTCCGGGATCTGGACAAGTCACCCCCTCCCTCAGCCCCTACTGTGAAATGGGGACAATTTTCCCTCCTGTGTAGCTTGTGGGCAGTAAATGAGGTGCCTGGGAAGTGGCTTGGCCCAGAGGGTCCCTCAACTACGTGAGCCCCTGTTCTGGGCTTCCTTCTTCCTAAATGCAGAGAAACCAGTCTGCGCTAGAGAAAGGGGCCCCCTAGTGGCGGCGCCTTCCAACTGCAGGTACTCAGCCGGGTCGGGAGAGAGGGAAGGAGGTGCAGGGGTGGGCCCCTCTGCCTGGTGCTCACCTACTCACCTAAGGCCTCATCGTTGTCCTCGGTGTCACTAGCCAGTCGGAAGAGCGTGGGCCGCATCCGCTCGCAGCGCTGATACAGTTCCTGGGGGCAGCAGTGCGGGGCAGGTCAGGGTGGGAGGGGCCATGGATGGGATCGGGTGGGGTGGAAACAGACTCACCTTCATCAGGTCCTCGCTGCTGTGTGCAGTGGCACCGCCCTGGCTGTGGCTCATCACCATGTCTGTCAGCAGTTTCACGTTGTTGTTCACCTCCTCGATGGCACTCACACGCTTCGAGATCTTCTCCATCCGCTTCTGGTCCTGCAGAGGCATTGGCGAACAGCCCTGAGAGCTGGGGGCACACCCACCCTAAGCGCCCCCATGCCCAGGGAAGCCCTTGGGCAACCTTGCTCATTTCCTCTTCTCCAGTCAATGGCCTCTAGACCAGGCCTTTGCATGTACCCCTAATAATCTAGAATCTCCACAAATGGTCCAAGTTTTGTTTTTAAAGATCTCTCACACACCCCCAACTGGTGGGGACCTGGCCCACAACCCAGGCATGTACCCTAACCAGGAACCGAACCAATGACTCTCTGGTTCGCAGGCTGGTGTCCAATCCACTGTGCCACACCAACCGGGGTTTTTCACATTCTTGCCAGGCGATTGAGAAGGACCAGGGCCCAGACCCATGCCTGTAGTTCAACATGAGCATTGGCTTCCTTGTGTCAGGAGGTTCCTGTACTTGAGAGTGAAACACCTTAGTGGTCACCAAGTGCCACCTAGAAACTAGAGCAGTCACCCCTCTCGATGTCTGTTAGTGCCTGGCAAATGGTGGGTACTCGTAGCCTTAAAAGGCCACTGCAGGAAGGGCTCCTTTTCTTATCACACAGGCTCCTCCCCTGCGGAACGGAAGGTGAGCTTGTGCCATGCAGTCTGCTCCACGGCCCTCCTTGTGGGGGGCCTTTAAGAGAGAACCCAGAACTGCCCTCTGAGTTTTCTGATGACTTGCCTTTACTAACAAAAGAATGTTTCAGCACCATGATATACTTGTATGTGTACAGATGGTCCTCAACTTACAACTTGTTGACTTTATGATGGTGCAAAAGTGATAATGCATAATAATTGACATAATAGTCAAAAACGAACTTTGTATCAGATGATTTTGCCCAGCTCTAGGCTAATGAGTGTTCTGAGCATGTTTACAATAGGCTATGCTATAGCCCTGGCTGGTGGCACAGTGGATAGGACACCCAAAGGTCGCTGGTTCGATTCCCAGCCAGGGCACATAACCAGGTTGCAAGCCAGGTCTCCAGCCAGGTCCGTAGCTGGAGGCAGGTGAAAGGCAACCACACATTGATGTCTCTCTCCCTCTCTGCCTCTCTCCCTTCCCTTCTCTCTAAAAAATAATAAAATCTTAAAAACAAATAGGCTAGGCTAAGCTATAATGTTCAATAGGTTAGGTATATTAAACACATTTTTGACTTACAATATTTTCAATTTAAAATTTATATTGGGACATAACCCTACTGTAAATCAAGGAGCACCTATATTTATTTATAAGTTAAATAGGTATCATTCTCTCTCTCACACACATCCTCCAAATGTAGTGAAGCCTCAGTTACTTCTAATTTTTATGGAGGAGAGCCTCGCAGAAACCCACCCATCCAGGGCAGATGAGCTTGGCTGCGGGGAAATTCCTCCCTCGACATGGTGGTCCTAGCTCAGCCTGCTGAGGTCCCCCCGAGTCAGTCAGCTCTTTCCCTGCTGTGACGGCCTTGAGCTGGGTCACGACAGAATTCCTCATCTGCACACACACAACCCCACTTCGGCAGCCCAGCTCATCCCCATCCTGCCTGCTCCCTGGGCTCTGGGCTCAGCCATCACCTCCTGCACCATCTCCTTGATGAGCTTGTTGGCAGCTCGCAGGTCCTCTGGGTGGGAGCTCTTTAGCAGGCGGGCCAGCATCTGCGACAGAGGGGAGTGACTGTGATGGCAGGGCCTGGGCCTGGGGTCATGTGCTGGCTTCCTACCTCCTGGCTGTGGGGTATGTTACCTAAGCTCTCCGGGCAATGGTGAGACTCTACTGGCACCTACTGGGGCGGCCGTAGGACAACGGAGACCCTGCACGTAATGCTCCCCCACAGCACCCAGTGGAAGTAAATCCCCGACAGGTACTGCAAAACATTCTACCACTACTGCTAGAGAACCTTCCTGGAAGGATGTTCCAGAAACTCAACAGTGGGTACTCTCTGGGACAGGGCTGGGTAGAGAGGAGCTTCGACTTTTCCCCTGACCTCCTTCTGTGCTGTTTAATTTCTTGCCCATGAACACGTTTCTTTAACAAAAAACTAATGAAATTACTGTTCAAAGGATCAAAGATGTAAAGACATGCAAACTCTTGGTCAACCTATGAAACGCCCTCAAACCAACCTCAAGGACAGAAACGCACCCCTGTGTTTACTAGCGGCAGGGGCGCTGTCCAGGGGCCTCAGGAAGCTGACAGTGCTCAACAACTGGTGCCTATTCCCCACTATGGTGGCCGTGCCCATCCTGAGCCTCTGCTCCAAGGCAGGGACTGGAATTCACTGACTCCCAGGTAGGCCCTGGAGCCCAGTCTCACCTTGGACTTCTCCTCGTCTTCAAAGATCACATTCTTGGGTCGTGGAGGAGGAAGAGGAAAGATGGCATCATCCGGGAGCCTGGGGTCGGACTTCACTATGCCTAGAGTAGATGGGTGGTGGGAAGGCTATCAAAAGTTCCCAGGCCCAGGGCAGGGGGTGAGAAGGGGACATGGCCAGGTAAGTGCAAAGGAAAGGTGGAGGGCAGTCTCTCTCTAGCATGCTGGCTCTAGACTTCGGTGGCCCGGGCCTGCTCCTGACCTACCATGCTGAGCCACACGGGGGAGTCTGGACATCCATATTTTGAGGCCGCTCCGTGGGGGCCACTTTCTAAACAGCCTGACCCAAACCCACTTTCTCTCCACCCAAGCTGACCTCGGGCAGAGCAACCAAAAGGTCTCCCTGGCCATGTGCTCTTGGGAAGTTAAAGGGCAGGCCCATGACCTCGTGGCCAGAAGCAAGGGCTGCTGGAGCCCAGCTGGGGGAGAAGGGGAGGAGGTGTGGGCCACCCCCAGGCTCCGGCGCCTCACCCTGCTTCTTGAGCATCTGGTAAGCCTCTGCAATCTTCACTTCCTCGGGCAGGCAGACTGTCCAGCTGTAGAGGAGCTCTACGATCTTGCTCTTCACCTTCTCTGATGTCCGAGAGCCCAGGTACTTCAAAGACCAAGGGGAGGGGAGACCCTTGACACTGGCTGACCCTGTTCGCTGCAGCCCCCAACCCAGCTCCAACCTGGCTGTGTCCCCAGAACTCCCTTGGAAACCTGTCCTCCAGGGCCTCACATCCCACCCAACCAGTGTGGCACAGACACAGCTCACCTCCTAGCTGTGTCACTCACCAGCTGAGTTAAGGCTGTGCCTCAGTTTCCCACTGTTAAGTATAGGTAACAGTGGCTGTAGTGAGGACGCAGAGGTAACACAGCTAAGGCAGAGCTCAGTACCCGCTATGCAAGGCTTCATACTGTGACCTCAGGAAAAAGGAGCCGTCCGACTGACCACGGAAGGGGCAGCTGCAGAAATGCTTAGCCCTGGGCTCCACTCAGCCTCTCAGCAGCCAAACAGACTGAGGGACCTGGCTCTCCTACAAATCACTTTCTGGGAGGAGACCGGGGAGTCCAGCAGTTCTGGTCAGCAGGTCTGAATGATGAGGGGCGAAAGGGGTGGGGCCTCGCCCACAGGGGACCAAGAGTGTTCATGACATATGGGAGGGCTCCTCGGGCCAAGCTGGGGGTGTGGCCCTTCTGGAGCCAGCAGGCTTTGTCACTCAGGTTGGGGACTCAGCACCCAGGTCTCAAGAGGGCTACTCTTGTGAGGTGGGGACAAGGAGACCCTTTACTACAGACCCAGAGACCCAGGTGGAGTACCACGGTCTGCAGGGGGAGAGCTCAGAGGCAGAGCGGCCTGCGCTGGGCAGCTGCGTACATGCTCTAGTTGTCCCTCCCGGGCACCGAGCCGCTCCAGGCTGGCCCGCTACCTGGAAACCTGTTCGCAGAAGCACTTGTCCCGGAAATCAACTGTCCTGGACTCACCTGTGCTTGTGCTGGGTCAGAATTCTAAGGAGGGCCGAGACAGTCAGTAGGGGGGGAGCCCCAGGGAGGAAGCGCAGGCCGCCACCTCCGCCTGCCGGTGCGGGTCCGAGCCTGGCCCGGGAGGACTCACCTTGGGGGACACGACCTTGATGAGCTCGTTGAGGAAGCGGAACTTGCCCACCTCGTCGTGGAACCTCTTGCCGCAGCTCTTCATGCATGTTTCTAGCACCTGGGGGGGGGGGTGCGGGGACCCCAGGGCGCATCAGAGGGGGCAGCTTCCCTCCTATACCCCGGCAGGGCCCAGAAGCCCAGGGACAGGCTTTTGTAAAGGAGACAGGAACTTGTGAGGACAAGAGGATTTTGAGAGTCAGGAGCCACTGACTGCTCACCACCCCGTGGGCAGCACCGCCGCAGCCGCCGCCCCCACGACTTGGCCACCTCTGAGAACCACTTCCAAACTATGTTCTCACTATATTCCTTTGATAGTTTTTTAAAAACGTAAATGGGCATCATCCACCTTAGCCTTATCCCAAGCTATATGCCTATGAAATCGTAGTCTACGGTGTATTTGAGGAAAAAAAAGTAAAAATTAACCTATTAAAATAAATATACAAGTATTAAAAGGAAAATAGTTCATTTTATCGCCTAAAGTCATTCCAGCTACAGAGTGTGTGTAGTTGGTTGCGCAGTGTCCCCGCGCTTGGGAGCTGCAGACCGTATCCCTGCTCTGCTCTGCTGTCGGCACAGCTTCGAGCCCTCTGGCCTGAGCCCAGGCGTCACTCCCTGTACCCCGCCCGGAAGGACAGCCCTGCTCTGTGTCTGGAGACCAATGATGGGCTGGGCTGGCTCCGCAGTATGGCCAGGAGCTTCATAAACATGCAGACTCCTGGTGCAGGTACTATAGCTCTGATCCTGCAGCTCTGGGGTGGGACCCCAATTCAGTATGGTTAACTAGTCTCCTGGACTGCTGAGGCACAGATGGGGTACAGGACCCCTGGCCCAGATGATGCAAGGGGCTTCCTCCCCACAAGAGACCTGTGCAGGGTCTGGCTGGGAGGCCAGCCCATGGGATGTGGTGAGACCCTCAGGGACTGGCCCAGACCCCTACTCTAGGCCATGTTGGTACAATTCCCTCAGGCTCTGAAGAGTCTAATGGGACCCCAAAAACCTCAGTCTTGGCCTCCCCTGGTGCTATCTATGTGGTCGGTGGATGGCCAGCACCCTCTCTCCCCTTCTGCTCACCGTCAGCGCCTGGATCGCCTCCCACTCCTGCGGAGACTGGATCTTGTGGGCCAACAGCCGGGTTGCAAGTGGAGGCCTAGGTGAGAGAAAGAAACAGGGCAGAGTAGCGGGAGGTCAGGCACCGGGTGTGGGATGCCTCAGTGTCCTGCTAGGGCTGTAGCCCTGTGTTTCTGCAGAGCAGGTGCAAAGGCCCAGCTCCCTCCCTGGATTAAATACAGGACCGAAGACTGTGGCATGACAGGGTAGGGGCAGGCAGGGAGTGCTGGCTGGGACCTTCAAAAAGTGTGAGCTCAGCCCTTGGCCAGCTTTACTAAGAACTTCGACCTACTGTGTCCTTGGCCCGGCACAGAGACAAGTACAGAGATGACCACGGCCTTCAAGGGCCTAGTCTGGGAGCAGAACACAATGCACTAGGAGAGATGGGCAGACATAGCCCTCTGGGAACTCCCGGTATCACAGGACATCTGCTGGGGGAAATCAGAGCAGCTGCATGGTGGGGCGGTGATATCCCCTACCAGGTCAGAGAGGACCTGTCACTAGTGGCAGTAACAGCTAACGTAGACTGAGGGCTTATGCTGCGCAAGGTGCTTCACAAGCAGGTTCCTGCCTGAGCTTCCCAAGAGTCCTTTGAGGTGGGCGGCACTGCTGTCCCACTCTGTGGTTGAAGGAAGGCAGCTCAGAGGCATTCAATTACCTGCCCCGCTAAGAGGGCATGAGCGACCCACCCGAGCAGCCCGACTCCAGAGCACACACGTCATGCTGTCTGCGCGGCCTCCCCAAGTGCCGTCCCCGTGCTGGGGGTGGTAAACGGAGTGAAGCTCCTTGAGCTGTGCTCCCCAATCTTCAGCACCCCCAGGGGAGCCTGTTCACATGCCCACCCCCATCTCCCCGCTGGATAGTCTATTCCAAGTCTGTGGGCAGTTCAAAAATGTGCATTCTTCCTAAGTTCTGGGCCACCACTTTTCTCTACTGATCTCCAGAGCTTCAGTTTCTTCGCCTGTAAAATGAGGCCGGGAAGGCCCACCTCGGAGGGTGGTTCACCAGCAGCACTTGGTCCAGAGAGCCACCACTGCCAGCAATTTGTGAACACGCGAGAATGGAAACATCTCTGCTCGAGGCCAGTGTCTGAGTGCATAGCAGGTGCATGGGGACTGTCGTTGAGTATGAGCAAAAGAGGGAGAAGCCACCTACCCCTCAAAGTCTTCGTTGAGCTGCTCACAGAAGCTGTTGATGCTGGCCCAGTTCAGCTCCTTGTTCAAGGGGTTCGTGGCTCTGTCTGTGGGAGAAACGCCAGTGTGACTCGCAAAGGACCCCCTGCCCCAGAAGCAGGGGTTGCTTGGGAAGGGGCACCTTGTCATAGTCTCATGACCGCAGTGTTCATGATGCTTCAGTCAAGTCCATGGACAGAGGGAAGCCCATCCGCTAGCTTCCCCTTTCAGCTTCTCCCTGAAAGGCCCCACTTTTAGAGACGGTATTCTGGGGCTGTTCCCCTACTTCCCGATGCCCCACCCCTACAGCCGTATGTCTGCCATGTCTGATTACGTGTTTGCTTCTGCTCCTGGGAACAGTGTCCTGACAATTCTCGTGGAATTTATGCTCAGAGAGCCAAAGGTAGGAGAAAAACAAACCTGCAGTTCTTTCCCCAAGGGTCTGCACAGATGCAAAGTGGGCCAAGGGAGCTAGGCTCTCAACACAATGTGAAAGAGAGCGGTAAAGGAGCCATGGAAACTGCAAGAGGGGGACTCAGTTGAGCCTGAGGTCAGGGCAGGCTGCCTGGAAGAGGCAACACAAGCAGGGAGTGGAGGGAGTTAACCAGACTGGGTATGCACACCTCTGCACAGCTCAAGGGCTGCGTAAGATGTAGATAACTGAGCACAGAGCATGAGGGCTTTGGTAAGGGGCATGGATTAGGTATCTCCTCCTCCAGGAAGTCTCCGCTAGTCCCCACTCCTGCCCAGGTTAGCACTGCTGCATCAGCTCCTTCTTCTGTGTCCCTCAGACCTGACCTTCATCACGGGCCCAGCTGACTACTGTGCAGCATCCAGCCACTTGCATACATGCCCACCTCCCCCGGTTAATGAATGAATGAGGGCTCAGCTGTGGACAGGCAGGAGTGGTAAGAAGGGGGTGGTAAACAAGGCCAGTCACCCCCCTTACCTCCAACACTGGTTAAACAACAACCAAGTAGGGTTACAGAACTTCCCCACACCTCTGTTTCTCCACTTGTAAAGCTGGATTAAAACAGGGACTGATTTTGGGATGTCAAAATACTTCACACAGGATAAAGCTGTGGGAGCAGTCAAAGACAGGTCTTCACTACCTCCCCAGGGCCCGTCTCCAAGTTTCACCCTGTCCCAGCCAGTTCTGTCCGAGCCTGAGCACCAAGCCAGAACTGGAGAGGGAACGCTGCCCAGGAGGAGGGACAGAGAAGGACCTGTGGACAGAAGGAGGCTGGAGACCTAGCACATGACAGCTGCCCACTTGGGGTGTGAGCTACTGGGTTCAAGGAGATCCGACCAACTTCCCTGACCCTGGCCCCAACCCCCAGGCCTCTTAGGCAGACAGCAGGGAAGAACACCTCCAGGGAGGGAGGGAGAGAGGGAAGGAGGGAGGTGTTTCACAATAGGGGGTGACTTCACTGTGTCTGGTGACAATGTCATCATTTATCCATCAGGAGCTACTTTTCACCTCTAACAACCTCAAGGGGAAGAGCTTACAATTTTGCTAGGCACGAAGGGGAAGAAAAAGAGAAAACAATGTCAAACCCAATTAATTGGGGTTCACCCTACTGCCAAACCCAGGTGTCTTGATTCCTCTAGGTTTCTCAGATCAGACTCTGGTCATTCAGAAAATCCCCATTGTTAAACCTGACGCTGTTTTGTATCATCCAGACCTCAAGTCCTCCAGCCTGTCATATCTGGCCGCCAAGGCCCTACCCATCCCCCCAACTGGCTACTGAGACCTGGACACTTGTGGCGATCTGGAACAGTCTTAATGGCCGCTGAGTGCCTCCTTTCCATTTCCTCCCCCATCCCCTGCCAGACTGACATGGAAACATCCCTAGAGATGATGTGGTTCTGGGGCTAACCTCAGGGTTCAACTCTGCTCACCCTGGTGGCTCCCTGATGTGCCCAGGGCTAAGAGGCTGAGCTGAATGAAGGCAGACCCAGAGGGCCCCTTGCGGCCCTGGCACAGACAGTGGTCCAACACTAGCCCGGGGAGAAGCAAGCCACAGCTTCCCAGGGCAGAGTCTGGGAACAGGGCTGTGGAAGCCAAGGATGTCGGCAATGCAGGGTTAGGGGGCTCAGGTGGAGAGTGCAAGTGTGAGGGCTCAGAAGTCTGAGCAGTAGCAGGAAGCAGGGTCTGAGGATTCAGAAAAAGGAGTGCAGGGACCTTCGGAGGAAGTTCAGCAAGGGCTGGGACAGGGGTCATGAGTGTCGGTGCACAGTCTGCGGGTAGTGATAGAGAAGCTGAAATTACTTCCTAAGTCAAAGATGGGCCCTTTCTCGGGTTTGGGGTTTCTTACTGTGTGGCAGAGGTGGGAAGAATCAGATGTATCCAGGGGTCCTCCCTTTTTGGGCGGGGGAACGGGCAAAGCCTGAGAGTAATTGCGAGCTCAAGGGTGGGATAGGGGGAGTCACCACTTGCAGGGCCAGACAGCGGAGGATTCGGGCCCCAGATAGTCTGAGGCGCAGCCCTGCGCTCGCTTGCTACCTCTCGGAACCCAAGGAAATGACTCGGGGTCGCTCCTTGATGGAGATGTCTGGGCCTGAGGGGTTCGGAGGCTGCTTATCTCCATCCCGGGGCTCCTGGGCGCACAGCTGTGCGCAGCTCACTTTTCACTGGGGGTCGCCGCCCAGGTATCGGAAGGGTGGGCTACCCAACTGGTAAGACCTTACTCCATCCCAGGGTCGGAGGAACCCGCTCAGGGCACCGCCCCTCCTGGGACGGGGGCGGGGCGTGAGGAGGGGGCGCCCCATACCCCGCCCCCGCCGAGAAGGGGCCAGCCTCGTGCCCCCGGTTCCGGTTCCGGCCCGGCCCGCGCCCCTCCCGGACACTCACTGATTCGTGCCTCCAGAGTCTCCGGCTCCATCTCGGGCTCCATCCGCCACGGGCCCCCAGCCTCGGCACCGCCCCCCGCCCCCCTCCGCTCTCGCGGGACCTCCTTGGCACCGCCCTCCACCGATTAAAGGGGCAACGTTCCCCACGACGCGCGGGAGTGGCGCAAGCGAGCGCTGGGTACCATAGAGATACAAACGAACTCGCCTAGAGCGTCACCTACCCTCCTGACCCCGCCCCCAAGCGTCCTCTACGTCATGGGTGGGACCCGCCGCTTGACTTGTTGTTAAAGGCGCTCGGGCTGAAGGGACAGCGGAGGGACCCGGGACTGAGGGAGGTACCATGGAAACCCCGTCGGAGGCTCTAACTCCTTCTGCGTCAGAGAGACACCTGTGACCGCATCCAAAAAGAATGCTCCGCGACCATGTTTCTGAGGGGCTCTGAGGTCACTTCCGGGGTTGTGAAGTCACCCTTAAGAGCCCTGAGCATGTACTTCAGCTTGGTTGCCAAAAAATGGCGGGGGGGGGGGTCCTTTAAAAGGGCCATGTTTGTTGTGGGCTAGGAAAGCCACAAGGAGTCAAAACTTTATTGGTTGCAGTGCAGGCACTGTTCTAAGCAGCACTTTTTTGCGCATTAATACATTTACTTCTTAAATCCATGAGCCAGATAGTTTGCCTAAATTCACAAATGTCAAAGCCTGAATTCTGTACTCTATCCTGCATTCATTCTGCAATCATTTAATGCACAACGCATTGGCTTCCCTCTGTTGATAGGCGTTGGGAAAACAAGGACAGACATTTATTACACAATGTGGTGGGGGAAGCCTACATAGTACTGGCAACTCAAGAAGAGCTCCTACCTCAAACTGGGACCTGGGGGACGAGGGTCTTGTCAGGGGAGGTTTCACAAAGAAGTTGATATTGAGCTGAAAGAAAGAATTTTCCAGGTAAACCTGGTGTGAAAAGCTATTCCAGGTGTGTTGTAGGAAAAAAACTCGGTTCTTCTTGCCAATGCAATGAAGAATTACAGATCAGCAAGTCTATTAGTGTGTGAGCAGGATTTATTAGTGATACATTGTCATGGAAGAGAACCAGCCTTGCTGAGGTGGTGGGAGAGAGGCATAGACTTGAACGGGGAAAAAGCATCAGGTCCTTTGCCTTGCAGACTTACAGTTTGCAGATGTGGGGTGGGGTGGGGGTGAGGGGGTGAGAGAGTTGCATGAAGACAGTGCCAGCTTCCCCAGGGACTGTTGAAACCACCTAAACATAAGTGTATGTGGGGGCTGTTAGCCCAGAATTCTTATCTTACTCCAGACCACATGTGTTCATTTTATAAAACAAATACATGAAAAGCAGCTATTAATTAAAGTTGAAGCAGCTACCCAAAGTTATCAATGGGCTCTTTCTGTAAGCACTAGGGACCCCTCTAAGATAGTGACCAGAGGCAGGCAATTAACCAAGGTTGGGCTTTTTCTTTGGTCGCTGTGGACCCCCCCCCCCCCCTTTCACCTTCCTCCTCTCTGCCTTGGTTTACTACCTATCCAACCAAATGTAACAGATGGAGGGAACCAAACGACTCGGTTCACTGGGGGGAAAGAGTGCAGAGTTCACGGAATTGAAACTATTTCAATATGGCTCCAAAGGATGTTGGCCTGGAATTAGGCCCTGGCAAGATTACTCAGGTTCTGTGTTTAGCTTTTTTCTATTGTTTTTTGTAAGCTATGTTGGCCGTTTCACGAGTGGTGACAAGTCAGGCTTTTCTTGTAAGAGAGGTCCAGGCAGCAACAGTGGGCGGAAGATAATGGTTGGGGCGAGACCGAAATCAGGGAGCGCAGAACAACACACTGCCCAGCCTCGGTGCTTTTTCTCCTGCCGGTTCGCCCCCTACTGAACAGCCTCCGCATCAGCCTTTGGCAACCACTGCCTCGGACACGGGTGACGTCACGCCCAGCCTGGCTCACTGGGGTCTGTTGCAGTCTGTCGCCCCCTGGCGGCCCGCCGGGGAACCAGTCAGGGGTGCGCTCTGCAGCCACCTTGCGGTCTGGAGGGTTAAAGCACGACAGAGACGGAATTTGACGCATCCAGTTCTGCTTGGCTGTGACCTAGAGAACAATCTCCATTCACCTTGCAGAACCGCAGTGACCTCACTGGGAGATGAGAGGGTTGTGCTGGGTCAATTCTTTCCTAAACTTAACCATTCAAATGATTGGGATGGTTTCCTCAATTCTCCTCCGCTGGCCACTGAAGTTATACAGGAAAATGATATGTATGTTTATTGCATTTCTCGATGAAAGCTGTAATATAATATGAACTTAGAGCTCTTTTTGTTTGTTTATTTTATGACTGAAGTAAATTATTGCAGAAACAAAACAACCATATTTACCACATTGGTTTGGGCGTACACATGACATCAGGAATTTTTTTTTTTAAGGAATCTTTTTGAAGATAGCATAGATTTGATTTCACCTGAGTTCTGATTCTGCCTTCACTGCTTTATAAATCATATGGCTTTGGGCGAGTCACGCAGCCTATTTCTCAGGTTTCTTATCTGAAATATGGTTAATGAGAATTCAATATGCAAGTGAAGTCCCCAATACACGACCCCCACTCACTTTTCTTTGCTGAACCTTATTTCCACCTTTCTTCCTCGTGTGTTTTGGTCTCTCTCCCTCACCTCCACGAGGACAAAGCCTTCCATCTGTTTGGTTCACTGATGTATCCCCAAAGCTTGAAAGAGTAACTGGCACATAGGAGGTGTTCAATAAACATGCATTGAATACATGAATGAGTAGAAACTATTACTCATAAGCTTTATGGGTACAGGGTTGCAGGAATGAGGTCAATAGTGCACCACAAGTGAATGTGTGCACCCACACATGCGCCAGGTTGTGCTCTTAACCAAGGCTCTAGGCTGTGCCTCTGGGAACCCTGGGGAACAGGGACTGGTGTGAGAGACTCAGGAGCTGTGGCTATGCAGGTAGGGCCTGGCCCAGGCTGGGAGTCAGGGTAGAAGGTGTGGAAACAGGAACCTGAGGATGGTGAAAGGAAGGAGGACCAATGCAGGAAATAGGAAATGCAGGAATTTGGCCTGTGCCCCCTGTTCCCATTTCTACCATTTGCAAATGTGTTGCTCGGAGTGACTTGGGAACCCCTGGCAAGAGAGGGGAAGTAAAACCGATGTGTCCTTGAGCCAGCTATAATCACCTGACCCATGCTGGCCTCCCGTGGCTTAACACCTCAGACCTTTCCCAGGAGAACCCCTCCACCCCTGGAAGCACTGGTGAGAATAGGTAAGAGAGGAGGAAGAGGAGGTGGGAAAGAACTTGGAGGGGTACTACATGGGAGGGCCCATGAGCCTTTCTTGGGGGAATTGTAGAAGGCCCAAAGAACAAGAGGAGACATGGCCTCCACTCCAGCCCCTGTGACCACAGTCAAATTCTGGCTCACCTGTCCCTTTCAGGTGCAGGGCACAAAAGCCCATAGCTGTCATTGCCTCCTGTAACCCTCACATAGATCTCAGAGTTGGGTATTATTCTGTTTTACAGACGAGAATTCTGAGGCTCTGTAAGGATGTGCGTGGCCAATGTTCCCACACAGCCTCCATCACAAGAGCTCACATTAAGACCAAGTTCTTGCCTTTGAAAGGACATTAAACACAAAAGCAAAGAAAACACACCCAGATCATTACAAAGGTATCCACACCGGCTGGTGTAAGGAGAGTGGAAGCCATGTGATGTTTAAACTGAGAAGGAGAAGGCTGGCCCTGGCTGGTAGCATAGTGGTTAAGGCGCCGGCCTGTGAACCCAAAGGTCGCAGGTTCGATTCCCCAGCCAGGGCACATAACCAGGTTGCAAACCATGTCTCCAGCCAGGTCTGTGGCTTGAGGCAGGTGAAAGGCAACCATACGTTGATGTCTCTCTCCCTCTCTGCCTCTATCCCTTCCCCTCTTTCTGAAAATAATGAAATTAAAAATCTTTAAAAAAAAAAAAAAAAAGGAGAAGGCTGGAGAAAGGATCCAGGCAGAGAGAACAGCAAGTGCAAATGTCCTGAAGTCAGCTGAGAGGATCGGAGTCGGAATTTGAACTCAAGCTTAAGTCTCTGCATTTAAGATTTGCATTTAGTCCCAGGAACTGTAGTTCCAGGTGCCCCACTGACTGAGGAGAGAGCAGACATTAGAAAGATGGTAGAGTGCATGAAATGTATGTATTGAACTCCTGATGTAAGTGCGAAGGGACAGGGAGGAGGCTCATACTTCCAAATCAGAACTAGGCCACACTGTATAAGGAAGATTATTGCACGGATTTATGAATGTACATAAATGAAAAAGCTCACAAAGTCTTAAAATATAGCCCTATTTTATTTCTCTGCATGCTTAATAAATTTTTTTTTTTTTTTTTTTTTTTTTTTTACTGAAAAGAATGACCCTTTAAGTGGAAGGAAATATACATGACCTTCTAGGTGGAAGGCAAGTATAAATGCCTATGTTACAGAAGATGACCTAATTGGTTGCTTGCAATGAATGCTTTCCCAGAAAACCAGGATTGCCTGAAATGATGGAACAGCAAAAATAAGATTTGGTTCAAAGGAGAATGGGTTGTATTTTGTGTGTTGAGGGATAGGACTGAGGCCACTAGAGAAATGAACTTGTTCTTTGGCCTTTTCCACATCCTGGGGGTAGGATGGTGCTGGGGAGGGGGGAGGCTCTCTCTTGTGATGGTTTGTTTCACGGCCTCTGCTCTGATCCCATGATGAAGATAACCTGCCACCAGTAATAGACTCACCTGCTGTATGACTATATCATACCTTTGAAGTAGGGATTAGTCTCTCCATTTTACAGAGGAGGAAACTGAGGTTCAGAGAGGTTAGAGAAAATCTTGACTGAGGCCACAAGTGAGCAGGCTGCTAAAACCAGATTCTGCTTGATTTCCAAGGTTGTGCTGGCTCTACTCTGCTGGTTTTCTCTGAGGTGACTACCTGTCAAAATCCCCTGGGGAGCTAATGAAGAATGCAGGCTCCTGGATACCCTCATATTCAGCTTTGATTCTCTGGGGCTCTGGCCCAGGAATTCGCAATCCAGATTTAGCTTTATCCAGTGCTCAGTCCACCCCTGGCTCCCCTAACCCCCTGCTTCTGCCTGCCTTGGTTCCTCAAAAACCTGAGGTCCAAGATGGGCATGACCAGGGCAACACAGACTCACCCAGAAGTCTGACTGCGCAGTGTGGCCCATCTCTGCAGCTTAGTAGGACCCTGGTTCCTGGCCCCCCTCTGCCTCAGCCCTCCCAACATCAGCCTCTCCCTGCTCTGGTGCTCAGGTACAAGGCAGGTCACACTTGCTTGCCAACCGATTCTGGGGAATGGAGGAATAAGGGGCTACGGAGTGAAAAGCCTGAAAAACTCCTTCCCCTGACCCTTTTCCAGAGGGTAGGTATCCGGCTTGCCAGAGATGTGACCATAGAGGCTGATACTCTGACCTGTACCGCACTGGCTAGAAGGACACTGAAGAGCCCAGATTTCACCGATAGGAAGACAATCTGCAAATGCTGCCTACCCTCATTATTTGGCTAATGAACCATTCATTCATCTGCTCTGGGACTTGGAGCTCAGAGCACAATTTGGAGGTAGAAGCTACACTTGAAAACAATTTATGAGTCCCCTCCTTGTGCCAAGTCCTGCCTTAGAGGATACGGGTGAATCAATGAGGCAAGACGCCGCCCTCATGGAGTTTACATTCTAGGAAACTAATAATGTAATTTCAGATCGGATGGTGAGGCGAAGACATGCACCAGGGCCCTGTGAGCCGGTGGCACTGTGACAAGCGCTGGATGGGGAAATCTAAACCCTGCAGAGGAGGTCACTTAGATGGATCATCATGGGGGTGGAGGGAGGAGTGAGAGAGAAGAGGTGCCCTTGAGCAGGGAACTAAAGAAGGAGGAGGAATTTCCTCCCTAAGATGAAGGTATGGTATGTGGGAAAGCAGATCTGTAGGAACCCAGGAGGCGTGTTGCGGCTGGAGGGGAGGCTGTGTGTGGCAGGAGGGAGCAGAGTTACCTGACTTGGGCAAGTGACTTCATCTCTTCATCACTTCAGCAGTAGGAGCAGGATTAGCAATAACATGTAAAACACCCAGCATGCAGTAAGCACGCAATAAATGCGAAATAAAGCAAGCTCCAAATGGTGACTACTATTGTTGTCCTGGGAGAAGCCCTTAATTCTGTTCCCTAGGATTGGGGTTTTGGTTAGACTCCTTTCTCTGCCCTTCTTCCCTAAAGCTTACCACTTCAGGTCTTCTGACTTCACTTCTCCCCTGGGAACTCGGCACACTGATGCATTGTCTTCCTGTCTTCCCAAGGGACTCCAAATACAGCAGGAAAGACTTGGATAAGCTCCAAGAAAGGACTTCCTCATCTTTTGGTCAGAGTTACAGCTGCTGGGAGGAAGGGGATAGAGTGTGTTTCCTGTAGTTAACAGAATTCCAGAGCTGGGAGAAATCTTTGAGATCATTTATCTTGTCCAGCACTTTTCCATGTACAGATAGAGATCCATTGTCAGAAATGCCTTTTACATCAGCGCCAGGTGAACTCGAGTGTCATGGAGCCTGAAGTTTGTAAACATTTGGAGGCCTCTTTGAACAATATGTCACATTCATCCTGGCTGGTGTGGCTCAGCAGGTTGGAATGTTGTCCAGGAACTGAAGGGTTGCGGGTTTAATTCCTGGTCAGGGCACATACCCGGCCTGTGGGCTCAATCCCCTGTCTGGGCACATTCAGGATGTAGCCAACTGATGTTTCTCTTTCACATCGATGGTTTTCTTTCTCCCTTTTTTGCTTTCTAAAAGCAGTGAAAAATGTCCTTGGGTGAGGAGACACCCCCCACACACAATTATACATGCAAAATTATGTATTTAGAGTGAGAAAATAAGTTCCTATAAATTACAAACTTTAAAAATCTGACAAATATTATAATTATAACATCAGAACCCTAAGACATTTTTACTTAACTACTTGACATGCCGCTCAAATACATTTATTTCCCATAACTTTGGGCTTTATGCTCTTCATATAGCCGTGATTTTATTATATTTTCTATAAGGAGAAAGCAAACTCAGGCTTCAGGCATGTGTGATCAAAAATGGTTTTTGTTTTAGAAAAGTTTTTTTTTTTTCAGCTTATAATCTGTTACTTACCATGTCATGTAAATCTTACAATTTTTAATCTTGTCAAATTTGGGAAAGCCAAACCTTCCACGATGGAAAACATTTGCCATCACACACAGGCATATTCGCTCTCTGCAGCTCTGCTACAGGTTTGTGTCCTGCAGTGGAGGTGTTCTGGTCAATTGTATTGCACAGGGCTCCCAACAAAAAAGTGTGTGGTACATTTATAATTACAGTTGCTGTGTCGTCTTCCCAAAGCATGGAGTTTCATTGTAACCAGGTGTCAGTGGGAACTGAGTCCTTCATTTGTAATTTTACGGGTCTGAGACCAGCTTCTGGCTCTGTAGAACACAGACCTTGGTTCTCCCCTTCTGGTCACGTTCTTCCCATGTCAGGTGCCTAGGATGTATGTTGTACTGACATAGTGATGTCCCTGAACTTTTATGCCAGAAGACCAGGTGAATCAGCAGGTGGGGTATGAAACCAGTCTTGGCCCTGGCTGGTAGCACAGTGGATAAGGCACCGGCCTGCAAACCCAAAGGTCGCAGGTTCAATTCCCCAGCCAGGGCACATAACCAGATTGCAAGCCAGGTCTCCAGCCAGGTCCAAGGGGGCAGGTGAAAGGCAACCATACTTTGATGTTTCTCTCTCTCTCTGCCTCTCTCCCTTCCTCTCTCTCTGGAAATAATAAATAAAATCATAGAAAGAAAGAAAGAAAGAAAAAAGAAAGAAGCCAGTTTTTAGACCTGGTTGGTGTGGCTCAGCAGACTGACTGCCAGCCTGTGAACTAAAAGGTCACTGGTTCAGTTCTTGGTCAGGGCATATTCCTGGGTTGTGGGCCAGGTTCTCAGGTGGGGGCATGTGAGAGGCAACTCATTGATGTATTCTCCCACATCGAAGTTTCTCTCCCTCGATTTCTCTCTAAAAATAAATAAGTAAAATATTTAAAAAAGGAAACCATCGTTTAGATTAGGACTAGGGCTAGTAACCACCTAAGTATTCCTAAAAGTAACTGAGAACCTTATAAGTACAGCCCAGTAAACTCAAACTACCCATTAGTCAGATCTTAGATTAGTCAGACCCTGCCTTCAGAAAGAGAAAAGTGTTTTACTGATATGGTACAATCTCTAAGATATATTGTTACAAGAATAAAACCAAGGGACTTCTGGCCAAGATGGTGGCATAGGTAGACATGGGTCACTACCCTCCACAACAGTAAGAGGTAATCCAACTACCTCAAAACTAAACGCAACCGGCACTACCAGAAAATTGAACCACACGGAAGTCCAACAAACAAAGCTAGGAAGGAGAAATACCCTTCCGGACCGGTAGGAGGGGTGGGGTCAGGGTGGAGAGAACAAGCTATGGTGGTGAAGAGGGTGGCTGCGGCTGGCCATCGGAAAGTGCGGTGACACATTACAGCCACACATGAAAAAGTAGGAAGGGGCACCTGGGGAGCAATCCCAGCCCTACACCAGACTTGGCAGCTCACAGTTCCAGTGCTGGAGAAAACAAACCCTCATTGCTTCCGACTGAAAACCGGTGGGGGTTGGGGTGGCGGAAGAAACAGCTGGGCTCTCAGTGGAGTCCACTTGTTCAGAGGCCCCCACAGTCCTAGGACAGCTGCAAACTCACCCACTCTGGGAACCACAACCAGGGCAACAGCTAGAAGGGCACTAGTTCCGTACGGGAAGCAGGAAAAGTGCCTGGGAAGGGGGCAGGTGCTGAGCAAGCAGCAGTGTTGCCTCTCTGACTCCTTCGAAACGGGTTGCCTGTACTGACAATACCTAAGATTCCGCCCGTAAATGTAACAGGTGTGACAGCTCTACCTAAGACACAGGGGCAAACACAGGAGCCTGTCAAGTTGAGGAGACAGAGAAGTATGACACAAGGTTCCAGTGAGAGAACTAAGCAATGAGGAGATAGCCAACCTAACAGACAAGGAAATACCCAACCTAATAGATGCAGAGTTCAAAACACTGGTGCTAAAGATGCTCACAGACTGGGCAGATACACTTAAGTACGGCAAACGCAGAAGGGAAGAACTGAAGGCGATACTAAATGAAACAAAGGAAAACCCATATGAAACCAATGGTGAAGGGAAGGAAGCAGGGGTTCTAATCAATGATTTGGAACACAAGGTAGAAATAAACAATCAACCAGTACAGAATGAAGAAACAAGAACTGAAAAAAAAAAAAAAAAAAAAAAATGAGAAGAGGCTTAGAAACCTCTGGGACAATTTTAAACTTACCAACATCTGAACCATAGGAGTTCTAGAAGGAGAAGAGGAAAAATAAGAAATTAAAATTTTATGTGAGCTCTGGATTATGTGCCAGCCTGTAAACCCAAAGATTGCTAGTTCGATTCCCCAGCCAGGGCACATAACAAGGTTGCAAGCCAGGTCTCCAGCCAGGTCCGTGGCTGGAGGCAGGTGAAAGGCAACCATACATTGATGTTTCTCTCCTTCTCTGCCTCTCTCCCTTCCTCTCTCTCTGGAAATAATAAATAAAATCTTTTTAAAAATTATGTGAAAAAATAATGAAGTAAAACTTCTCTAATTTGGCAAAGGAAATAGACATACAAGTCCAGGAAGCACAGGGTCCCAAACAAGCTAGACCCAAACAGGACCACACTCAAGACACATCATAATTAAAATGTCAAAGGTTAAAGTCAAAAAGAGAATCTTAAAACGAGCAAGAGAAAGGAAGAGTTACCTACAAAGGGGTTCCTATAAGACTATTTAGCTGCTTTCTCAAAAGAAACTTTGCAGGCAAGAAGGGACTGGCAAAAAGTATTCAAAGTGATGAAAAGCAAGGACCACAACCAAGATGACTCTATCCAGCAAAGCTACCATTCAGAATGGAAGGACAGACAAAGTGTTTCCCAGACAAGGTAAAGCTGAAGGAGTTCATCATCACCATGCCATTATTATATGAAATGTTAAAGGGACTTATTGAATGAAAAGAAGAAGATCAAAACGATGAGCACTAAAATGACAACAAATTCACAACTATCAACAACAGAATATAAGAAACAAAAACAAACTAAGCAAACAACCAGAACAGGAACAGAATTATAGGCATGAAGATCATTTGGAGGGTTATCAGCTGGGAAGAGGAAGAGGGAGAGGGGAAGATGGTGCAGAGATCAAGAAGCATAATTGGTAGGAACACAATAAACAGGGGGGTGTTAAGAATAGTATGGGAAAGGGTGAAGCCTAAGAACTTACATGCAAGACCCATGGACATAAGTGGGAGTGGGATCGCTGGAGGGAAGTGGGGTACCAGGGGGAGGGGTGCAAAAGGAAGAAAACTGGGACAACTGTAACAGCATAATCAATAAAATGTACTAAAAACAACAACAACAAAAAAAACAACAAGGTGCAGAACTGTGTGTATGGCACGCTGTCACACATGTGGTCCCTAGACTATCTGGAAAGATGCATGAGAAGGTTGCTCGCCTCTGGGTAGCTTGGTGGATGGAGGAGGGAGACTTACTATTCCTGCAATAGCCTTTTGACTTTTGTGAAGCTATTTATTTATTTAGAGGGGAAGGGAGGGAAGAAGAGAGGGAGAGAAATATCAATCAGTTGTCTCTTGGGCTCGCCTGGACCAGGGCTGGAACCCGTGACCTTTTGATTTGCAGGATGACGCCCAACCAACTGAGCTACCCTGGTCAGGGCGGTGAAGTGTTTTTTAATCACACGTGTATCTTAATTTTTCATTTTTTTGAGGAAGATGCCTAGCAGTTGCCAAGCTCTTTTTCTTCCTGATTTAGATTGTTCTCTTAGTGGCCAGCAGGAGGAGGCAAATGCTTTCTCTCTCCTGGGGAGAGGTTACCCCCTTCCACCACCTCCTAAAAACATGTGGCTGGAAGCTGACTCCAGATGGGGGCTTGAAAGGAACGTAAGTGAAGTAAGTTGGTATTATTAATTCTAGGGGAGCTCTGGTTTAAAAAATAGCTTTATTGAGGTTACGTTCACATAGCATAGGATTCACCTATTTAAATTGTACAGTTCAGTGTTCTTTGGGATATGTGTGTTGTGTCCTTGACTTGGCTTTGGTTTCTGGTGACCCAATAAATGACTGATGTTCCACCATGTCCTGTCTTCAGCAGCCTTTCCCAGCTTCTCTAGGCTCATGCCTATACATTATTTTTTAAAGGTTTTATTTATTTATTTTGAGAGAGAGAGGAAGGGAAGGAAGGGAGGGAGAGAAACATCAATGTGTGGTTGCCTGTCACACGCCCCCAACTGGGGACCTGGTCCACAACCCAGGCATGTGCCGACTGGGAATCGAATCAGAGACTCTTTGCTTCGCAGGCCTGGGCTCAATCCGCTGAGTTCACCAGCCAGAATTATGGCATTTTGTTGTTTTTTTTTGATTATGGCATTTTTAATAGAGTCAATATATCTCGTATTTGGTCTTCCTCTTTTCCTGCTGCCCTCTATTTTTTTTTTTTTTTTGAGCATTATTGTCTTTTCCTAGGAATCCTGCCTTCTCATAATGTGTCTTAAGTAGGACAGCTTCAGTTCTGTCATTATTGTTTCCAGCAATATTCAGGCTTAATTTGTTCTACAATCTACTTGTTCATCTTCCTGGCAGTCCAAGGGGTCAGTAGAGAGAGCCCTCCTCCGACTCTGTATTTCAAATAAATCAAATTTTTTTCTAATAGCCTTCTTCACTGTCATGATATCCGTATATGGTAATTAGGAATATGTATATGCATATTACATATGCATATACATATTCCTAATTGTAACATATGTTGCTAATTAAAAAATTAGCAACATATATAGAGCATAAAAACATTTCAGTTTAAACCATTTTAAGTGTCCAATTCAGTGGCATTAATTACATTTACAATGTTCTGCAACCATCACCATGTATTTCCGAAGTTTTTCATCACCCAACAGAACTCTTGTATTCATAAAACAATAATTCACCATTCCAACTCCCCCAGCCCCTGATAACCGCTGATTTATTTTCTCTCTCTGTGAATACACCTATTGTAGCTGGTTCATTAATCGGAGTCAGACACTGTGTGGCTTTTTGTGTCTCTCTTCTTTCACTGAGCATAACATTTTCAAGGTTCATCCATGTTGCGGCATACATCAGTGCTTCCTTTCTTGTTAGGGTTGCATAATATTCCATTGTGTGTACCTGTTTGTGAATTCGTCTGTTGGCTTTTTCCACACTCTGTCTGTTACGAATAACATTGCTACGAACATAGGTGTAGGAGTATTTGTCCAAGGCTCCATTTTCAATTCCTTTCAACTCCCCCTAGGAGTGATGGAGTAATTCTGAGCTTAACTTTTTGAGGAACAGCCAAATTATTTTTTATAATCACTGCACCATTTTACATCCCTACTTGCAATGTGTGAGGGTTGAAAAACCTAACAGACATCCCCTGCTTGCCAGGAAAGAGACATATTCTGGTGAATGGATGGTGAGGTCTCTTGTTCTGGTAGGCTGGACTGAGGACATGGAGTCTGAGAAATGGGGAGGAAGGGGCAGAGAGCCTCTAGAATTCTTCAGGAAGAAGGGCTCACAAGTCTGCCAGCAGGCTAGGTGGACTCTCCAGCCTGTAAGGTGGGTGGGTGGTGGAGACAGAGGGAGTAACCAACACCCAGACATCACCAAACACTGAGCTGGAAAATCATTGCTCCTGGCCCCTCCTGTTGCAAGTGGGGAGACCTAGGATTAGGGCTGTCCTGTGCCTAGAGATGAAGGGTCTCCCAATGGCCCAATGCTTAGGAAACATTCAGCAAAAGTCATTAGCTATTAACTACAGAATAATAATAGTTGTGCACCTACCATATCTCAGGTTCTGTATGCCAAGCTCAGAAGAGATCGTAATGTTCTATGTTCTGTTTCTTATAAGTAGCAAGAGGAATATTTTCCATAGAGAATATCTCTCTAAAAATTAAACAAGGAAAGCAAGCTCTTTCTGTTACTTGGTGGTCCTGAGCTGCTCTTCCTTAGGAGGGCAGACCCCCGCCCTGAGCCTGGGTCCTCCTCTCAGGCCTGAGCCACCAATCTTCCTGTGGACATCAAAAAGCCCTATACACCGTTGTGACCTGGTCACAGTGACCTCCTCAGGGCAAATGGTGTCTCTTCCGCAAATCCACCCAACACCAGCTATGTGTGCAGGGAGGTGTGACCCTGAGGAGGAGACACTTGGTCCAAAGGACCCAGATAATGTGCTGGAGAGGGGTGAGGAGGTTTTGTGTTGTTAGGTTGGAGCCTTTGAAAACATCTGCCCTTCTGGGCTCTGTGATGAGTGCTTCCTGCTGCTGATCCACCATCCACCCACCCATCCAACCACCCACCTATGCACCCATCCATCCATCCATACACTCATCCATACATCCATCCACCTACCCATCCACCCATCCATCCATCCACCCACCCATCCATACATACACCCATCCACCCACCCATCCAACCACCCACCTATGCACCCATCCATCCATCCATACACTCATCCATACATCCATCCACCTACCCATCCACCCATCCATCCATCCACCCACCCATCCATACATACACCCATCCACCCACCCATCCACCCA
>PVIW01001306.1:18374-252976 GCA_004026585.1 Noctilio leporinus | reverse complement strand
AGAGGGGAAGGGAGGGAGAAAGGGAGGGAGAATCAATGTGTGGTTATTTCTTGCACGTCCCCAGCTAGGGACCTGGCCGGCAACCCAGGCCTGTGCTCTGACTGGGAATCGAATCATCGACCCTTTGGTTCACAGACTGGTGTTCAATCCACTGAGCCACACAACCAGGCCTAGGCTTGGTAAATTTAAGGGACAGAGTGGCCAGCACGGCCAGGGGGCATGTGGGATGAGATGGGGCTGCAAGGTGGACAAGACCAGATCGGGTGGGCCTTGTCAGCCAGGAGAGGAGTTTGGGTTTATTCTAAAGGCGAAAAGAAGCCCCTGGAGGGTTTAGAGCAGGAGAGCAGGTGTTATCACTTCCATTTTCCAAAGACCTCAGCAGGTGGGGGAAGGATTGTGGGGGCAGGAGTGGAGAAGGGGGACAGTTAAGTGGCTGTGGCCCGTCCCCTCCTCCTTCTCCAAATTCTTTCCTCCCTCAAGGCCTCTCCCCAGCTCTAGGGAAGGAGAGGATGGCCCGGGAGCTCCAGGAGACCTACCGGATCCTGGAGGGCTGCCAGCCGGGAGTGCCGCCAGCGCTGCGGCTCAGAGTGGGGCCACAGAACCCGGAGATCAGGTTAAACAAGGAAGGAAGGTACCTGGGCCTGGTGAGGCAAGGGCTCTGTGGAAGTCCCTGGAAGGACAGACAGTCACCTGGGCAGAGCTGGAGAAGCGGGGCTGGACACCTGCTCAGGCAGCCTGGACATCCAAGCAGGTGTAAAAATACCGTTTAATAACATTGAACATTTTATTCAGCACTGATCATGGGTTGGCAGTGTGCTCAGCACTTCGCATACATTTATTTGCCTTTCAGGTTCACATACACCTTATCAGCGTGACGGTTACAGTTCTTATTTTACAAGTGTACACACTGAAGCCCAGAGAGGTTGCATGACTTGTTCAGGGTCACACAGCGAGAGAAGGGTCTGGCTGGGCCTGAGGCTAACACACCTGAGGAAAGACTTTGGGAACAGGAGGGATTTTGATCTGCATGCAGACTGGAAAGCACCGATCAGAGCCCTAGTTCTGTCCAGGAGAGACAGGGCCTCTAACTTGGTGTGAGTCTCTGGTCCCCTTGATGGTGCGGTACATCTGCCTGACGCCAGCATGTTTCTTTACAGCTCCCCGTGATCTTGTCCCAGGCTCCCCGGGCTCTGAGAACATGGACACTGGCTTCCCAAGACCTGTCCTCTAGGGGAGGGGGAAGAAAGTTGCTCACCAGCCGGAGTCCCAGCTTTTGGATGCCATCTGCCACTCACTGCAAATTCCCCCTGAATGTCTGCTTGGACCCCTGCCTTCACCCTCTCAGGTGAAATCTTTACCCACTTAGAAATTCTCTCTCAAAGGAAGCAAGGAACGATACATTTAATTAATTTATTTTCTGAGCATCTATTATGTACCCTGTATGCTACCTAGGTTCATTTGTTTCATTAAAAAAGAAAAGAATAGGCCCTGGCTGGTGTGGCTCAGTGGATGGAGCACCAGCCTGCAAACCCAAGGGCTGCTGGTTCGATTCCCAGCCAGGGCACATACCCAGGTTGCAAGCCAGGTCTCCAGCCTGGTTCCCAGCTGGAGGCAGGTGAAAGGCAACCATACGTTGATGTTTCTTTCCCTCGCTGCCTCTCTCCCTTCTCCTCTCTCTAAAAATAATGAATAAAATCTATAAGAAAAAGAAAAAAGTTCTCACACTTCCCCCATGAGGAAGTACTATTAGTTCCCTTTCACAGATGAAGAAACTGAGGACTTGCCATGGCTAGTCAACTTGCAGGCGACCAAGCCAGGACTTAATCTCCACCCTTTAAAAATAGTTTTTAAAGTTATTCATTTTAGGGAGAGGAAGGAGAGCGGTGGGGGAAGACAGACAGTGAGAGGGTGAGAAACATCAATTGGTTGTTCCACTTATTTATGTGTTCGTTGGTTGATTATTGCATGTACCTTGACTGGGGATTGAACCTGCCACCTAGGGTATTGGGATGCTCCTCTAACCAACTGAGCTACCTGGCCAGGGTGGTATTCACCCTCTTGATGCTTGGCATTCGCTCTCAGTGCTTTCCAGGCCGCCCTGCCCTGGCCTTCCTGCTCACTGTCACTTCCGAAAGAGGATGCTGGGGAGGAGTGGGCAGGGAGGGAAGCAAGGCAGGCTGCCTCTGATGTGTTGGTCTGTTTGTTCTTTGGGAGGAAAAGGGCAGGAAAGGAAGTAGGCCGGGATCTCAGAGACCTCAGGGCCAAAGTCCCCCAACAGCAGGAGGCAGTGGGCAAAGGTACGGAAGCCACGGGCTGACGTCGCTGCTGGGCGCAGTGGGTACACGATCTTGGACCCAGGACGCTTTAGGGGCCACTGAGGTGTTTTAATGTCTCATAAAATCAGAAGAAGAAAATGACTTTTTAGGTTGAAGAAAATGGTTTAATAGGTAACCTTGATAGATTCATTCGATGCAGCTGTGAAATATAATTACATGTAGATGTATGTGTTTATGTATGTCTATGTATAATATATAAGTCTTTTTTAATGTAGGAGGGCCCGCTAACGCAGAAGTCCCTCAGGCACAGGAAGGTCATGATGGGGACCTGGGAGGCTGTGAGGAGAACATTCCTACGGGCCCGGGGGCTCCGACGTAGTCCCAGGTGAAAGGCGGGGAGCTTCCTGCCTCACAACCAACACAGGTGCAGCCATGGGCTCCTGATAATGATAATAAATATCACCTGTTAACCATTAACAAAATGCCAGGCTTTATCTCCCTACTCCTCACAACACTTACGGTTCTTAGTTTGCAGAGCAGAGGCGACCTAACTGGGCCTGGGCCTGCAGTCATGCAGCTAGTTCAATATTGATATTGTCCTTCAAATGACATTCAAGGGCTCCCTCCTGCCCTGGGAGTCGGGGACTTTCTGAAGCTTCCCGTTGGGGCACGATGAGTTGTTTTCTACTTGTTTCCTGTGCCTAAGCTCGTCTCCCCTGCTAGACTTGGGCTCTGTAAGGCCTGCCTGTATTTTATACTTTTCTCCTACAGTGTTCCTCAATCCCGCGTGTTTGAGTAAAGTCACGTGTGTTTGTCTTGCAGGAGGGAGACCGTGAGTGGCCAGCTAGGCAAGGTCCTTCTTGGCAGCCCTGAGGTGCTCACACCAGCAGCTTTGTTGTGGCTGCCCTTCGCTGTGGCCTCTGAGTGCAGCCTCGTGGCTTCACGTGCAATCAGTGGCCTTCATGAAGTCCTGGGAAACCTGCCTCTGTAGCTACTTTATTCACTTAATGCACTTAACAAACCAGGAGTGAGGAAACATGGCCATAGAGGGTCTCCAAGAAATGTGATGTTTGATGGCTGCATAATAGTTCATTTATATTTTCATAACATTACTCTTAGCTAATCCTGTATTATTGATGTTTCACTTTCCAGCTCTTTCCCAGACTGTTAATATTATTATTATTATTTTTTGCTCTTCAGTAAGTCAGTCAGTAATTATTTATTAAGTACTTACTATGTGCTGAGAACAGCTTTCTGATCACCTGGTATAATTCAAGGGTAACATTTGAAATACTAAGTAGAATATCTCTAAACCTATTAGCGGTGGCCAAAGTGGTAGCCAGAGGAAAATGTATAACCTGCCCTGGCTGGTGGCACAGTGGGTAAGGCGCCAGCCTGTGAACCCAAAGGTTGCTGGTTCGATTCCCCAGCCAGGGCACAACCAGGTTGTAAGCCAGGTCTCCAGCCAGATCCGTGGCAGGAGGCAGGTGAAAGGCAACCATACATTGATGCTTCTCTCCCTCCCTGCCTCTCTCCTTTCTCCTCTCTCTAACAATAATAAGTAAAATCCTAAAAAAAAAAGAAAAGAAAAGAAAATGTATAACCTTAAAGGCATTTATGAATACAAAGAGAAGATGAACTAAACATTCAGCTTGAGAAGCTAGAAAAAGAGCAATGAAATAAAAGAAACACTAAAAGAAAAAGTTAATAAGCAAAAAGGAAGGAACTAAAACTAATAGCTGGTTCTTTAAAAAGATCAATATAATAGAATGTCGGGGGACATGCATGGACTGCAAGTTCTTCAGTCAAGAGACCCTTGTGACTATTATTTCTCCCATCAAGCTTTCAATAACAATTGCTTGGAAAGGTGTATTAGTTACCTGTTGCTGTGTAACTAATTAACCAGGACTTAGGCACTTATAATAAGAACCATGTTTCTCAGTTTCTGTGGGTTAGGACTCTGGATGGGACTTAACTAGGTAACTTCTCACTCAGGTCTCCATTCAGCTGCAGTCATGTTGTTGGCTTAAGGGTGGAAATTCACTGCCAAGTTCACTCCTGTGGCTGTCAGCAGGCCTCAGGTCTTCATCGGCAATTGGCTGGAGACATCAGTTCCTTGGAACACAGACCTCTCCATAGGACTATTCATGACATGGCTGGCTTGCTTCCTCCAGAGCTAGGTCAGGAAGAAGTGGGGACGGGGATATGACAGGTGGGGAGAGAGAGCACACTCACTTTTGATGATCTTTCTTTTTGTAACCTAATCTCAGAAGTGACACCTATGGCTTTGGCTCTGTTCTAGCATTCTATTAGTTAGAACAGAGTTACTGGGTTCAGCCACACTCAAGGGGAGCCAGTTAACAAGGTGTGAATGCCAGGGGCCACTTCAGAGGCTGCCACTACCCAAAAGGTTTAAGGTCATAGCCCTGGAGGTCAAGCACCCCTCTCACTACATGAAGGCAGTGTTGCGTGCCTTGAGAAGAATCTGAGCAATGGGCTGGTAGACAAGGCAAGGTCGGCTGCTTACCAGTGGTATATGCCCTGGGAACCTTTGTTAACTACCTGAAAAATGGAGTAACAATAAAGAGCACCTCGAGAATTTATTGAGCTTATTGTGAAGAGGGCTGGAGAAAGCAATTTGTCAAGTTCAGAAAGAGAACTTTATTAAGAGAATAAAGGTGGAAATGTAGGGGTAGATGATTCTCTCTCTCTCTCAAACCCTTTTATTGATGTAAAAACATACCCGTAGAAAAGTGCACCACCCAGAAATCTGCCCCTTGTCTATAGCATTTCTTCCAAAACAAGTGAACTTTTAAGTTCTTTGTACTCTGTGCCCTTTCTAAAACCTCCGGTGAGCTAGAATTACTCTTATAATCAGAAAAACACCAGCTTTACAAGGTGTCGTTTCTGTTGATTGGAGAATTTCCAGGTCAAAAGCATTTGAAAACTCCTTATCTTGGCTTGGTCTTTACCTTGACCCTGGGAGAAAGGCTGAGAAGGAACTAATACCCTTCGGGACAAAATGAGGAAACTCGTCTTCTCTCAGGGCAGGCAGGGGACGGCAGGTGACGTCCTGTGTAAGTACCCAGCACTGAGCCATCCGTCGGCTCCTGGCCCAGGAGGACCCTCAGTTGGGCCAGTCTCCCTGCACCCCACCCAGAGGCCACCGCCAGCTCTGACGGAAAAGGCTCTGGCTCTAGAAAAATTCTACTCTGGGAATCCACCCTTAATAAGTTGTCCCAATACTGTCAATCTTTATGTGCAAATAGATTTAATGCAGTAGTATTTTTAACTGCAAACATTTAGAATTAACGTACGTGTTCAGAGGAAGGATATTGGTGGAAGGCATTTAGTCAATGAATGGTGGATTATTTCCCTGACATTAAAATAGAGCTCTGAAATATAGATTTGTGGGTTTTAATGTTTACTGAATGGAGTGGGATCAACAGATGCAGAGAGAGAGGGGCGTCTAGGGTATAAATCCATAGAAAACCGCTAATGGAAGGAAATGTGCCAGTGGAGTAAGCGGGTTCCCTCCTGGTGGAGGGGTGGAGAGGGAAGCCTGTTCTTCTTCATTAATAGCTCGAATTGCCTGTAGTGGGCATGTCAGCTCCAAAAGAAATAGCAGGAAAGGGCAAAGCATTTAAAACCCCACCAACCCCGGCCTTAACTCTCCCACTCTCTTCTCCCCTTTAAACACTTAAATAAATAAAATCTTTTTTTATTTTTTTATTTTTATTTTTTTTATTTTAGGGGAAGGGGCAGACCTGGCCCACAATCCAGGCACGTGCCCTGACTGGGAATTGAACCAGGAACCCTTTGATTCACAGGCCAGCACTCAATCCACTGAGCCACTCCAGCCAGGGGTCAACACTTTGTTATAGAAGCTTCTGGATGTTTTCTATGAATCCACCATGTATTGCTTTTAAAACTTACACAGTCATGGGGCGAGGAGAGAACAACATAGAATGAAAGACTTTCGATTAAAAAATTATTTTTAGAGAGAGGGGAAGGGAGGGAGAAAGAGGGAGAGACACATCAAGGTGTGTCTCCTACGTGCCCCAACCAGGGACCTGGCCCACAACCCAGGCATGTTTCCTGACCAGGAACCGAACCAGCGACCTTTTGGTTCACAAGTCGGTGCTCAATCCACTGAGCCATACTAGCCAGGGTAATACTTTTTATTTTAATTTTTTTGTACTAAGATTTTGTTTATTATTTTCAGAGAGAGTGAGGGAAGGAGAGAGGCAGAAAGGGAGAGAGACTTCAAAGTATGGTTGCCTTTCACCTGCCTCCAGCCATGGACCTGGCTTGCAACCTAGTTATGTGCCCTGGCTGGGAAATTGAACCAGCAACCTTCGGGTTTGCAGGCTGGCACCTTATCCACTGTGCTACCAGCCAGGGCTTTAATTTGTTGTTTTTTAATGTTACTGTGCTTATTCTTTATTTTTTGGATCTTTACTTTTTATTTTCAATCACAGCTGGCATTCATTATTATATTAGTTTCAGGTGTAAACCCCAGTGATTAGAGGTTACATAACTTACGCAGTGATCATCCTGATAAATCTCACACTCACCTGACACCATGACATAGTTATTAGACTATTTCTAACTATATTCCCTGTGCCGTACTTTACATGCCCATGACTGTTCTGCAACAATCAATTTGTACTTCTTAACCCCTTCGTCTTTTCCGCCCTTCCTCCCACTCAAAGACCCCTCCCACCGGGCAACCATCAAAACTTTTTAAGTGAATCTTGACATCTTAGAAAATGAGAAGCTTAGGGGTTTTACCGAGCTAGTCTCTCTGAGGACAGGGAAGCAGGGCTCAGGGACAGTGGGTGGCCTGCCAAGCTTACGTGGCATTTGTGCTGGGTTCCTGACAGGCTCCCCGCCTTGGGCTCCTGGAGGAAGCAGGAGGCTGGGCTGCAGGGAGCCCGGTCAGATGGGCTCGGTGAGGTGCCTTCTGCCTGTTTGTTCTGGGTACCTGGGGAGAAGGGACTGAGGTCCCCATTTATGGCCTTGGGGGAGTTAATATGTAACATTCTAGGATGGAAGCTGGACCAGGCAGCTGAGCCCAGGCCTCCCGCAGTCACCAAGAGCTGCCACCATGTGGGTGAGGCGCTGGCTTCCCCGCCCCCCACCTCCTGCCTTCATCCACACCTCTGCCTGAATGGGGATGGGGGCGCTAGGGGAAAAGCATCACTGCCCCTCTCCAGGCCTCAGTTTACCCATCTGTACGTATAGTGAGGAAGCTCGACAGATGGTCTCCACAGCTCTCTAGCATCCAAGTTCTCTGCTTCCTCCACCTCCATGCCTAGCCTGTCTCTTCCTCTCTGGGGCCTCAGCTTGCCCATCAATAATATATTTTTAAAAGATTTTATTATTTTTAGAGAGAGAGGGGAAGGGAGGGAGGAAGAGAGGGAGAGAAACATCAATGTGTGGTTGCCTTTTGAGTGTCTCCACCTGGGGACCTGGCTTGCAACCTGGTTATGTGCCCTGACTGGGAATTGAACTGACAACCCTTTGGTTCTCAGGCTGGTGCTCAATCCACCAAGCCGCACCAGCCAGGGCAATCATCAGTAATATTAATAAGAGCAATACTAACTGCTGACATCTACTGAGCTTTATTTGGAAAGATGAAGAAACTGAGGCTTGGGGATTAAATTCTCCAAGGTCATAATCTATAAATTGCAGGGGGTTGAGTGGATGCTCTTTGAGATCCTGGATTCTTTCATTCCCAACCTGGTTCTGGCGTAGCTTGCTGTGTGGTCCTGGATGAGTCGCTGCCTGTCTCTGGGCTGCAGTCTCCTACATTTGGGGAATTGCAGGCACCTCTTCTGAGAATTAGATTGTGTGTTAGTTTCCTGTGGCTGCCATAACAAATTTATTCCCTTCCATTTTGGAGGCTATAGGTCCACAATTGAGGTGCTGGCCAGGCCATGCTCTCTGAAGACTCCTTTCTGGTTTCCTCCAGCTAGTGGCAGTGGCCAGAGCTCTGGGGCTCTTCCTGGCTTGTGGCTGTACGTCTCGGTCTCTGCCTCTGTCTTCCTGTGGCTTTCTCCTTTGTGTGTGTGTGTTTCTGGGTTCAAACATCTCTCTTCTAAGGACACCAGTCATATTGGATTTAGAGCCCACCCTAAATCGCTAGGACCTGACCTTAACGTCTGCAAAGATCCAATTCCCAAATAGGTCGCATTCACAGGTTCCAGGTGACCCTGATATTTTGGGAGACACTAGTCCGGCCTGTATCGGTGGGATGCAGAGTGCGAGTGTGCCTGGAGGGGGACCCATGTGGAAGTAACGACACCCTCCACCTCTGCTTCGCAGGGAGGACCTGTAGGGCCCAGACCCTTCTCTGACTTTCTCCTTCTCCTGGTCCTACCACTTGTCCCCTTTTTTTCCTCCTCCTCTGAAGACCACCTAGGCCAAGCCTCTTATACTATAGATGGGGCAACCAAAGGCCAGAAAGGGCACAACTGTCCCAAGATCACACAGCCAGTGAGAGACACTAGACCTGGACCACTGACACCTGCCCCTACCCCACCCCAGCTTTGCCTCCCTCTCTCCAGGCCTTAGACGTTGTTGAATGGGGACAGGGATGTTCCCTGTTTGTCCAGCTGCACTCCTGACCCTGGCTAACAATAAGTGACCATAATGATGGTTGTCCCCAATTTGCCTTAGGCGGCACCAGGCCCTAGCGACACGTGGGGCTTCACGGCACCATCTCCACTTCTCCCGGTGGCTTGGAGGTGGACACTGTTAATGTTAGGACCTTCAACAGCGCTGTCACACAGCGTTGAGAGCAGGCACTCAGCAACTGGTTTCCAGTGACCGTATCACATTAGCCCATTGTCCAGCTGAGGAGAGTGAGGTTTGGAGAGGGACTTCAATGAATAGTTCAGACACGTGACATCTGGAGTTTTATATAGATTCCAATTTTGGATGGACCAAAACCTGCATGCCTCTGATATAGTCATTTCCTGTTAGTACATTGATTCCAAGTTTGTGCAAGAACTAAGTATGTTCCTATGCTGGGGATTCTGCCAAGGGTGCTGTGCTGCCATCACTTGAATATGTTTGGGAACTGTGAGGCCACCAGAGACCAATCTACCCATTTCATAGATGGGCAAACTGAGATTCCCTCAGCTGGTTCCTGTATCTCCAGGTCCAGCTGTTCTAATGAGGCTGGATGAATAAGAGTAAAGCAAAACAGGCCATAGGGGGCTCTTGGGAGCTTTGATCAGAAGGCTCTGGCTCTTACCCTTCCCAGCTCCTATGGGCAGGGGGAGGAGACCTGTGGCCGGGTAAAGGTGGGCTAAAGCCCATGAAAAGCAATGCAGGTACCGTCTGCAATTCATGTGACGTCTGCAATTCATGTGATTGGTATTTCGTGGACTGTTTCTCTGTTGGTGCAGGGGAAAGCTGAGATTATGAAATGAACATGACGTTGGGGACAACCCTGAAGATCACCAATGATGCTGATGGTGAGCAAGGGGAGGGGAGGGGAGTTGGGGGTGAGAGGGAGGGCTGTCCACAGACTTGGAACAGGCTGGGAAGGTGGGGACAGGCAGGGCAGCCCAGTGAGATGGTCGGAGAGGAGCACGACCTCAGGCCTCTCCCACTGCTGGCTCCTCTCCTGTTGGGACCTGCCTTCATGTCACAGGCTAGGTGGGAGGGTCCTAAGAGTTGCACAGCTGACGCCCTAAGCTCTACTTCTTGGCTTCAATAGACAATGAAGGAACATATGGAGAAGCCACTGGAGCGCTGCCCAGCTCCCTGCGGGTCAGGTGCCTCTACTGAAAACCCAAACTCCGGTGCACATCACGCTGTTGACCCAGCTGAGGAGCCCTAGGCCGCAGCTCATACACGTCATACCAGAGGGGGCCACGAGGGGCGCCAAGTGATCTTGTTCGCTTCCTTCCTGTTAGAAGCAGATACGTTTATCCACCTGGTGGCTTAGGGCTCCGCACTAGGATCTTAATGTGCAGAACAAGGTCAGCATTTCTTGGAACTGATCTCCATCACCTTTCGGTTGGGGAGGGGAAAGGCAGATGCATGGATAGGTACAAAGAGAAAGCTCACCCTTTTCCCCTACGTCAGTTCCTCAAGGTTGCAGGGAAGTGGGGTACCTCTGGTCTGAGGCTTCTCAATAAAGGTGCCCCATGACCCGAATGTCCCACCATCAGGGAACTCTGAAGGTCTCAGCCAGGCTCCAGTAGTGACCCTACCAAAAAACCACAACCCCTGATTGCATACTTCTAAAGAGAGGAAGCTCCCCACCTTAGGTTGACAACTGTTGATGACCAGACTTTATAAATATTCAGGTAGCTAAGGACAGGATAGACACTCCTCGTTCCTGAAGCTGCCACTATCAGTTGCGCTCCTGTAGAGAGCCTTGGTCCTGTGCTTCTAACGCAATGTGATACTCCACGGAGAAGTCTGACCACCTTGTCACCTCCCTTATTTTAAGGTACAGACCTCAATGAACACAACCTTTCTTTGGTGATACTCCCAACCTCTGGTTAACTGAGATCCTATGACCCCAGCTGTTATCCAGGGCTGGCCCCTACTCCTCACCTGATAACCCTCCTCTGGCAGCTTTGTGATTAACCTGGGCCAGGGGACAGACACGCTGGATCTGCATTTCAACCCACGTTTGGTGAATCCACCACAGTCTGCAATTCATGTGATGGCGGCAACTGGGGGCAGGAGCAACGGGAAGGCCACCTGTGCTTCAGTCCAGGCCACAGGTCAAGGTGAAGGGGGAAAGAGGCTTGAGGACAATGTCAAAGGGAGAGCCCAGGTAGTAGGAGCTCTGGTCTAGCTACATGCTGGCGCAGTTTGAGCCGCTAGCTACACCTTGGCCCATATCCAGGGCGCCTCCTGCCTCCCTGACACCCTCCCTCCCACCGCAGTTCACTGTGACCTTTGAGAGTGACAAATTCAAGGTGAAGCTGCCAGATGGGCACCAGTTGACCTTTCCCAACAGGCTGGGCCACACAGCCACCTGAGTGTGCAAGGTGGGTTTAACCTCTCCCCTTCAAGCGGGCTGAGCGGCAGCACCTTGCTGGAACGGCGGGCCCCCCTGACTCCCAATCCTGGGCTGCTCTCCAGTCACTCGGGATCAGCAGCCCCTGGGACCTGGCTCCTGGCTCCCCACCTGCATGGCCTGTCCCTCAGACCCCATATTCCTCCCCCAACGCTAGGAATAAACAATCCTTTATCCAGTCGTTCTGCGGCAGAAATGATGGTGTTTCCCAGGCATTGTAATGCTCCCAGCTTCCTCATTACACCGAGGAGGAAGCGGAGTCCTAAGGTCATAGTACTGCCAAGTTGAGGCTGGGATGCACTTCCGAACACCTCTAAGCACCCACTCCAGCCTATCAGTCCCCTGTTATCACCAGAACGGGTGCCAAGTTGCCCCGTGGGAGTAGAGGCAGGCACCAATCCAGGCACCTGGGCCGGGGCTGTTCCCGGAAGAGGAGATAAGGGCTACCACCTGGGCCTCTTATCGCAGGAACATTCATTCCAGCCTGGTTACTCATTACCAGTCTTGGCCCCTCTGTTCTGGGGCCCTGAGGGGTCCTCAGCTTGTACACCCGCAGCTGGAGGCATTTAAGCAGGTGGCACTGACGCTGTACTCTTATATCCCCAAACACCTTGCAGGGCTCCTTTTATCAAAAAAAGCCTTTTTTAATCAGGACCCAGAGGCAGGTCTGGGTTGCACAGGAAGGGGAGAGGTCACACCTGATTTCTCTTCGAGGCTTCTGGGACAAGTTAGGGTTAGGGTGGGAATGTTGGGGAAGCAGCCTCAAAGAGGGTGGGGAAAACTCCAGGGGGAGCTGGGGCAGGGGTCCCTCAGGGAGGAGGCAAACCCCTGTGGTAGGCCTCCTGCCCCCCACCCAGCAAGGGCAGCTTCCTCGGCACAAAGGCAGCACTGTGAGGCTGGGCCTGCCAGTCGGCGGGGACGGGGCTGAAGGAATGGCCCCTGGGTCCAGAGCGGTAGTTGTGGGGAAGCAGGTCAGTCCAGCAGGGCCCTCGGGGACATCCAGGTCCCAGAACAAGCCTGGCTCCCTCCCAGGTCTGTCCCGAAGAGGTGAGGAGGGTTTGGGGACAACTTTGGTTCTCCCAACGGTCATGAGGGGCTGGCCCTGCACCTGGGCCCCTCACGGGCGATGGCCCGAGGCTGGGCAGGGTCCCGAGCCCGCGTTCAGCTGCTCACACCTTGACCTCGTCATCCTCCGCGTCGGCAAACTGGAAGGTGTTTGTTTGCACCGTGCTGGGCACAGGGGCCCTGCCGCCGCCGCCGCCTGCCTGGGGTGGCTCCCACCCTTCGTCCAGGCTCTCCCAGGAGGCCCGACCCTGAGGCAGCACCTTCACCAGCTCCTGCCGAGCATCCATCTCAGTGTAGTGGCGGCTGCCCCTGCTGCCTCCCCAGCCCGCTCCCCAATGCCTGCCAGGCGTCATGTCAACAGGAGCACGGGGACACTCTCCCACCAGGCTGGCCCTCACCTCAGCCACTGGGCCCAATCCAGCGGTTACCCCGTTGGGGCAGCGTCCACGGGGCAGAGGGCTTGCGGCAGGAACTAGGGGCTTTGCAGCAGGGGCTGAAGCCAGGGTCTCGGCTGCGGAAGCTTCTGAGAGGCTCATGACCCCCAGCAGCTCGCTGAGGAGGGAGGGCCCAAGGTCCAGGTCCAGATGGAAAGAGAGGAGGGAGTCAGAGCGGTGAAGCTCAGGTTCGGAGGGGAAAGAACTGTCACGAGGCTTTTCTGGACGAGGCACGCGGGAGATAGTGCAGAACCCGGATTCCAGGCCTAGAAGAGAAATGTGGAGTGCTGTCAGAGCTGGGGTCCCTAACCACGACCAGAGAGCCAGGACCAGCCCGAGCTTGCTGGGTGGTCTCTACCAGGTCGCTCCTCCCATCTGGCCTCAGTTTCCCCACCTTTCCAATATAGGGAACCCCACAGTCTCTCACATGACCCTCCCACCAACCCTGGAAACTGACAACTGACATAATCCTCATCCCCACTTTGCAGATGAAGAAAGTAAGGCTCAGCAGGGAAGGGCTGGCCCCGTCTGATGTGCTGGAACCAAGGCTGGAGCTCAGACCTCCTGTCTCCGTTCCCACTGTAAATTTGGCCATGGCCCGGGGTCTTATGCCATGACAGAGGCGGATGGCTGACGATAAACCCACAGCATGTGGGCTGGTTACAGAAATCACAGATTCGAAGGATTCTCTCCAGAAGTCCAGCCCCTGGCTCCGGGACTACAGAGGTGACTGTGGACCAGCCCTCAGTGCGGTTACGAGCCATGATCTGGAAGGGGACCCGTAAGGGGAGCACTAGAAGCAGCGGCCTCTGATTGCAGAGCAGGGAATGACCAGCAGGTGGCAGCCGGAAACCTGATTCCCAGCTGTCTTGGGAGCCCAGGCCCCACCTGCCTCTCGCCAGGGGGGCAGGAAGAGCCTCTGGCTTGTGTCCCTGTGAGCGATTTTCCAAATTTGGCAGTATTCTGGGGATTGGGCTGGTTCCCACCCCCTGACCCTCCCCTATCCACGGTCCGGCGTTTGGGCCTGACTCCCGTGGTCATGACCAAATTACTTTGGGGAAACGACTTCACTCAGAGGCTGGGTTTGACCTCTGGGTCTCAGCATCTGCAAAATGGGCAAATGACCCAGACCCTCACCAAAGCTGGAGTGGCCGTCCGTGGAGCAGGCGGGGCTGCTGTTGAAGCTGAGCTTGCTCACCACGAGGCTGTCGTAGGCAGCCTGGTCGAGTTGCGGGAGGGAGATGGCATTCTTGATGATGGGGGAGACGGCGGGTGGAGCAGGTGAGGGCGACGGCGGGGAAGCTATCCGCCGGGGGGGGATCCCCACTCTGCGCACCTGCTGTAGCTTCTTGGCCAGGTAGCTGCGGGGTGAATTGTGGGTACCCCTGGAGCTGCCACCGTGGTTGCTGAGGAAGGAGGTGTCGCCAAAGACGTCCCCACCACGGCCGACGTGCATGGTGTGTCGGAAGTCCCCAAGTGGGGGACTGATCATGTCTGCAGTCAGCCGCCTCTTTCCCTGAGAGCTGGACACCCAGCCCACGGGTGAGAGCTTGCCCAGGCTCATGACGGGGGCTCCTCCAGCCCCCTGGGGGCCCAGCATCAGCTCTGGCTCTTCACAGCTGGGGGTCCCTGCCCAGCTGGGGCAGGCGGTGGGTCCACTTTTCACTTCCCTCCTTCCCAGCGCAAGAGGGTGGACGGAAGCTGCTCCTCTACTCTCCTAAGGTGCTGCCCCCAAATGCTGAGGCTGTTGGGGGTCCATGGCTGGTCTCTCCCTGAAGCTGGGCCTGGACCCGTGGAATCAGCTCTTGATGTTCTGTAGGAGAACAGAACAGGCACAAGATGTCCCTCAAATGCGGACAGCCCCTCTCCTGCCCAGGTGGAGACCTGAAAGACAGAAGGGTGACAGTAGGCCTGGGTGGGGGGGATCCTGGAGCCAATTAAGAACAGCCGAAGAGAATATACGAACTGCGGACAAAATGCTGAGCAGGAACACAAAGGGGACGAGGCAAAACAGAACGATTGAGACGAATCGGAACCGGGGTTGCCCCTGAGTGCGCCTTGACTGTGAGGGGGCGCAAAGCTTCATAGAGCCCTACACTTCCGATGTGCAGCGCCCTTTATGAAACACCGACGCCCACGAACTGCCAACGACTGATGCTCATCACTCACGAAACCCACGCAAAAGCCGCCAGGGAAGCAACTCTATCAGGGGCCAAGAAGTGAAATGACTTGCCTGGGGCCGCACAGGGGGAGACGGCAAAGCAGGGCCCCCCTGAATCCAGATCCCTTGAACCCCACGCTACCCTGCCTCCTGCTGGGGCATCTCCCTTCTCTGTAAATTAAACTGCCTGCCACTCAGGCTGGCCAGGAGGGCGGGGGTGCCCAGGAAAGCCTTTGTGGCTGGCTGTGTAAACAGCCTGCACAGATTCCTCAGGACCCTCCGCCTTCAAGGTGCTTCCTGAAAAGAGGATCCTGTGGTGGAAAGTGGCTTTTTCCAGATGTCTCCGGCATGCCTGAGGCTCTGAGAAGACCCCAGGAAAGAACTGGATCAGTTTGCCATAGTGAGGCTGGAGCCTCTGCTGGTCACTGGTCCTCGGCCTCTCTCTCCCCTCCTGATCTCCCCACAGTTCTCTGAGCCCCTCTAGGTCTGACCCTATCCTTTCTAGTGCCATAGAAAATGCCAGCTGAAGGACATACCTATGGGCCTGGGGTACAACCTCCGGGCTTCCTGTGGCCCAGAGAACGGCCCAGCTTGCTCAAGGTCACATGAAGACAGCTAGTCGAGACTTGAACTCAGAGCCTGACTCACATAGCCTCTGACTGGCTCCTGGAACCCAGTCTTGTCTCCCTAGTTTGGCAACTCGGTCTGAGGGCGCGGCACCTGCTTTCGTTTTCCTGCCTTCCTCCTCTCCGGGACCCAGCTGGGTGTTTGCGCAGGGCCACTGCCCAATCAATACCGGTTTAATCAGGAGAGCTTCATGCTACAGGAGAACCTGCATGCTAAAAGACTGCCCCTTGCTACCTTCCAAGGGAGAGTAGACAGGTGATTCGGTGGCCTCGCCATGTGACCTTGGGCAAGTCACTTACCTCCACAGGCCTGGGACTGCCTGTGATAAAAGCTGATAATAATCCTGAAGGAGAACATCTCAATCTGAGGCTCAACTTAAAAAAACAAAAAACTTTGCTGCCACCTCCAAGCATCAGAATCCCAATACTGCCCTTTGAATGTTATTTGAAATTCAAAATAGGTTAAATAACAAGATAAAAACAAAGAAGGCATAAAACAAAGCTTGCTTTGTTTTCCGACTGCATTCTCTTTCCTTCCCACCATCTGATCCTCCCCCAACCATAACTCCTCCCCTGGGGGGGGGATTCTGAATCATCCCTTTCCCTGGCACCCCTGGCACCAAGAAGTCCTGGTGGAATGTTTGCTGTAGTTATGAGGCACACTGCAGTTGGCCAACCATTACGTGATGTCATCTGACTCTCCGACGGCCCTGTGGAGCTGCAGAGTGGGCCCATTTCAGGGGGAGAGCCAAGGTTCAGAGGAAAGGGACTTGGCCAAGGTCACATGACAGGTACACGACCCAGGCCAGGTTTCCCCGTCCTGCAGGTGAATGTCTGGAAGAAGAAACTGAGGTTGGGGGATTGTTCTGAACGGTCACGTGGAGGGGTCACTGTGTCTGCCATGGGGCCACATCCACTTCTCTCCTAGCCCCCCAACTCCCTGGCTTCTTGAAGCAGCCCCTCCTCTCACTCCAGCTCCCCCCGAGCCCCAGTGGCTACTGTGACTTGGGAGAACAACTTCTGCTCCAATCTTGCGATGACCCCACCTCCCAAACGCCTCTGGGCACCTCTAGGTCTGCCCCTGCCCACTGCCATAGTGATCCTGCCACATTGCGGGGCAAGGGCAGGTCACTCATGCTGGGGACCCATTTTTCCCATGCAGAAGATAATAGCATCGAAGGCCCCTCCCCCCTCACAGGGCTGTAAAGTTGTGAGAGTGGAAGGTGCTGTCATTAAACCAAGGGTAGCTCTTGGTTCAAATCTAACATCCTTATGCCAACGCCTCTCATCTGGGGACTCCTGGTGGCAGCTCTTTGGCACTTCACGATGACCACAGGGTACTGCCAGCGATCAGGTGTGCCCCACCTGACCCTGGAATAGAGCAGGACTCTGGGCACCCTGACGCAAGACCTATCTCCCCTTACTTGCCCTGGAATACTACCTGCTGATGGTCACAACACCCATTTTACAGAGGGAAAAAACAAGACACAGAAGGGAATTAGCTTGCCCCAGGCCACCGCACAGAAAAGGCAGTGTGGCTGGGAACCTCCCAGGATTCTACCAACATGAGCAGTAAGTGCTGGGACCGAGCGTAAAGGCTTCAGGGGTGTGAGGGAGAGTGTGGAAGGACCCGCCACTAAGCATGGGCAGGGCAGGGCTGGGAGGCAGGAGCCTCAGCTCTGCAGGTTCAGTGTGCCTGTGTCCTGAGCAAGAGTGACCACCGTGCGGCCTGGGTGTCCCCGGAGTCCTTCTGTTTACCCTGCAGAGGACAGTCAGACCAGGGCGGGTAGTTGGAATTTACTCAATGATGGTAATGACGGCAAAGACAAGGTTTAAGACGCCAGGCAGGGACCATGTATTGGGAGCGACCAAGAGGGGCCGCTGTGGAGACACATGTGGTCGGGGGTGGGAGGGGGTCGCGGAGCGGGCCTGACTGCAGGGGTGAGGCGCAGGCGTGGGTGGCTGCACTCCGGCGCTCGCCCGCCGGTCACCCGAGTCCTGGAAGCCAGTCCCGTGCACAGAGTCCCCTCCATGCGAGCGCCTGGGCGCCACCGCCCCTACCGAGAGACAGCGGGGCCCTATCTTGGTTAGCGCCCCCGGGATAGGAGGTTAAAAGTCTTTGGGGGCTGGCGTCTCACCCCCCTCAATAGACGGGAAATTGAGGCCAGAAAAGTGGCAAGCGGTCTGAAATCCCAGTGGGGACCCCGGGCTGGGGGCGGGTTAGGAAGAGGGCGCACAATGGGTTGTAGGGGAGGTAGGAAAAGTGGCGGGTCGGAGACCCTTCCAGCCCCACCACCGCAAGTTGGAGCCAAGCCGGCCCGTCGGTGAGGCGGAGCGGCTTGCCGCCCGAGCCTCCCAGAGACCTGGGTGCCAGTCCCCGCGCCGCGTTTTGTGCCGCGCTGGCCTCCAGGTCAGACCCTTCGCCTCTCGGAGCCCCAGTTTCCCGATCCAGAACGTGGGCTTCAAGCCTCGAGGGTCGTGTGCGGCTGGGGCAAGAATAGATTGGAACAGATATCTCGAGGGCAGTCCAGATGGGAAGTGCGGGGAAGACCTGGGCCATAAAACTTCCGTCTGCGGGGCAGCGGGTGAGAATGTGGAGGGTCGCTCCGGGGGGAAGGGGACAGCCAGCTGCCGTGGCTGGAGGGGAACCGGACGGGATGACCTCATCCTGCTCCGGCCTGGAATGCAGCGGTTGGGGAGGGGGCAGGGAGCCCGGTCCATCTCCCCAGCGCTCCCCCCCCCACGCCGCCCGACTCCGACACACACTTCCCGCTCTCCGCCCGGCCAAGGAGCTCCACCGTCCGACACGGCCCCCTCCCCGTTCCTTCCCCAGGGCAGGAAGGAGCACAGACGGCCCTCTGTTCGCCCCCTCCTCCTGCCCCCCCGGTTTACGGCTCCCCCAATTCTGAGCGCCCCTCCGTTCGCCGCGAACAGGGGGCAAAACTACCCCAAACTTGGGAGCGTCGCTGCGCTGCTCCGCGCCCAGTGCTCCAGGCCTTCCTGTTGGCACCCAGGCGCCTTCGGCAGGAGGGCCCCTTCCCCGCCCCAGCCCGGGGAGCCTAGGAGGGTGCGGGGTCCCCGCGGGTCGCCCCGCCGCGTCCACGCCCACCCTTGGCTCGGCCACCCCCAGCCAGCTCGGCGTTACCTCCTCTCCGCGAGCGCGGGGGCTGGGGGCGAGGGCCGACGCGGCGGCAGTGGCGGCGCAGGGAGCGCGTCGCGGCGCGCAGCCCGGGGAGTCGCTGGGCCGGTCTGCGCCGCCCTGGCCGCGGGCTCCGCGGGCTGGCTCCGGGGCGGGGGCGGGGTGTGGGCGCGCGCCCTCCTCCCGCCTCCTCCTCCCGCCCGCGGGCGGGGCCCCTCGCGGGCACCCAGCGCGCCGCCCGGAGCCGCAGCCAGAGCTGGAGGGGGAGTGGCGGGGCCCCCAGGCCAGCCGTCAGGGGCAGGAGCCATGGAATGTGCGGGTGGCCAGGCCGGGCGACTGGGTTGTCTACCGCCCACCCCTTCCCCACCAGCTCTCCGCGTGGCCGTGGGGCGATCTGACCTGATTACTGGCCCTGGGGCTCTCCAGCCGCTCCCTACGCGAGTTTGGGGCAACAGGAAGCCTGCCTCAGAGGCCTTGAATGCCAGAGAGACCCATGTAGACCTCAAGTGGCTGGGGTGACCGCTCCTTTTCTCCCAACCACCTATTTCTTTCAACCCTATACACAGGCCCCACAGGTGCCAGGACACAGACTTGAGCCAGACTGGGGAGCAGGCCACGGCATGCCACTGGTAGAGTGGCCTGGTGTGGTGGTCAAGACCATGGTCCCTGGAGCCAGCCTTCCTATTCTGCCCTGGCCATTACTAACCTTTTCTGAGCCTTCGTTTCCCCACTTGTAAAATGGGATGATCCAAGCAAGCATCAGATGTTGTTACTAAGTGCTGCCTGTTCTGTCAGCACCCAGTGCCCTGATGAATAGGTAGGTGAGATCACCCCTCGGATGGACGGGTTCCGAAAGCATTATTGAGCACCTCAACTCCACCCCTGAGGGTCTGGGCATCTGCTGTGCACAGGACCCTGTCCTGCCCTTGAGGAGGGGGAGAGAGCTCTGATTTCTCCTTCATGTTGTTCTCCTCTGAAACCCGCCCTGGACTCCGAGCTCCCTTGGGACAGGCAGGAAATCCCGGGGGCAGTCTAGGCACAATGACCCTTGATCGGCTTGCAAGGGAGGGGGGGCTCCCTGAGTTAAGTGGTAAAGGAAACACAGGCAGAGGGAAGGGCAGTGGAAGTGCCGCACACCTGTCAGGAGCAAAGGCTGGAGCTAGGCCCGCCTGCAGGAGGGGGGTGTCTGAGCACAGGTGGAGGAGACAAGGTTTCATTCGTGGGATGCTGGCCTGTTTTCATTGTCCTTCTGAATCCTCATGCTGGCCATCAGGGCAGGGGGTTCTTTGCTCAGCTAGAAAACGGGGAAACTGAGGCACAAAGCATTCCAGCACTTGCTGAAGTGGCACAAGAGTAGGATCGAGACTAGTGGGTCAGAGCTGTTTTCCTGGGGTTAAGCTTTGCTCCAGGGTGAATTGGGAATGCCTCAGAGGTGCTGAAGAGCGTGGATGAGGGAGAGGGGGCGCTGCACTTGAGAGGCTGGGACCCGTGGGTGGTGGGCCGAGTCACGGGCTGGGAGGGAATTGGCCCCGTCTTGCAGGCCTAACCCTGGGCCCGGTGCCCAGCCTCACCGAAGCAGGGATGGGAAGCCAGCAGGCAGCATGATCAGATGTGCGTCTGGAAGATCTTGTGTGAGCACAGAATGGACTGGGAGGACCGGGATGGAGGCAGGAACGATGCATGGCAGTAATTATTGAGCACCTAATGCATATGGCCCTACAGCCTCTTACAGGCATGGTGACATTTAACCCTCACGAGAGCCCCGTTGAGACCGTGCTGTGCCTGCCATCACGATCCTTTTGCAGAGAAGAGAAGTGACTTGTCCAAAGCCACCTACGCTGCAGGGTGTCCATACTTCCTGGTTTGCCCAGGACCATCCCAGATGATGCCTACTATCCCAGTGAAATTATTAACAGCACTTGCTTTCACTCTCAAAGGTGACCTGGTTAGACAATAAATTATACGTCACTCTAGTGAGAGAGTCCTCAGAGTTGCTTCTGGCAAAGGGAGCAGTTGGGTGTGAGGTCAGAGACCCACAACCCAAATCCTGGCCCCTGGCTTCCCAGCCATTGTGTGACTGTGGGCAAGGGATCTGGCTTCTCTGAACCTCAAGTTTCTTATCTATAAAATGGGTATAATTTCAATGCAGGTATTGGTTACTTGTGGGTATTTACTACTTCTTGGGAGCCCTGGAGAGACAGCTAAGAAAGCAATCTTAATGAAAATGGTTAAACCTGCCACACATTCACACCATCCCCTTTAGCTCTGGTCTGGGGGCAAGCAGGGGACCTTCTTTCTATGTGCCAGGCACTTTGTCTCTGCTAGTTCACCATCAGGCAACCTGTGAGTCAGGAATTCTTTGTCCTACTTTACAGATGGGTAAACTGAGGCTGAGGAGAGCTCTCATCCCTCACTTCTGGGTAGGCGTACCTTTCCATGAGGGCTGCATTCCTGTTCCTGGCCCTGCTCTTGATATAAGGAGCCAACTCAGTTTTTCCTTCTGGAAAACGGGTGAAAGGGAAGGTCTGGCCTTCCCTATGAAGGATGCAGGGATGGGCAGTCCCCATTTTTCATGGTTTCCTCCTTCCCCAATTTCCTGGGGGCCCCCTCCTTCCCCTTTTAAGAGGCTGTGCACAGGAATGCAGGGGTTAACCCCGGAGGAGCTGTAATCACCGTGCAGAATGCAGAACAAATGCTTGCCAGCTGGGGACTGGGAGCTGCTAGGGGGGACTGGCTGCCTAAGCTCAGGAGCCCCCATCTCCTCCTGTGTCCTGGAGGAACCAGGCCCCTTGGGCCACAATCACAGAGCTCAGCAGCTACCTCAACTCACCCCTGCAGGCTGGGTGGGCTGAGGCATGGGGCTTATGGGGGAAGAAGCAGTTTCTGGGTAGGGAGTCCTCTGTGGAGCTAGGGTGAAGGGGGTGGAGCACAGCTAGAGAGGGGAACTGCCCCTTGGGGACCCAGGAATGCCAGTGGCTGCCCAACAGGCTCCAATCGAGCCAGGCTTGAGGTAAGCTGAAGGAGTTGGCTTGACCGTATCCACCAGCCCCCACCCCAGCCCAGCCCTAGGGACCATGTGCCCTTTCTCCCCACCCCAAAGTCAGTTTATGCATCTGCCCATTGGTTGGCCTGCCCAGTCCTCTATCTCATGGGTGTCCACTGGTTCATCCATACCCGGATGTAATTGCCAATCCATCTGCTACCCATTGCCCACATGCCTGTTTATCCATCTACCCTCTCCTCCACCCATCCATTTACCCACCGCCTTACCCATTCACCTATTGACCTACCACCCGCCCATTCAACCACCTAACCACATACCTTCAGTTGACCCACTGCTTACACCCCTGTCCATTTCTCCGTGCAGCCGCACTCTTCCATCCACCTACAGGCCCCTGCAGCCTTCCACCCCATCCATTTTACCCACCTATATACCCACCTACCTGCTCTATCCAGCCAGCAGCCCTTGATCCGCTGCCCACACCTGCACCCCCCTGTCCACCCCCTTGACCCTCATGATTCCCCCGCTTACTTCCCTGTCCATCCTGTGACGCTCTTACCTCGACTCACACCTGGCCTCTGCTGACCGACACGGGCCTTTGAGCATGGCTTTATCACCTGTCTCATGCAGAAACTTCACTCACCTTCATCAGCGGGTCACCCTTGGCCAAGACATCCTTGAAAGCTACTTTGAAACATCACCTCCTCTTGGAGGTTCTCCTTCAGAGTGAGCCTCTCCCTTGCACCCGGCCCGCCCTCTATATTGGCATCTGTTGCCCTGCTTTGAAATCTTCAACAAGACAGGAGTGTCTGTGCTCCTGGCATGTCTGGGGAATGAACGGTCCCAGCCAGTATAGGTAGGGGGTCCTTGTCCCCTAAACTGGACTGTAATCACTGTAAGGTCAGGTGCCTTTCTCCTGGAACCGCTCCAGGGACACTGTCCATGGACTGGACTCCTGGCAGAGGCTCAAATGTGCCTGGACTTTGTAGGAGGAGGGGGCAGTGTTGGCATCTCCAAGAGGGATGTGCTGGGGGCAAGCTCCCCAGCTGGGGAAGACAGGCAATGGGCCGGCGGGGCTACCGTTCATGCTCCCACCTCTATGACCCAGAATACACTTCCAGCCAGACAAACCCGAGTTCGAACCTCGGCTTTGCCTCTCACCAGCAGAGTAACCCCAGACCATCTGCGTCCTCACCTGGGCCTTGTTGGCCTCATCTGTGATGAGCCATGGAGCTCACTGTCTGACCTGTGGTTCATGATCAAGGAGGGGTAGCTATTATTATTACTGTTGTTATCGTTTTCCTTTCCCCAGGAGATGATGGCATGTAACACACATTAAGTATGTTCCTGCTGTGGGCCAGGGACCTTGTGAGGAGGCAGCAGTGAGTAAGAAATGCAGTCCCTGCTCTCCAGAGACCACGATATTGGTGGGGATGAAGGGCCAAGAGAGCAATAGAAGGGATCAGGGAGGCACGGGACTGACTGAGGCTGAGGAAGTCCAGGGAAACTTCCTGGAGGAGGTGGCATTTGAGTAGGGCCTTTTGTCTTGGGGTAAGTTTGCCCATGAGAGGTTAGAGGGTGATCTGGGAAAGGTCTACTGTGGAGGAGGGGCAAAAGGCCTTCAACAGAGTGGGAGGAGGGACGTCAGAGGGCCCTTTGTGACATGGGCTACTCTCAGCCACCACCTTGCCCCAGTGATGGCTGCCCTCAGGGTCACAGACCCTAGGGTGCCTCTGGGTCCTTGGTAGGAGATTTCTGATTAGCAGAGGCCAGGCAGCAAGCTGGCCCAAAGTATTCCCCCTCACCCCCACCCCCACCCCCAGCTGACTTTGAGAACAGGAATGTGCTGGGGAGGAGCCAGGCATGCAGTCCCTTCTGGAAGGAGCTTCAGCACTCTAGCTCCTTCTCCTACCGCAAAGCCCCTACAAGTCAACACTTGGTGGTCATGGTATTTCAGGTCCTCAGAAGGCTTCGGGGGACACCGAGGACCAGAGCAGGTAGCAGGGCAACAGAGCAACTTGGCAGTGGAGCTGGGAGTCTCATCTGCCTGCCCCATGCCCCATGGTGGCCTTCAGTGCAGGTGAACATCTGCTGAGGGCCTACTGTGTGCCAGTTCTCAGCCTAACAGCTCCAGGCTTACAGCTAAGGCTCAGGCAGAGCACAGACTTGGCACGGTTTCCAGGAAGGCTGCCCGAAGGAGGTGAGCTGAGGCTTTACACAGACTACGCAAACCGGAGGTGTGAATGCCAGGCTGGGTGCACTAGCCTGTGCATCTGGTGTGAGTGGGCAGGGAGTCAGCCAGAGTGATGGCGGAGCCCCTGGCAGTCAGGGACCTGCCTGGGGCTAGCCGGTGGCCTAGAGGCCAGGAGATGGCAGATTAATCCCTGGCTGTCCTGCCTGGCTGTTTCTCAAGGTGCTGCCTGGGTGCAAGTGGGTTCTTGGGAGCCATGGATCAGGATGGGAGTTAGTTCCAAGGGTACTTTGGAGGGCATGGCCCAGGAGGGACAGTGGGGAGAGCTGGAGAGCAAGCTAGTGGGGAGAGTGGCTAGCAGGACAGTGGGGCTCCCGGAGGCGGGCAGCTCAGGCCCTGAAATGCCCCTGGAATTCCAGGCTCTGGGAAATGCTGGAAGAGTTTTCTCAGCTGGAGTCTTCCAGGCCGCCTGAGCTGACTCCTTCGCTGCTCCACAGGGACATGGGGGTGGGGAAGCCCCCCCACCTCCGACTCTGCCAGGCTCTCTTTCTCCTGGAGAACAGGACAAGAGGTTGGATGAGGACTGAGGAAGGATGCGAGGTCAGTTCCTCCAGCCCACCCCTGAGGACAGTCAGATGGATGGATGGAGGTGGGGGGAGGTCTGAGTGCCTGTTGCTGCACTGGGTGGGGTGGGCTAAGCAAGAGGGTCAGGCCCAGGTGACCCTGTCAGCCCAGGGGCGATGGGGCTGGGTCCTGCAGAGCTGGGCCTGGCGTCCAGAGGCCAGGATGGGAGGGCAGTGGGGAGGGTCCTCCAGGAGGTCTTTGTTCTCAACGGGAGGGGGAGGGGGCAGAGGGAGAAGGGGCAAGGGGGGACAGGAAAAGTGTTTGAGGAGCAGAAACAATGGCCTATTCTCTGCCGTCCAGCCTGGCTCCAGAGATAGGCCCGTGGGCTGGAGGCCAGCCCTGCCGTGCCCTGACCATCTCCAGCACCTCCTCCTCCAGCGAAGCCTTCGAGGCTCTGGGTGGGGCGGGGGCGCCTTCCTCTCCCTCACGACCATGGGCGCATGGGTCTGTTGGTTTTCTTCTCATAAAAATGGACTCGCTTGGATTGATGCAAGTTGTTCACATACATGATCTCTGTGTGGCGAACACAAAAACACGTGGAAAAGCAACTTCCTGATGGAGCTGGGCTGGTTCCTGGGGGCTCCTGGCTGAGCCCTAGTCCACCCCTCTCCTACTTTGTAACCCCTGGTTTCCTCCTCTCTTTCCAGGACTGGTGATAAGAGGGAGAGTATTGGAAGTGAGCAGGAGCTAATGCTTCAATAATATTTGGCCCTTCCTAAGTGCCCGACAAGAACTTAAGCTCAGGGCTCAAGTGCTTTAATGGCAGTTGCTTGAATCCTCACAGCACCATTGGGCAGGTGAGGAAATTGCGGACAAGGAGGTAAAGTTACTTCCTCAGCCTCTCAGAGCTCGGCTGTGGTCCCCTTGGATTCCAGCCCAGGTCTGGGGTGTCTGCAATGTCCTCCTGCCTTGAGGACCAAGGCTCTGAGACCACAAAGCGACCATGATCTCCAGCTCAGAATGAGGGAAGGACCTCATTTGTTGCACACACATCAGCTTGGGGCTGGAATTGCTCAGAAGCATCCCTGATGGGTAGTTGTAGCCTCTACTTACACCTCTTTGGCGATGGGGAACTCACCCCAAGAGGTCAAGAATTTCTCTCTGAAATGGAGCAGAAATCAATGCCTCATAAGCTCTGCCTTCCACCTTCCACCTGCTGGGGCTGCACATGGCTGCCCTCAGCCATTTTCCCTTTTCCCATGTCTGCACAGGGGTCAGAAGATCTGTCCCCTACTAGTCCCAGCTGTGGATCACAGTCAAGTTCCTTAGCCTACCTGTGCCTCAGTTTTCTCATCTGTAAAACGGGAATGATAATGCTTGTGATCAAACAAGACGGCTTGGGAAGGAGCTCTATAAACCCAGGTGTGTCCGAGGTTCAGACTCCTTGTACTTTTCTCAGTTGTTTCATGAACTTAACTGGAATACGATGTTAAAGCAACTGTAATTTCTGGACTGTGTGCAGGGCTAACTGCTAAGGAAATTGCCGACTTCAAGAACATCCCTTTATGTGCAGTTTCCAACGTGAAGGAGGTGTATGATGCTGATCCTGATGTCGCCACACCAACAAGGAAAACGCTCAAGCTCTGCCTACCCATCTGCTGGACACCTGGCCCCAGGGCACAGCTATCTCCTTTGGGCTCAGGAACCCCAGCTCACAGAGGCGGGACTCAATGGCTTGCACCCTTTCACGTGCGGAATAGCATTTCTTAACTCATAAAGACTCTGATCACACTCTCATGGGTAAGCAGAGGATCTTCAGATGAGGAAACTGAAGAGAAATGGGGTGACTTATTTCAGCATCTTTCTGCAGGGCGATTGACCAGTTGACTTATACCAGGCCCTTTCCCCGGGGTACTTGCAGGGGTTAACTGGGCTGGCTGGTGCCCAGACCAGCAGGAGGGAGGGGCTCACGGTGAGTGAGGGTGGGGAGTGGGCAGCCCCCATCCCTCTCTGACTCCACCTCTGTGGGCTGGCTGGCCAGCCTCTTGTTGACTCACGGCCTCTCTTCTGCCAAGGCCTGCTGGCCAAGGCTCCTGTGGGGAGAGTCCAGCCACACTCTTCTCTGCTGGAGCCTGGGGTGGCTGGCACCTTCTGGTGGAGTCTGTGTGCTGGTTTGTGGGTACTGGGACAGATGCTACGGTGAGATTGGGAAACATTTCTGTGGAATCAAGGCTGGGGACTCAGGGGGACACTGCAAGATGAATGGATCAGCCTGGGAACCGAGCTACTTGGGCATGTGGTTCAGCTTCCCATTAATGAGCTCAGTGGTCTCAGGAAGCTGCCACTGCATTCTGTGTCCATCCCTCTTTCTGCCTCAGTCTCTCTGTCCATCAAATGGATATAATAGTAATAAGCCTGGCCTGCTTATTATATAGTTCATGGGAGGATCAAAGGAGAAGAACGAGTTGGGCAGGGGTGAATACCCTTTGGAGTTCAAGGGCCCACACACATCAGCTGGCCAGCCAGCCTGACATTCTCCAGGTGGAGTAGGTGAAGGGAAGGGATGCAGTGGCGGCTCTCAGCTGTGGCATGAGTCTTCCTGACACTCCTGCCTCCTCCCCAGGCTGGACGCAATGACAATAACAATAATAATAATACCATGTTTCAGATGCACAAAGTCCTTGAGGGTTTACAAAGTCCTTCCATGCCTGTTATCTCAGGTCACCCTGCCACCACCTTCTGCCTCAGGGCCTTTGCACTGCTATTCCTTCTCCCAGAACAATTTTCCCCCAGACAGCACCCCCTCCCTTGTCCATATGGCTGAACCATCTCCCCTAGGGCTTTAGGCTCTGTGAGGGACCATGACTGCCTTGTCCATTGCTGTGTCTGGGGAAAGACCATAGTCTTCCATAGAGTTATTATTGACCCACCTACAGGGAGGAGCCTGAGGCTCAGCGAGGGCAAATGACTTGCCCAAGGCCACACAGCCAGGAAGGAATGGAGCCAGTTGGGGGCTCTTTTCAGAACTGCCCCACAATTGCACTGCCTGTATCCTCCTTTGCAGGGTTCACCTGTCACTACCACCAGGTTGAGTCCAGGCCTCCTTCCTTACACACATGAGTTGCTATGCACATACAGTATCTGTCTGCCGCAGTGTGGGGAGACAAAGACTCACTTTATAGAAGAATAAGCCACTAGATGCAACATACCAAGTCCAGTTGCTACCCTAGCAGGCCTCTGGGCTAACATCTCAGGCTGGTGCGGAGGTCATCCCAGGGCCTCCTTACCCTGCTCAGGCAGGCTGGCCGGCCTAGTAGCCCTCCCAGAATTGCATCGGCAGCTGTCGGGTGGCCGGATGCCTCACCCCCGGCGCCTCTGGGCCCTGAGCCCAGGCCGAAGGCGGATCTGTGGCTGGCACTGCTCCTTTGGCTTGGGGTGGGAACACCGCAGGGATTTTAAAAATAAAGGGCCTTGAGACAGTGGCCTGGCCCAGCCAGTGGCGGGGCAGGGTGGGGGCCAGACAGAGACAATGGGATGCTGAGGCTCGGAGGCTGTCTACCCACAGGGAGCAGCCAGGCCAGGGAGCCCCATTCTCCTCCCCGGCAACGGCGTTGCTTCCCCAAAAACACTCCCTCCCCAGCAATCCTAAACAGAGGTCTCACAGACGTGGGGCACCTACTATGTGCTAGGCCTCTATGACCACAAGTGGGAACCCCCAGCCTCTCTTTCTTCCAGCAGTGCTGGTATCCCCAGAGTGGTCCCTCTCCTCCTTACCTTATCTCAGGGCAAATTATTATTGAGTACCTACTATGTGCCAGGCAAGCCTGGCCTCTCTGTGCTCTTCTCCTCTGCACTCACCCTCCCTCAGGGCTCCCCCCATCTCAAGCTGCCTCTCCCCCAACTCAGGCTCTTCCTGTCTCCCTCTCTCTCCTTTGGCTCAGCTAACAGGAAGCAGCCGGAGAGGTCAAGGGCCGCTGGGCCTCCAGAGCCCAGCATCTGCATGCGCGGGGGCCCATCTGCAGGGGTGGGGGGACTTCCTGTTTATGGGAATCACAAAGACCCCCCAGGGCGGTGCCTCGCACAGGCCTCCTGGCAGCCCCTCTAGTCTAGACCTCAGTCCCTCCCAGAGAGGCCCCCACAGATCCCACCGGCCCCCACGCAGCCAGGCCACTGCCCTCCCCCACTGTGGGGAGGGCAAGAAGGGAGGAGGACCGAGGAGTCTAAGGAATGGTCAGGAATGTGGGAGTCGAATGTCCAGAATGTCCGCAGGAAGCGTCCTCGGCTCCAGAGCCCAGCCCTCCCAAGTCTGGGCGCCGGGCCCTGCTTTGATGGGGGAGGGGCTGAGGGGGCGGGAAGGAGGAGGCCAGACCCCATCCTGTCCCACTGGGGCCACAGGGCTTCATCTCCTGCTGGAACAGGCTCTGGCAGCCTCTGTCTCATCCGTGGGGAGAAGCGGTAGGTCTGCAGCTAACTCCGCCAGCCTTGGCTTTGGAGTTTCCCTTCTGCCTTCACGCAGTCACTTGGGCCAAGATGTCAGTTCATCTCAGAGAATCCCTCTGGTTCAATGCCCCAGATCCACGCAGGGGCAGAGGTAGCTGGAGGGGTGGGGCTGGCCAAAGGTGCCCCGGTGCAGCAAACAGCCCTGTCCTCCTCTCTCTCCCTACACCCAGGCAGCCCTGGCCATTCCATTCTGTGGTTGCTCAACAAGTATTGATTAACCAAGGGCCTGAGGGTCAAGGCCAGTGGGAAGAGGCCATGAAGAGAGAGACCCACCCTCTTTCCCTACTTTCCCTAGAAGAAGGAGGTGAGCAACACCTGTGTGCTTGTCTCCCCTCCCTACTCTCCCAGAGTACCTGGAGAAAGACCCTTAGGACACAACATGTGCAGTGTTCAAGGCAGTCATCCCCTAGAGGGTGGTAGTGGGGAGAAGTCAATAACACAGAGGCAGTGGTCAGGGAGGACTTCCTGGAGGAGGGCACCCTCTTAACATAGAAGCCTAGAATTGGGAAAGGCAATGGAATTTCCAGAGAAATGCTAGTGACAAGATGAGGCTGGAGAAATGCTAGTGACAAATGAGGGAGTGAGAGATTTGTAGGGGTGCTGGGATGGGGTGGGGTTGAGGGTGGGAGATGAGATCATTTGTCCTCAAATTCTGGGCTCTCCCTGGCTTTGAATCACCCCCTTTTGTTCTGGACCATGAGGCGGAGGGCAGTAGGGTAAAGGACCCACAGGGAATTGGTGTGGTCATGTGGACAAGGTGAGGGGAAGGGCCCAGAGACTGGGACTGGGACCGGGACCCTGGACTTGAGCTGTACAAGTCGCCTAAACTTCAGGCTTTCCAGTCCCTGAGAAGCCTGCTCTGGGCTGGGCATTTAAGCACTTCCCAAGGCCTGGGGCGGCTTGCACAGGCCACCCTGTGGTGGGCAAGAGTCCTGGCTCTGCCAAGTTCCAGCTGTGTGACCTTAGGCAAGTTATTAACTTCCCTGGCCTGTTTCCACCTATAAAATGGGGCTAAAGACGGGACCTGCCTCAGAGGCCTGTTGGGGGTTGGAATTAATTTAACACCTGGCACTCATGACTGCTTATTCCAGTTAACAAGTATTATTACTAATTGAGAAAAAGAGAAAGTTGGTTTTTTTCCAAGAACCTGCTGACAGGTGGGTGGAGGGTGTGTTTATCAGAAGAGTCTCCAAAAAAAGGCTTGATGCTCAGTTCCTGGGATTTCCAGACTTGCCTAATCCAAGGGACCCTCTGAGCTCTTATTTAGAATATCAGCTTCCCACCCCCACACTCTTTCCTGGCAGGTCTGGGTGGGACAGGCTCCAGGACTTATGAGGAAGCCCCAGCCTTCTAGAGACAGGTGTGGGGAACATTCCTCTCTGATGACAACCAGGATTCACTCCAAACCCTTCCTCCTCGTGGCCCCGCTCCTTCTCACTGCTCTTGAGAAGAGCTGCTGTCTACTGAGCATGCCCCGCCTGCTCTCAGCCCCATCTGTGTTCACTGCTATGATCCTTACAACAGTCTTACGTGTAGGTACTTAAGAGTTGCTCCCATTTTACTGATGGGGAAACTGAGGCCGGCAGCAGCAAAGCCATTTGCCCAAGGTCACAAGAACATTGTGACTGATTTGCCAGGAGTAAGTTTGGGATTTGAATCTGAACTTGGGCCCTTAACCGTGGGTTGTCATTTCCCTACCTACCTTGAGTCCCTGGGACACTTGATAAGCTGTGTCCAGGTGGCTTTGGGAAGAAGCTGGGAATCAATATTCCTTTGTCCTCTAAGGTTGTGATCCTTGAATCAAAAACTGACCAGTCCTGCTTTAGAACCTCCGGAGAGGCAGAAAAGTGGGATTCAACTTCCTGTGTCCTACTTACATTCTATACGTGGTCTTGGGTACTTTGTTCTCCTTGAGCTGGTTTCTCTGGGTCTGAAATGGGGATACAGCATCTCCCTGGGGTTCGACAATGAGTTACCCAGACCAGGGTTTGGGAACTGTTCAGGTTGTGGGTTCTTTGGGACCTGGGAGTGGGGAGGGTGGACCGTCTAGAAGCTGCCCAAACTCATCTGCACCCAGGGCTGGGCCCCCTCCCAGCTGGTGTCAGAGGCTGGGAGGCCCACAGGGATGGCACCCTCGGGGGCGGCAGGATGAGGGAAGGTTGACGAGGAGTGCTTCTCCTTTCCTGCCTGACACCCTAACACACCCTGGCTGGGCTGTTCGTGATTCACCAGCTTTAAACCCTAGTTTCATCTGTAATCCTGAACGGGCCACTAGAGAGCCTAGGGCCCTCCCAGAAACCTGGGGGAGGGGCTTGGAGGAGGGAGCGGGGAAGGGAGGAGGCACAAGGTCTGACTCCAGAACGTTTGCGTAACTTATTCTTTCCTTTGAGGGGGATGAGAAATCCCAGGGCCTGAGAGTTCTGGAAACCATTCATCCATTCATTCTAGTTTATTGAACCCTTTACAGTGTGCCAGTTACCATGGACTTAGGGAAGTAAAGCAGTTTTCCAGGCGCTTCCTTGTGGGGAGACCACCATGTAATCGTGTTGACAAAGTTTAGAACCCATTGAGGACAGTGACTGACTTGGGGCCGCGTGGTTGTGGCATGCATAAGGGGAGGCCTCACCGGTTCACGTCTACAGTTCTGACCGTGCAGGCTGGGCCCAGATTCTTCTGCCACTTCTAGAGGGTTCTCCTCCCACCTGGGCCTGAGTTTTCCCACCTGTGAACTGGACACAGGAATGGTGCCTTTCTCCTGATTCTCGACAGAATTCAAAGGGCTAACACGTGTAAAGCGTGGAGGACAGCGCCTGGTGCGTGGTCAGCCTAGTGGTGTTTTAGCTGCTGTCCCTGCTGGATGGTGGGTACCGCAGAGGGGCTCCCCCGGATGCTGTCTCCCAGTCTGCCAGCTGCGCCCCTACTTCTGAGACATAGCTGGAGCGTGGCTGGCAGACTGGGAGACGGCATCCCGGGGAAGGGCACGACCTCCACAAAGGCCCAAGTGCAGCACAAGGATGGGGTGGGATGACAGGTGGGAAGGGGCCTTTGAGGTCCTGTCCCATCTTTTGGATCTACTCCTCAGGGCAGCAGGAAGCTATGGAAAGCTTATGAGCAGAGACATGACTTGGGAGATCTGAGCACTAAAGCTGCAGAGTGGTGATGTGCATCCCCCACTGGGGACCTGGCCCAAACCCCAGGCCTATGCCCTGACTGGGAATCGAACTGGTAACCCTTTGATTCTTGGGCCAGCATTCAATCCACTGAGCCACACCAGCCAGGGCGAGAAGGATGTTTAAAGAGGGCCTTGAAAGGTCCAGGGAACCCATGAGGGGATGGTAGCCCTGAAAGAGAGCCCCCAAAAGCAATGCTTAGAGGTGTGAAAGAGTCTGTATTTGGGAAGCAGTGGGTGTGGTGGAGCTTGGGGTGGGGAGAAAATGGTGGGGTCAGGAGATGGGGGGCCTTGGGACCATCCTGTAGGCTATGGGTGCGGTCAGCAGGCTGAGAAGCAAGAGAAGAATGTGGACATTTGTATTAGTTTTCTTTGGCTGCTGTAACAAATTGCCATGAACTGGGTGTTTTAAAACTACAGAAATGTATACTCTGTTTTAAGGCCAGATGTCTGCCGTGAAGGTGAGACTAGGGGCCATGATCCCTTGGGGGCCCTTCCTTGCCTCTTCCAGCTTCTGGCGGCTCCGGTGTTCCTTGGCTGTGGCTACATCACTGGGGACAGTCTCTGCCTCTGTTTCCTCCTGGCCTTCTGTGTCACTGATAGAGACACTTGTCAGATTTAGGGTCCACAGGGGACAAAACTGGAACAGGTTAGCTTGAAATCCTTATCTTAAGTACCTCTGCCAAGACTTCCCAAGTGAGGTCCCATTTACAGGTTCCAGGTGAACCTACCTTTTCTGGGCCACCACTGAACACATGACAACATCCGAAATTCTAACCCCCAACTCAAACCCCCGATGGAGGGCATTTCCCCTTTCTCCCCCTCTGGTCCTCCCAGCCTCTTCAGTCCTGCCTCCTTGAGCAGGGTCCCCCCTCATTCACCCTTCAGTACCCCGCGCAGATGTGGGTCCTCTGCTCCGCTGCGTTCCTACAGCGATTCTAGCCCCCGAGAGCGGGGACTTGGCGGGACTCGTGGGGAACGCGCGCCACCGTGCGGCCGTCTTGGAGCCGTGCGGACGGAAGTTCCAGCCGGCTCCCTGCGCGGCGAAGGCAGCTAGCTGCGGCCACTTACAGAGCTCCTGCGGTCGCACAGCCGCCGCACTCACCTCCTTCCTGTTCCTCACAGCTGCAGCATGAAGTGGGGTCATTTCCCTAATTTTTCAAATGAGGACGCCCCGCTCGGAGAGGCTGCGACACGCAAGGGTCACACACCTCCTTCCATTCCGGTCCAACTCCAAAGCTTCACCGCGCTGCCCACCTGCAAAAAACAAACACCTGCGGGGCGTTGGGGCGGGCCTGCTGGCGCCCGCGTGCTGCGCGACTTCTCAGGGTCTCCGTTTCCCTATCTGTAACGGGGGTGGGGTGCACGTGCCCCGGGGAGGCCTCTTGCGGGTCTTAGACCCCAAGAGAAACCCTAACAGCCCCAAACTTAGCCTTTGGCTGAGATGTCCTGTGGACCTCATTGCTTCCGTGTACTTTGGAACCTTGGTCTTCCCCCTCCCCCGACATTTTTAGCATTCACTTTTTTCCTTCAACTTTTCATCTGTGTGAACAATTTGATAATTAAAACATACGCTTACTGGGTAAGAACTTGATGCAGACCTCCAATCCCCCCTAAGGCAATAAACTGATGGCCGCTTCTTCCACCTTCTTCCCGCGATAATGTACGCACAAGCGGATATGTAAACACCGACGCATGTCTAATTACCACCTCTTCTCACTGTCTGGACACAGAAGCTGGCGGCCCTGGCCGGGGTAACTCAGGTGGTTGGAGCGTGGTGGAGTAACGGGTCGGTTGTGGTTGATGCCCGGTCAGGGCACACACCTGGTTTCCATCCGGGGTAGGGGATTGTATCGTCCTGGGTGGGCGGCTGTGGGAGGCAACCGATGATGTTTCTCTCTCTCCTTGCCTCTCTCTCTAAAAGCAGTGAGAAAATGTCCTGCCCTGGCTGGTGTGCTCGGAGGATTGAGTGCCAGCCTGTGAACCAAGGGGTTGCCTGTTTGGGTCCCGGTGGGCGCATGTACCTGGGTCGCAGCCCGGTCCACCCGTTTGGGGCATGTGAGAGGTAACCACACATTGATGTTTGTCTCCCTCCATTTCTCTACCCCTTCCCCTCTCTCTAAGGATAAATAAATAAAATCTTTATTTAAAAAATGGAAGACAGAAATGTCCTCAAATGAGGATGAAAAAGAAAGTTGGCATGCAATATGCATTTCTGCACCTTTTTTAAATCACTTAATGATGTTTTTGCATGGTCTCCATGTGATTGATTACCTATAACGTACCTTAGGGATTACAATTTTCTATTCAAATGTAACATATATACGCCCCCAAATCATAAGTGTGCAGAATGAACACAACATGAACTAGTACCTAGATAAAAAGAAGAACAGAACCAGCGCGGGACGAGTCCCCATGTGCCCCCTTCTAACTCCCCACAAAGGGAACCGCTGTCCATGTCTGGACCTGGTTTTGCCCCCCTCCATGGAACCAGGCCCTCTTCTCTGTGCAGCTTCTCTCACTCAACGTCATGTCTGTGTGACCCATCATGCTATTATTGCACGTCGTATTTGTTCGCATTGCTGTATGGTAGTCCAGGGTGTGACTATACCAGATTTTATTTGATCCATTTTGGACATTTGGGCAGTTTCCATATTTTGCAAATAGTGTTGCTATAAACATTCTAGTGTGGTATGAATCCTTTGGTGAATGTGTGCACACACTGCTGTCGGGAAATACCTGGAAGTAAAATGGCTGGGTCAGAGGTCTGCATACACTTTGAGAGCTGGTTTGGAGCTTCTAGCAGGGGAGTGCAGCTGCTTGAAGACCGGTCCTCTCCTCTAGTTGGGAAGGTTGTCGGTCCTCTTTGACAGAGCGTGCAGCTTCAGGAGGGATGCACATGGGTCACTGAGGGAGAAAGGGGACACCTGCCTTGCCAGCCAGATCAGCCAAATCAACCCTGGCCAGCAAGGGTGACAGATGTCGAAGCCAGAGTACCCTCACATTCTGCATACATTCTGTTAAGCAAAAACTCCCCAGAAGTCTTCCAAAGTGATGGTAGCAATTCCCACCAGTAAGTTTATTACAACACACATCTCACCCACGTGTGGTATTGCTGGCCTTGTTCACTTTAGGGCTTCTGGCAGGTACGTAGTGTTGTTATTGCTTTGTGGCTAGAATTTGCATTTCCCTGAGTACTAATACAGCTGAACATGTTTCCATGTACTTATTGACTATTTCGGTTATTCTCCTTTATCTGTTCAAGTTTTTGGCCCATTTGCCTATTGAGGTGTCTGCCTTTTTCATGTTGATTTGCAGTTGTTTGCATCTTTCCAGTAGACATTTTTTGCTGTATGTATGTGTTCCAAACATCTTATCCCACTCTTTGGGTTTTCTTTTCTTTTTAAAAAGATTTTATTTATTTATTTCCAGAGAGAGGAGAAAGGACGGAGCAAGAGAGGGTGAGAAACATCAGTGTGTGGTTGCCTCTCACACGCTCCCAACTGGGGAGCTGACCTGCAACCTGCCATGTGCCCTGACTGGGAACCAAACTGGTGACCCCTTGGTTCTCAGGTCAGCACTCAATCCCCTGAGCTACACCAGCCAGGGTTGGGTTGTCTTTGACCTGTTCTAAATGTGTTTTTTTTTGTTGTTGTTGAACAAAGTTCTTCATTGTAATACAGCACAATGTATTGCTATTTTAAAAATGGTTAATGCTTTTCTTCTTGGCAAAAGCAAAAGCAACTTCTGCCTGTTCCAAGGTCATGAAGATGTTTTCCCGTGCTTTCTTCTAAGGCTTTATTGTTTTACTTTTTCACAGTTAGGTCTGGAATTTATTTCTGTTTATGGTGTGAGGTAGGGGTTGTGGTAGGCTGAGAAATGGGCTCCCAAAAGTTGAGCATATCCTAACCCCTGGAGCCTGTGAATGTTACCTTATGTGGCAAAGGTGTTTGCCAATGTGATTTAGGATCTTTATTTATTTTTAAAGATTTTATTTCATTATTTTTTAGAAAGAGGGGAAGGGAGAGAGACAGAGAGGGAGAGAGATATCAGTATATGGTTGTGTTTCACCTGCCTCCAGGCACAGACCTGGCTGGAGACCTGGTTTGCAACCTGGTTATGTGCCCTGGCTGGGTTCGCAGGCCGGCGCCTTAACCACTGTGCTACCAGCCAGGGCTTGATTTAGGATCTTTAGATGGGGCAATTATCCTGGATTTTCTAGTTGGGTCCTAAGTATAATCACATGTATCCTTATAAGAGGGAGGCAGACGGAGATTTTACACACACATGCAGAAGCCAACATGAAGATGGCGCAGAGAGAGGTGGAGGGATTTGAAGTTGCTGGCCTTTCAACTGCACTGATACAGCCATTAATCGAAGGACTGCCTGCAGCTCCAGAAGCTGGAGAAGGCAAGCAACACGTCTCCCCTACACCCTCCAGAGGGCGCTAGGCCTTGCTAACACCTTGCTGTTGACCCAGAGATACTGATTTGGGACTGACTTCTGGCCTCTAAAACGGTAAAGCTATAACATTCTGTTGTTTTAAGCCACAAGCTTGTGGTAACTTTTTGACAACAGCACAGGAAGCTATGATAGGGGTCAAGATACAACACGCTATCCGGTTGACCAATACGCTACCTCTCCAGTTGACCCAGTACTATTTACTGAAAAAGCATCCCTCTCTCGCTGTCCAGAATTGCCGCTCTGTCACAGCTCAGGTATGTTTGTTTCTGGACTCCATTCTGTCCCATTAGTCCATTTGTTCCTGTACCAACACCACACTAAATTCCTGTACTTACAATAGTTCATGATAACTGGTACCATAAGCTCTCTAGTTTTGCTCTTTATAGTTGTCTTGTATATAAATGGGCTTTCGTTTGCATTGCCACATACATTTTAGAATCAGCTCATTAATTTCAGGGAAGAAACTTCTGCGGATTTGATTGGGATTGCATTGAATCTGTTGAGTAATTTGAGAAGAGTTGATGTGCTTATAGTATTGTCTTCTAGTCCATGAAAATGATACACCCCGTAATTCGTTTAGATTTTATTTGATTTCACACAATAATGTCATTAAAATTTTAAATTGGGGTATAATTCACATACCTAAAATTCATTATTTTAAAGTAATCAATTTAGTGGGTTTTTTAAAAGATTTATTTTATTTTTAGAGAGAGGGGGAGGGAAGGAGAAAGAGAGGAAGAGAAACACCAATGTGTGGTTGCCTCTCGCACACCGCTGACAGCAGACCTGGCCTGCAACCCAGGCACATGCCTGGGAATTGAACTGGCCACCCTTTGGTTTGTAGGCCAGTGCTCAGTCCATTTGGCCACACCAGCCAGGGCTAATTTAGTGGTTTTGAGTATATTTACAAAGCTGTACAATCATAATCACTGTCAAATTCCAGAATATTTCTATTCCTCCCAAGATTGCATAGTCATTAGCAGTCATTCTCTATCCCCAACCTACCCTGCTGCCACCTAGTCCCTGGCAACCCCAATTCACTTCCTGGTTTTCTGAATTTACCTATTCTAAATAGATCATATAAATGGAAACATATAATATATGGTATTTTGTGTCTGGCTTCTTTCACTCAGCATGTTTTCAAGGCTCACTCATGTTGTAACATGGATCAGAACTTCATTCCTCTTTTATGGCTAAATATTATCCCATAACACATATGTTGCTCATCCATGCATCTGTTGATGGACATTTGGATTGTTTGCACTTTCTGGCTTTTATGAATAATATTTCTATGAACATCATGTGTGAGTTTTTGTGTAGGCATATATATATATATATATATTTTTTTTTTTTTTAAAGATTTTATTTCATTATTTTTAGAAAGAGGGGAAGGGAGAGAGACAGAGAGGGAGAGAGACATCAATGTATGGTTGCCTTTCACCTGCCTCCAGCCACAGACCTGACTGGAGACCTGGTTTGCAACCTGGTTATGTGCCCTGGCTGGGGAATCGAACCTGCGACCTTTGGGTTCCGCAGGCCGGAGCCTTAACCACTGTACTACCAGCCAGGGCTGTAGGCATATATTTTTAATTATCTTGGGTATTTTATACCTGAGAGTGAAATTGCTGGTCATATGGTAACTCTATATTTAACTTCTCTTGAGAACTGCTAAACTGTTTTCCAGAGTGACTACACCATTTTCCGTTCCTGCCAGTAATGTGAGAAGGTTCTAATTTCTCCACATCCTTGCCAACACTTATTGTTTGTCATTTTGATTATAGCCAGCCTAGTGGGTGTGAAATGGGATTTCATTGTGTTTCTTATTTGGATTTTCCTAATGACTACTACACAATAATATTTTGTAGTTTTCAGTGTAGAGGACTTGCCAAACTTTTGTTTCATTTATTCCTAGGAAGTTGATATTTTTGATACTCTTAAAAAAATAGATTTACCCTGCCACAGTGGATAAGGCACCAGCCTTCGAACCCGAAGGTCGCTGGTTCGATTCCCAGTCAGGGCACATAACAAGGTTGCAAGCCAGGTCTCCAGCCAGGTCCATAGCTGAGGCAGGTGAAAGGCAACTGTACATTGATGTCTCTCTCCCTCTCTCCCTCTCTCTCTACCCTTCTCTCTAGAAATTTTATATATATATATATATATAACATTTTATTTTATTTATTAATTTTTAGAGAGAGGGGAAGGAAGGGAGGCAGAGAGGGAGAGGGATATCAATGTGTGGTTGCCCCTCCCATGCTCCCAACTGAGGACCTAGCTTGCAACCTAGGCATGTGCCGTGCCTGGGAATCAAACCGGAGACCCTTTGGTTCACAGGCCAGCGCTCAATCCACTGAGCCACACCAGCAAGGGCTAAAAAATGTATTTAATTTTTTTGGTATAATTTTAGGTTCATAACAAAATTGGGTGGAAAATACAAAGAGTTTCTATACATATTCTGCCTCCACACATGGGAGTGGCTTCTCCCACTATCAACATCCCGTTGCTTCAATCCATGAAACTACAATGACATGCAATCACCCAAATCCATAGTTTACATTAAGGTTTCACTCTTGTTGCTACATATTCTATGGGTTTTGACAAGTGTGTAATGACGTGCATCCGTCATTATGATACCACACAAAATAGTTTCACTGCCCTAAAAATTCTCTGTGCTACATCCATTCATCTCTTCTCCCTCCAACCCTTGATCCTCTTACTGTCTCCATAGTTTGCCTTTTTCAGAATGTCATTGAGCCCTGGCTGGTAGCACAGTGGCTAAGGCGCCGGCCTGCAAACCCAAAGGTCGCAGGTTTGATTCCCCAGCCAGGGCACATAACCAGGTTGCAAACCAGGTCTCCAGTCAGGTCTGTGCCTGGAGGCAGGTGAAAAGCAACCATACATTGATGTCTCTCTCCCTCTCTGCCTCTCTCCCTTCCTCTCTCTCTGAGAAATATAAATAAAATGTTTAAAAAAACAATGTCATTGAGTTGGAATCATACAGTAGTGGCCTTTTCATATTGGCACCATTCGCTTAGTAGTATACATTTGAGGCTCTTCCATGTCTCTTCATGGCCTGATAACTCATTTCATTTTGGCACTACTATTTTGTTGTCCAGATGTCCCACAGTTAATTTAATCTGTTCACCTGTTGGAGGGCATCTTGGTTGCTTCCATCTTTTGGCAGTTATGAATAAAGCTTCCACAAACATCTCTGTGCAGGTTTTTGTGTGGACTTAACTTCTCAGCACATTTGGGTAAATACCAAGGAGAGTGATTCCTGGATCATACGGTAAGATTATGTTTAATTTTGTGAGAAACTGCCAAATCATCTTCCAAAGTAGCTGTGTACTATTTTGCTTTACTTTTTTCTTTTCTAGATTTTATTATTTAATTTTAGAGAGAGGGGAAGGGAAGGAGAAAGAGGGAGAGAAACATCAATGTGTGATTGCCTTTTGCATGCCCCCAACTGGGGACCATTTGTCTTGACCAGGAATCAAACCTGTGGCCTTTTGGTTCACAGAACAGTACCCAATCCATTGAGCCACACCAGCCAGGGTTATTTTGCTTTTCTATCAGCAGTGAACGAACATTTCTGTTGCTCCACATCCATGCCAGCATTTGGTGTTGTCAGTGTTTTGGGTTTTGGCCGTTCTAATAGGTAATATCTCATTGTTGTTGTAATTTAAAATTTTCTAATGATGTATGGCATTGAACACTTTTAATATGTTTATTTGCCATCTGTACATCTTATTCGGAGGTGTCTGTTCAGCTCTTTGCTCCTTTGTTTAGGCAGGTCGTTCATTTTCTTACTGTTGAGTTTTATATATTTTAGATAACAGTCCTTTATTGGTATGTCTTTTGGAATCCTTTCTCCAAGTTTGTGGCTTGCCTTCTCATTCTCTTGACTGTGATTTTGCAGAGTGCAAGTTTTAAATTTTAAAGCCCAGCTTAACATTTTTTTCTTTTTAAGTTTGAGGGTTTTTTAAAAATTTTCTTTTTTTACTTATTAATTTTAGAGAGAGGAAAAAAAGGAGAGAAAAAAAGAGAAACATCAGTTTGTTGTTCCATTTATTTATGCCTTCATTGGCTGATTCTTATATGTGCCCTGACCTGGATCAAACCTGCAGCCTTGTTAAGCTACCTGGCCAGGGCTGGTTAATCAATTCTTTCATGGATTGTGCCTTTGCTACTGTATCTAAAAACTTATCACCAAATGGAAGGTCATGTCGATTTTCTGTCACACTACTTTCTAGGAGTTTAATGATTACACTTTTAGTTATGAACTATAGAAATGATTCCTAAAAGTATAGCCCTTGATTCTACTTTTAAAATGTTTTATATTTGTCACAAGTGAATAGAATATAGTTGATTCTGTACATTGACCTCCACCTCTAGTGACCTTGATAAACTCACATAAATTTGTTGAGAGATGTGTGTTCAAGTCTCCTACTATAGGTTTGTCTGTTCCTCCTATTAGTTCCAGTAAGTTTTCCTTATATTTTGAAGCTCTGCTCCTGGGTACATACAAATTTGGGATTATGATATCTTCTCACTTGAAATGTTCCTTTTATTTCTATAATGCTTCTTGTTTTTGTTTTTTAAATTTTTTAAACTTTTTATTTCATTATTTTCAGAAAGAGGGGAAGGGGGAGAGGCAGAGAGGGAGAGAGACATCAATGTATGGTTGGTTACCTTTCACCTGCCTCCAGCCATAGACCTGACTGGAGACCTGGTTTGCAACCTGGTTACGTGCCCTGGCTGGGGAATCGAACCTGCGACCTTTGGGTTCACAGGCCAGCGCCTTGTCCGCTGTGCTACCAGCCAGGGCCCTGTTTTTTTTTTCCCCCACCATATTTCTTTACTTGTTTAGTTTTACTTTTAATCCAAAATGTGTTTCTTGGGATGGTTCCCCCTCCCTTGATTCGGGGTGCTTTAGGGCTGCTCCCTTCTGAAGGGGTACCCTTCCGTCAGCCTTGATTTCCCCCTGCAGGTGGCAGAGCACCAGGGGGCGGCCCACATGCAGAACTGCAGCCCACGAGGGGCCGAGGGCACTGCTGCCATTGCAGCATCTTGCGGCATCACGTCCACGAAGCAGGCACTGGGGCTCTGCACCAGGGCTGCCTCTTCTGTCCCGGAGCCGGATGGAGAAGGTCCTTAGCAAGCAGCACGCTGTCGTGGGGACTTCGCTCATTTTGTTTTAATGCTGTGTGCAAGTCCCTCTCCCACAGCTTCTCCATTCCTGAGTTCATTTACTTAGAGTTGTCTCCCAGTCACCATCAGGTTGTTTTTCAGGAAGGGCTCACATACGCTTGATGTTACTACTTTTAACTTAACCATAGGCAATCCTTTCAATAAAGATACAGGTATACAGGAAAGCAAAACCAAAGCTGACAGTGGCAAGATGCTCCTGTGGGCTCCCCATTGGGCGGTTAGCTTTCACTTCCTCTCCTTTGGAGAAATAGTGGCTCTTGGTGAGATTTTATTTCAAACAGTGATGTCCACTTCACCTCCAATAGATAGGCTAAAATTAAACTGAGCACCTAAGGTGATAGTGAGGACACGGAACTCACGCCCAGCGACATAGGTGTGACAGACCCGCTGACGCAGCACAAATACTGACCCTATGACCAGGCTATACTCCTGGGTATTAATCCAACAAGAAGGCGTATATGTGTGTCATCAGAAGACATGTACCTGACTGTCCAAAGCCCCTAAACAGGAACTATCCAAGTGCATATTAAACGGTGTAGCCCTGGCAGGTGCGGCTCAGTTGGGTAGAGCTGGTTCTGTATACCAAAAGGATGAGGGTTGGATTCCCAGTCAGGACATGTGTGCGAGCAGCAATTGATCAATGTTTCTTTCTTGCATCAATGTTTCTATCTTGCACTGATATTTCTCACACTCTCTTCCCCCTCCTCCATTTCCTTCTCTCTAAAAGCAATGAGCATGTCCTCAGGTGAGGATTAAAAAAAGGATAGTCAGGCCCTGGCTGGTGGCTCAGTGGAAAGGTGCCGGCCTGCAAACCCAAAGGTCGCAGGTTCGATTCCCAGCCAGGGCACATAACCAGGTTGCAAACCAGGTCTCCAGACAGGTCCGTAGCTGGAGGCAGGTGAAAGGCAACCATACCTTGATGTTTCTCTCCCTCTCTGCCTCCCTCCCTTCCCCTCTAAAAATGATAAATAAAATCTTTAAAAAATAAAAATAAATAAAAAATAAAAAATATTTTAAAAAAAGTAGTCACACAATGGAATACTATTCACTAATGAGAATGGACACTCTACAAAGCCACATGGAAGGATCTCACTAACGCATGGTGAATGATCCATTTTTGTGGAGAACAGAAGCAGGTGAAGCCAATCCATGGCCACGGAGGACAGAAGAGTGGTTGCTGAGGGACCCTAACTGGTGCTGGAGGCAGATGCTCCTCGCCTTGACCTGGGTGGTGGTCACCTGGGTGTATACTTGGTGAAAGTCCGTTGAGCTCCCACTTAAGACCTGTGCATCTTATTGTGCTTTATACCTAGTAAAAAGCTTTAAAAAGCTTTAAGAAAAGGGGTGAGGCATTAGGCCACCCCACCCAGAACCTGGTGACCGACTTTACCATGCACAGGCAGAGCAGGCTCCCTGCCTGACACCTTGGTCAGCCCAAGTCACCCGCTATAAAAATTTTCTTCTCCTCCTCCTCCTCCTCCTCCTCCTCCTTCATCCTTATCCAAGGACATGCTTATTGATTTTATTTTTTTCAGTGTGCTTTGCTTTTTAAATTTCTTTTAAAAGATTTTATTTATTTTTAGAGAAAGGGGAAGGGAAGAAGAAAGAGGAGAGAAACATCAATGTGTGGTTGCCTCTTGCACACCCCCAACCAGGGATCTGGCCTGCAACCCAGGCATGTGCTCTGACTGGGAATTGAACCAGAGACTCTCTGGTTTTTAAGCTGACACTCAATCAACTGAGCCACACCAGCCAGGGCTGCTTATTGATTTTAGAGAGAGGGGGAAGGACAGGAGAGAGAGAGTGAGAGAAACATCGATTGGTTGCCTCTCTCACACACCCCCACCAGGGGCCTGGCCTACAACCCCGGGCCTGTGCCCTGACCGGGAATTGAACTGGTGACCTTTTGGTTCATAGGCTGTTGCTCAACCAACTGAGCCACAGTGGCCAGGGCTAAATGTTCTAACAATATCTGGAACAGTATTTTCCACTCCACACATGCTCTTCAGAACTTCGCCAGTCTTCCGGCAAAAGGTACAGTGTGTGACCTATTGTCCCCGCCCGCCCCAACCTGTCTGAGCTTGTGACTGCTTTGGCCAATAGACTGTGGCAGGGGTGTCACAAGCTGACTTCCAAGGCCAGGTCATAAAAGGCTATGGATTCTTCTGGCTCTCTTGTGACTTGCATCTTTGAAACCACGACATAGGAACCTGACTGTCCTGATGCCACCATGCTGTAGAGACCATTCAGTGAGACCCTAGGAAGCCAGACAGTTGTCCGAGGAGCCCAGCTGTCTAGCCACCAGCTGCTCTTTGAGCTGTGCCAGCTGATGCCATGTGAGCAGAGACCAGCTATCTAACTGCAGAGTCGTGAGCTAAATAAATGGCGGTTGTTCTATGCTGTGTCCTGGGTGGCTTGATATGTATCAGTAGATAACCTGAACACTTGGTAACTATTTCCTAGGGCTTCCTCTGTACTTCAGTCATGCCAGCTCTGTTCTCTAAGGCAGGAAATGGGCTTCCCTGTCTAGGGTGTGGAAGCTGCTCCACTCTACCAGGCCCAGTTTCTGCCCCACCTCCTCCAGGAAGTCTTTCTGCTTGCAGTGCTGGTCCGTGTTTAAAAACAAGTCAGTTGTGAGGGGAATGGTGATAATGAAGAAAGCCATACAAATGTAGGGGCAGGAGGTATATAGGAAATCTCTGTACCTTCTGCCCAATTTTGCTTTGAACCTAAAACTGCTCTAAAACAAAAAATCTAGCCCTGGCTGATGTGGCTCAGTGAATTGAGCGCCGGCCTGTGAACTAAAGGGTCGCTGGTTCAAGTTTCAACCAGGACACAGGCCTGGGTTGTGGGCCAGGTCCCCAGTTGGGGGCCCACAGAGGCAACCACACATTCATGTTTCTCTCCTTTCCTCTCTTTCTAAAAGTAAATAACTAAAACCTTTAAAAAATCTATTAAGAAAATCAAGTTAATCTGATCTCAGATCTCCCACTTCCAGCTGGATTCTCTTGGGTAAGTTACTTGACTCAGAGCCTCAGCTTCCTCATTCATAAACTGGGGTGATAACAGTGGCCACTTCCCAGGCCTGTCGTGAGGGTGAAAGGGATTCATCTATGGAAGGTACTTAGCATGACCCCTGCATGCAACACGCACTCTGCCATGTGGACAATTGTTATTCTTGCCCCAGACCCTGGTCTGAGCATGGGGAGCTGACTCAATGTGGGAGACTCATTGGAAGCCGAACATGTATTATTTATTTGTTCCTTTGTTCTACCTATATCTCCGGTGTGCCAGGCATTGGGCTAGGCTCTAAGGGCACAGTGATGGAGGAGGTGGGCTCCCTCCTTGCCCTTGGAGGCTTACATTCTGTTGGGGATGAAAGCAGACAAATACATCAGAGTTGACAGATTTTCCTGAGAGCTTCAAAGGGCAAAAATAGGAGATGGAGACAGAGAAAAAGTTGGAGGCCAGGGAAACCTCTCCGGGGAGGGTACATCTCTAAGCTGAGACTTCAAAGTGAGGGAGGGTGAGGAGGAGACGGGGAGGCCAGGAGCTGGGCACCCAGCAGACGGAGCCCTCACGGGGTACAACCACAGCCAATGCGATGCTGTACACTTATCACGTGCAGGGCACTTGGTGCATATGACCTCATTAAACCCTGACAGCCGCCTATCCGACAGGTACCAGTATCCTCCCCACTTTCCAGGTGAAGAAACTGGGGGTGAGAGAGAGAGAGAGGGAGTGACTTCAATGCAGGCAGTCTGACTCCAGAGCCTGTGCCAGGCTGCAGGTTCATTTCATTTCGCCTCTTCCACTCACGGTATTTGGAGAAAATAAGGCCCAGAAAGGAGGTTCCAGCTCCCCAAAGCCCAGTGACAAACGAGAGCTTTGACCCTGGTTTTCTTGTCTCCCGGGAGGCTGCTATTCTCTCAAGAGCAAGTTGAAGTCACCTGGGGCCCGGCTGGGACGAGGCCGCTCTGCCTGAGGCCTGGACTCTTCTTCACTGGCACATGGGATAAAAATAGGCCTGCCCTCTGGGGTTGCGTGAGACGGAATCCGCTTGGGGCAGGAGTTCCCTGTGAAGCCAGTGGGATGATTATTCACTTACCCCACAGGCAGGGCAGGACCTGCCCACTCACCCCATCTCCTCCACTGAGGCCAGGGTGGGGGCGGGGCCGGGGCCTGAGTCATGGGGACAATGGGTGAACAGGGCTGAGGGCTGGGAGCAGTGCAAGTTCTAGCAAGTGAGAGGAATGAGGGGCCCTTGGGAGCATAACATGAGATTTCCCAGCCCTGGGCCTTTGCACGGGCTGTTCCTGCTGCCTGGACCCCTCTTCTCTCTCTTGTGTCTCCCTCAGCTTCAGGTTTGGACATCCCTGGGCAGAGTTGGGACTTCCCTCTTCTTACTACTTCCAGCAACTTTTTTTTTTTTGAAAGCAAATTAATTTATAAAAAAGAAAAAGAAAGAAAAAAAGAGAAAATTTACAGAAAACTTTTGAACAGAAGAAAGGTGCCAAGACGCAGAGGAACAGAAACACAGGAACATGAGGAACAAAGGACCTGGGGTTGGGGTGGGGGGACTGGGAACTGATGAGCCTGGTTCAGCAACTTTTGTTAAGAAGATTTAAGGAGCTAATTCTAGAAACTGCCTGTACACGGTATCTCTCATATATGATGAGCTCTTAAAATTGTTTGCTATGTTGTCACTGAGCACCAACTTTGTGCCAAGCACTTGGAGCTGTTCACTCAACCACACACAACTGATAGTGTCTCCATGTCTCAGTCCCACCTAGGGCCACCATCTCACGGAAGGGGCAGGGCTGGGGTTTGAACCGTCGTCTGCACGATCCCACAGTTGGTCCCAGCAGGCAGAAGGGGAAGGCACAAGAGCCCCCAGCTCATGGGACCCCAGTCCGCCCTCTCCAATGACTCCGCCCCAGTGATTCCTCAGGCCTTTCTCTGGAACCCTGGGCTCCAGGCAGCGTCCCCAGGTGACCACCTCTGCTGAGGTGTCCTCCTGGAGAGCAGATGGGCAGCTCAAGCTCCCATGAAGGCCCTCGCTGGTGTCCTTTGTCTTCTTCGTAGTCACCATCTTCTCTCAGGAGGAGCATCGGTGGCTTGCTGGAATGGGCCTTTCCCTCCGATGATGGACTGGTGCAGAAGGGGAAACTGAGGCAGAGAGCGTACCAATGATGTGGTCAGACAGCACAGCCTTGGTGATGGGGGGCTGGGCAGAGAAGCCCAGCTTCAGTTCTGGACCCTTTCTCTGTCTCCCAGCTCTCGGCAGCCCCCAGCCTAACTGGACTCTCACAGCCAGGGACCCCTCTGCCCAGCTCAGCTCTCAGCCCCATGGGAGCCCCAAAGATGCGCAGGAACAAATCTCCCTGCAGCTGATTCCAGTGGGGATGAGGGTGAATCGCCATTTCTACTCCCCACCCTCCTCCCCCATACCAAGGCGGATGGGGGTAGCCCTGGGACAGGGAAGATGGGAACAGGGCCACCTCCCTCCCTTCCTCTGGCCCCTGAAGAGTCATCACGTCGTTCTGCAGGACAGCTCTTGCAGGCCATTTCTTCCTCCACTTCACGGGGCCCTGCTGTCCCTGCCTTGGAGAGCCCGGGCTCACTCAGGCCCCTGCAGCCTTGGGCCTCAGCTTCTCCAATTTATGCAAACGGTAGTATTTCCCCCACGATTTCATTGAGGTATTTTGACATATGACGTTGCATCAGCTTCAGTTGTACAACATAATAATTTGATTTACGTATGTATGGCGTATCACTTCTCCGACTTTCGGCTAAGATCAAGAGTAGCATACGTGGCAAAGCAAGAAGCAATCAGTTTAGTTAACATCTATCACCTCACATAGTTATAAATGTTTTTTTTTTCTTGTAATGAGAACTGTTAGGATTTACTCTCATAGTCACTTTCAAAAATACAACATGTATTAACTATAGTCACCATGGTGTGCGTTATAGTCCCCAAATTTATAATCTTGTAACTGGAAAATTGTGCCTTTTGACCCTTTTGACCCATTTCCCCACCCCTGGCAACCACCAGCCTGTTCTCTGTTTCTGAGTCCTTTGTGTTTTAGATTCCACAAAAAGTGAGATCATAGTGTTTTTCTTCCTCTGTGTGACTTAACAGACTGCCCTCGAGGCCCATCTACATTGTCACAAACGGAGGGATTCCTTCTTTTCCACGGCTGCTGTAAAACGGTGGCCTTAAAGACCCCTCCCGCCTCCTGTGACTGATTGCAATGGACTCACCAGGTCACCCCCTTCCACCCCCAGCCCCATGGAATGGGTCCCAGGCAGGAGACCCCAGGCCCAGAGGTGCCCTGGGGAGACACTGAGCAGTCAGGGAGGGGAAGAGACATCAAAGGATGGATTCAACTGAGCTGTCTTCCTTTAGACTCTAGTCTGGGCTCAGGCTGTGGGAGAAAAGCTGAGGAATTTGCCCAGGAGCACAAAACACGCAGTCCACTGGGATTCAAACCCTGGGTGGTCTGGCTTTCCGGCCATGCAGCCCATCAAAAAGAATTCTCCCCAGGCCTGACTCTGTTCTCCAGTCTCCTGCTGAACACCTGCCGTGGGCCAGGTCCTCTGCGGGGCATTGCCACGCCTCGGGGGCTGGGACCCAGGCCCCACTCTTGGTGAAGACATGGCCAGAGAAGGTGCACTTTATCGGTGGGCTGGAGTGGGGGAGCCCAGGTTGACCACCCCCATGTATGGTGGGTGTAGCAGGAGAGATCAATCAAGGCTCAGATTCCTGGGGTGTGATCAGAGGCTGCCAGAGGGAGAGAGAGGAGAAACTCTGGCCGGGTCCTCCTTGGAGTGAATGAGAATGTAGCTCCCTGCCTCTGTGGGCGCTGTGGCTGTGTGGGAAGACAGTCACAGCCTAATATTACGGCTGATAAGAGGAGGCACTAAGGCCTTGTCAATGACCTGCCCTGTCTCCCACTCCTTTTGCTGACTTCCTCTCTGGTCCTACCCCATTCCTCGTCCTCACCGCTCTTGGATTGTTCCCAACCTTTTCTGTTGACCAAGAACGTTTCTGTTCCTGGAGTGGAACCGCAACGGGCAGTAAAAGCATGTGCTGGGGACAAGTGACACAGGGAAAGGAGCACAGAGGGACTTGAGTGGGTTCCCGGGAACCGCGCAGGGGTGCTCTCCCTGTGTGCGTGCTCCTGTCCCCAGGGAGGTGACATTTCATGTGAGACCTGAAGATCTAGAAGGAGCCCCCCAGGCCAGGAACTGAAGGACAGGCATTTCAGGCAGAGGGAACAGGCTGGACAAGCTGGTCAGTTTCCAGAACAGGAGGAGGCCTGAGGGTGAGTGGGGCAGTGGGAGAAGGGGGTGGGACTGGTATTTGCATTTTATTCCAGTTTGATGGGAAGCCTTTGGGGGGTTTTAAGCAGCAGGGAAAACTTGTTGTTGTTGTTGTTTTCAAGATTTTATTTATTATTTTTCAGAGAGTGGGGAAGGAAGAGAGGCAGAGAGGGAAAGAGACATCTATGTATGGTTGCCTTTCACCTGCCTCCAGCTACGGACCTGGCTGGAGACCTGGCTTGCAACCTGGTTATGTGTCCTGGCTGGGAATCAAACCAGTGACCTTTGAGTTCGCAGGCCGGGACCTTGTCCCCTGTGCTACCAGCCAGGGTGGGAAAACTTGTTTTTAAAGTGATCCCTCTGGCTGAGGAGTGGACTGAATGAAACCAGAGCCCTGTGGGTGGGTGGTGTGTGGCTTGGACAAAGTGGGAAGTAGACTGGTTTAGGACCTGGGGATATGCTTTGCTAGGAAGCAGAAAGAGAACTGATTCCCTATGCCCAATTCCCAGAGGAAGGAACTGCAGCTTGGAGGCAGTCCCTGCAGAGGGGGACTACTAGGCCCGTTTTACAGATGTAGAAATTGGGAGGGAAGGCATTTGTTAAAGGAGACATAATGAAAGTCAAAGGTAGGTCCCTAGGGCACTTTCTCTGCTTCTAGACAGTCTCTCTCTCTGTCTAGGTGTGGCTGGGATTACTCAGCACCGGGCTTTTGCAGAAGGAAATTGAGGCTCCAAAGAACAACACTCCAGGCCGTGAGACTGGGATGGAACCTGGGGCCTCTGGTATGAAGTCTAGACTCCTTGTGTCCCTGCCACAGTCCCTCTTGGTGTGGCTCAAGCTTCTAGAACCCACAGGAGGACAATAATGGAGGTGATGCTAAATTGCCCATTTCCATACTCTGTGCTGTGGGCGCCCAGGGCCCAGGTACGGATGGGGAGGCTCTGCTTTGTGAGGGAGTGAGTGTGTGTGTGTGTGTGTGTGTGTGTGAACTGTCCATGTGGACAAACATGTGAGCATGGTACCCACGGGAATTGCAGCTTCCTCAGGACTGTTGGGCACCCCGGGGCACCCAGCTAACTCCTGCTAGGGCTCCAAGTCTCCTCACTTCTTGGTGTCTTCCTCCCAGGCCCTGCTTAGTGCTTCTTGATGAGAAAATAATTAACCACAGTCCCTTTACCCGTTTCCACCCTGTTCCCTTGGCCAGAGTGAAAATATTCACAATGAGCAGGGCTGTGGCTGGGAGGAGTACAGGAGACTGAGGGCACTGGGGCCACAGAGAGGAAGGGGCGTGTTGGGAGGGAACCTGGTGTGTGCTTCAGCACAGAGTTGGGGAGCGGAGAAAGAGGGAGCCTGGTGTGTGCTTCAGCACAGAGTTGGGGAGCGGAGAAAGAGGGGCCGGGGCTCCGCAGCGGCCTCACTGTGCGAATCAGGGCCATTTCCTTGCCCTGTTGGGCCTCTGCTTCCTTCTTTGTGAGCGGAGGAATTTGCTCTCGACTTCAGTGCTTCCAGAGCTGATGTAGGCAGGTGTTCCCCAAAACAAAAACACACGAAACATAATTACCCATAAACTTCTTCGGGTAATCCAGTTTGGAAAACAACACCAGAATATCGAAAGTCGAACCAGCGTCTTTCCTGCAGGGCTTTTCAGAGCTTTTATTTGTTGAAAACTTATGACGTTTTGATACATAATACACTTGGGCATTTAATTCTGATGGTGTGGAAGAAGCTGGGCAAGATCACAGAGCTCTTTCCTGTACCAGCTCTGTCTCCTCTATCCCTTGCTCTCCGCAGGCACCATTGGCAATTCCCAGGGTCCAGAGAGGCCTTATCACCGGTACCAGCAGATAGGGGTACAGACCTAATCTTGGTAAGTGACCAAGAGTTTCCCAAGTGGGGAGGGAGGAGTAGGGGCGCAGAATTTCTCAAAGTTGCCTGACTTTGACCACACGCCCACTCCCCAGTATTTCTGGGTACAGCATCTGGTGGAACACTCTCTGGGAAATGTGGGATTCCTGGTCCTTACGTTCTCTAAAGAGGTTTTGTGTGGGCAGGGAGTTAGCAGTTCTGAGTTCAAACTCCCTTTCCTGAGAAGGTGGTGGTGACCTCTGCCCTTTGCTGGCCACCCAAGGACTTCCCTAAAACTTGAGGGAAGGCGCCAGAGCTGGCAGTCTCTTTGAGGTCACTGACACCCAGGAGAACAGGCACTTGCCCCGGTCAGGGGCAGGTCAGAGGGCCAGCTAGGGTCAGGATGCAATGCTTCCAGGAGGTGCTTCCAGGAGGTGCTCGCAGGGTAGGGCCCCAGCGGCCCCACAGCTGAGAGGCGGGAGTGCTTTGGGCATCCCGGAGCCCTGGAGGGGTGGGGGGCGCAGGGCACCGGGAGACCTGTGGGAGTTTCTGAAGCCTGGGGGCCCTGACCCCACACTTCAGGGTCACTTCCTGGGAAATGGAGAAGTATGTAGGATTGTGGCCCATCTGTGACATATGCGCAGGGTGGGTGTGGCGCGTAGGTTGTATAGGACCACTGTGCTGTGGGAGCTCTGGGTGTGGCGCTGTGCGCCGGTGTGTCACCAGGACTCTGCTGGAGTGACCTGTGCGCTGTCGCCGCCTGCCGCAGTCCCAGCCAGGATCGAGGCTGAGCCTCTTGCGGGGGTGGGGCGGCGGGGAGATACTGGGGGTGGTGGGTGGCGGCTCGTGCCCGGGGAGGTGCGTCGCAGCGTGCGGGAGGGTGAGAGAGTGCGTGTCCCGCCCCGCCCCGCGGAGGCCGGGCAGGTGTGGGCGGGCGCGCCGACCCCGCCGAGCCGGGCCGGGAGAGCCGGCGGGAAACAGGAAGCTGGGGGCGGCGCGGCCGGACGGCGGGGAGGCAGGGCGTGCGGGCGGACGTGCGGGGGGCCAGCCGCCGGACTCTCGCCGGGCCCGGGCCCGGGCGGCGATGTGGGGAGGCCCGGGCAGCCCCGGCGGCGGCGGGGACGGGGGCGCGGGGGACACCGCTCCCCTGCGCCGGCGGAGCCGCCGCCCGAGCGCGGAGCCCGGAGCCCGAGGCGGCTGCGGCGTGCGGGGTGAGTCGGGGCGCACCGCCGGGGCGAGGGGCGCGGGCGACCCCCGGCGCGGGCGGGCGGGCCACACCCCGAAGTGGGATCGGCCGGCGCCCCCTGCCCCGGGCACTCCGCTGACCTTCGGAGCCTCTGACCCGCAGACCCTGAGGACGCGGCCATGCCGGGAGGGGCCGAGGCCGGGGAGGCCGAGGAGGAGGCTGGGGCCGGTTCGGGGTCCGAGGCGGAGGAGGACGCGCTGTGGGAACGGATCGAGGGCGTCCGGCACCGGCTGACTCGCGCCCTCAATCCGGCCAAACTCACGCCGTATCTGCGCCAGTGTCGGGTCATCGACGAGCAGGACGAGGAGGAGGTGCTGAGCACCTACCGCTTCCCGTGCCGCATCAACCGCACGGGTGAGCCGGGGGGTCGGGCGGGGTCGGGGTCCGGGTCGGGTCCCAGTGGGCGGCGTCCGCAGCGCTGGGCCAACAGCTGTGGTCTCGCGGCCGCCGCCCCTCCGTGCGCCTTGTGGGATGGTCGCTGTGCCCACCGTCCTGCCACCTCCCCGACCACCGTTCTGACCCAGCAGGTCCCCGGCGCGCCCCCGACCGGAGTCTGGGTTTCGCCTGCCTTGGAATTTCCTCCCACTTCCTGGACCCACATTAGAGCAGGGGGTTGGATGTGGTCACCAGGGCAGGGACCTCAGGGTCACAGCTGGTGGACGTGGCATCTGGGGTGCCCTTTGATCTCCTTGGTTCTCTCTGCTCCCTCCCTCTGTAAGCCACACATTCCTTGGTGGCTTTTTCCCCACAAGTGCTCAAGACCCGTCTCAGCTTAATGAGGCTGTCCTCTCCCACAGGATGTTTGACTTTGAACCAGGGCGGGCAAAGGGATAAGGGTCTAATGGACCTGCAGGAGTTGTTCAATGGGAGAAATATTTTACTTTGCTTTTGAGGATAGAGAGGGTTGCTGTGTGTCATTGGAAAGACAGGCAGCGTTTGCTGGCCCTGTGTGTGTGTGTGTGTGTGTGTGTGTGTGTATGTGTGTGTGTGTGTGTGTGTGTATGTGTGTGTATGTGTGTGTGGTGCGGGGGGCAGGCAGGATATTGGGACACTGTTGAAGCAGAGGTGCTGTGGGGGCAGGGGGAGTCCTTGCTATTTTGATGGTGGCAGACAGTTCTCCCTATGATGTGTTGAGACAAGCCCCTGCATGTGTCAATGGCTTAAAAATGTGAGGAACGTGGGCCCTGGAACCCTGGCCGGGGGGAACTGACTAGGCGCTGCGGGAAGCCCTCACTTTGAACCCTGGGCACCCTTCCATCATTTCCCAGGGCGCCTGATGGACATCTTGCGCTGCCGTGGCAAGAGGGGCTATGAGGCCTTCTTGGAAGCCCTGGAGTTCTACTACCCTGAGCACTTCACGCTGCTCACCGGCCAGGAGCCTGCCCAGCGCTGCTCTATGATCCTTGGTAAGTGGGTCTGCGGTGGGTGCCACACTTTGGACATTTGTGCAAGTTTCCTTCCTTGCCCTGTCCCTGTTGGGGGGTGCTTTCATTATCCCTGGTGAACAGATAAGGAGACTGAGACACAGAGAGACCTCAAGAGGTTTGTGCAAAGGCCCCTTGGCAGGCTGAGCATGGAACTGAGATTCTAATCCAGTTAGTCTGAGTTCAGAGCCCGCACGCTTAACAGGCTCCTAAAGTTGTTGCAGACATGTGTGTGTCAGGGATACGTGGGTTTACAGTTTCTTATGTAAACAAATTTAAACACTCCAGGTGACCTGAGAATAAAAAGGACTGATCTTCGATTCCCCAGCCAGGGCACATAACAAGGTTGCAAACCAGGTCTCTAGTCAGGTCTGTGGCTGGAGGCAGGTGAAAAGCAACCATACATTGATGTCTCTCTCCCTCTCTGCCTCTCTCCCTTCCCCTCTTTCTAAAAATAATTGAATAAAATCTTAAAAAAAAAGAAAAAGAAAAAAGAAAAGCTATTAAAAAAAAAAGGACTGATCATCTTCAGCTTAGCTCTTCGGATAACCCTATAGCCAGTCTTCCTTATCTTTGTTTTGCATTTATACACACACTTACACATGCGCATACATGTTGCTCCATATTTTGCTTTTTCTCAGGACAACTCATTTATTGTGATTTTTCCACATCCATTACCTTGTTTTAAATGACAGCTTGGTATTCATTAGTGATGGTGCATCATGAGTCATTTAACTGGTTACCTATTGATGGACACCTAGGTTGTTTCCAGTTTCACGACATTACAAATGCTGATGGAAATATCCTTCTGCATCTTTGTGCAGATGTGTATCTCAGAAGGAGAGGTTCTGAGAAGTAAATTCTCTCAAAGAATATGTGTATTTTGAATGTTAAATCAACATACATCCCACCAGGAGTGTATGAGTGTCAGTTTTGCTGTACCCTCATGCATGCTGAGGATTTAAAAACAATTTTGCTAGTTTGATATGTCAAAAAAATGTTATTGTTTTAACATTTTTTTTTTAAAGATTTTATTTCATTATTTTCAGAAAGAGGGGAAGGGAGGGAGGCAGAGAGGGAGAGAGACATCAATGTAAGGTTGCTTTTCACCTGCCTCCAGCCACAGACCTGACTGGAGACCTGGTTTGCAAACTTGTTATGTGCCCTGGCTGGGGAATCGACCTGCGACCTTTGGGTTCGCAGGCCGGCGCCTTAACCACTGTGCTACCAGCCAGGGCTTTAACATTATTTTTAATAATGTTATTGAGAGATGTTGTTCATAGTTTACTCTTTCAGGAATCTTCGGAAAATAATTTGACCTTTCTGTGCCTCAGTGTTTCTGTCTTTAGAGTAGGTACAATAATAGTGGTGAAGATTTAAAAAACTAATATATGTACCAACTTTGAAGAATAAAGTAAAATGTTAGTGGTTATGGTGATAATGATGATTGCTGGTGACGTAGAGCACATTTATTAACCATTTTTGTTTTGGGACTTACCTGCTGATAGTTTTTTTTTTTTTTAATTTATAATTTAAAAACATTTTATACTGATAGTTTTTACCTATATTTTTACTTGGTTGGTTGCTTTTTCTTATTGATTTGTAATTGCTTTTTATATATTGTGGCTCTGAAGTTTTTGTTATATTTTTCTCCTGCTCTGTTGCTTGTCTTTTAACTTTGTTTGTTATGTTTTTCATCATTAAGAAATTATAACATTTTTGCCCTAGCTGGTAGCACAGTGAATAAGGCGCCGGCCTGCGAACCAAAGGTCGCAGGTTCGATTCCCTAGCCAGGGCACGTAACCAGGTTGCAGACCAGGTCTCCAGTCAGGTCTGTGGCTGGAGGCAGGTGAAAGCAACCATACATTGATGTCTCTCTCCCTCTCTGCCTCTCTCCCTTCCCCTCTTTCTAAAATAATGAAATAAAATCTTTAAAAAAAGAAAGAAATTACAACATTTTTATCAAGTTTTGTCTTATCTTTTCTAGCCTCTGAGTTTGTGCCTTATTTAGGCAGGCCTTACCCACAAATTATAAAAATATATTCTGGGATTTTCTTTTAGTGTTTTTACGGTTTGGATTTTATTTGCCCAACTTGACTTTTGTCTCCGGCAGATGAGGAGGGGCCTGAGGGCCTGACCCAGTTCCTGATGACGGAGGTGCGGAGGCTTCGGGAGGCTCGGAAGGGCCAGCTGCAGCGGGAGCAGCAGCTGCAGGCCCGGGGCCGGCTTCTGGAGGAGGAGCGAGCGAGGCTGGAGCAGAGGCTGCGAGAGCAGCAGCAGACTCAGGAGCGTTGCCAGCGGCTGCGGGAGGACTGGGAGGTGGGCAGCCTGGAGCTGCTGCGGCTCAAGGATGAGAACTACATGATCGCCATGCGTCTGGCGCAGCTCAGTGAGGAGAAGAACTCGGCCATCCTGCGCAGCCGTGACTTGCAGCTGGCGGTAGGCCCTGGGAGACGGGCAGGTTAGAGTGGGGAAGGGGAGACCTTTGCAAAAAACAACGGTGACATGGTAGCCTGTTGCTGTCCCAGAGCCATCATCTGCCAGCTATGGGACCATGGGCAAGCCCTTTCACCACCCTGTGCCTCAGTTTTCTCATCTGTGATATGGGGGTGTTGATGGCGCTTATTTCCCTGAGTTATGACTGTGGTTCTCACTGGGGGAGATTTTGCCCTAAGAGATGATCATGTCTGGAAATGTTTTTGGTTGATACAAGTAGGAGTGTGCTATTGAGTAGAGGCCAGGGCTGCTGCTAAATATCCTACAGTGAAAGGGCAGTGCCCCACAAGCAAGAATGATTTAACCTAAAATGTTAGTAAATGCTGAGGTGGGGAAACCTTGGGTGACAAGGTTTAAGACATGAACGGTGCCTGGCATGGAATTAGTGCCCCAAAGCTGTATTGCTGTTAGCCATTGTTGTTGCTGTTGTTCTTAGTGAATGCTGCTGTGGGCCACGCAGGTTCCATGCATATGATCCCACGAAGGCACCATGCACTAGGTCCTCTTTTCCAAACCCAGGCACGGAGGCTTAGACAGTAAAGGGACTTGCTCATCATGAAACTGGCAAATGGAACTGGATTTGAACCAGGTCTGCCTGGCACCAGGTAGAGAAACCGAGCGTCACTTCTTGGTTTCCTATTGGCAGTTAGCATGGGTGTGAAGCTGGTGTTTTCCTGCCCCAGGACAGTGCCAGCAGCACGCACGAGGCGCTGACTGTGGGGCTGGGAGTCCCCTGCTTCTATGAGCCTCAGCGGAGGCTGTGGCCTTGTAGGCCGTGGCAGGCGCCCGTGGGAGGCTGTCAGTGTGGGTGCGCTGGTGAGCAGGAGCCCGCGGCTGCGCATGCCAGCGTGTTGACGTTTGGGGAAATGTGTCCGGCTTGGGAGCATTGAGGCACCAGGCACAGGGCTCCAGGCTGCCAGGTCTGCTTGAGGGTGTAGGAGGCAGGGGCATGGGTGGGAGGTGACCAGTAGGCTGTTTTTTAAGGACCTGCTTGGTGTTCAGTGTGAGGCAGGGCTGTCTGAGGCCCAAAGACTGGCTGCAGGTTGAGTGCACGGTGGCCTGGGCAAGGTTTTCCTCTCTGCCTCAGTTTCCTCATCATCCTGGAGGCTGATATATTTTTTAATTTTTTTAAAAAGATTTTTTTATTTCATTATTTCTAGAAAGAGGGGAAGGGAGAGAGGCAGAGAAGGAGAGAGACATCAATGTATGGTTGCCTTTCACCTGCCTCCAGCCACAAATCTGACTGGAGACCTGGTTTGCAACCTTGTTATGTGCCCTGGCTGGGGAATCGAACCTGCGACCTTTGGGTTCGCAAGCCGGTGCCTTACCCACTGTGCTATCAGCCAGGGCTGGAGGCTGATATTAATGGAATGGCACTTCCTATGCGCCAGGCACGGTCCTCACTGCTCACCATGTACCAACTCCTTGAATTTTCAACAACTGTATTGGGACAAGGGTGGGGGCACTATTGTCCCCATTAAAAAAAAAAAAAGATTTTATCTATTATTTTTAGAGAGAAGGGAAGAGAGAGAGGCAGAGAAGGAGAGAAACATCAACATGTGGTTGCCTTTCACCTGCTTCCAGCTACGGGCCAAGCTGAAGACCTGGCTTGCAACCTAGCTATGTGTCCTGGTTGGGAATCGAACTAGGGACCTTTGGGTTCGAATGCCAGTGCCTTATCCACTGTGCCACCAGCCAGGACTTTATTGTCCCCATTTTTATGGATGAGGCACAGAAAGGTTGGTTAGAGGGCTTTTCCAGGATCTAAAGACAGAATTTCTGACTTTGTCCTTGGTGCTGCTGGGGTAGGGTAGGGTAGGGTAGGGTGAGGGGCAGGCAGGGAGAGCTGGGGTCCCCCGTCTTCATCCATGTCCTTCTTTTCTGAAACAGACATACGAGGCCTGCTGTGAGGATTTTTTTGGAGGAAAGGGTTCTGCTGCTCAGAGAGGATAGCGTGATGGCTGCAGGCCTAGGTTGTGGGATGGGGCTGTGGCCAGAATGGCTCAGTTCACCTTCGGGTTGGTTGTCATATGAATTGGGTCCCCTGAAGTGGTAGGTGTAGGCATGTGACCCTGGGAGTGCCCTGTGTGTGTGTCCAGCCACCTGGGGTCTCCTGGGGCAGTAGGGGGGTGAAGAAGAGGCATTAGGGGTGTCCCCAGATTAAGCTATAGGCCCACATAGAATGACCATCTAGGGATAAGGTAATCTGCCACTGGGGAGATAATATTTTTCCCCCCTCAGTTTAGGTGGTAGAGGGTAAGGGGTGAAGTTCAACTAATAGATGAATTTTTCTTTAAATAGACAGCGACTGTAAAGTTGCCTGAAGTTTTGGAGCTTTAATTTTTTTGCCACAAAAATTAACAAAGACATTGCAGATGGAAGTGAACAGAACAGCTGATGGTATCATTCTTGGCAGCTTGGGTCCCCTTTCTGCATGAGCAGGTGTGCGGTGGCTGTGATTTAATACCGTGTTTTATAAGGTGCAAATTTAATGAGCTGTTATTTCTGAGCAACATAAACTTAAGGAGCCAACTCTATAATTTTGTGCTAAGTGGGTTTGTTCACCAGGATTAAATGCATCCGCATGTCCTGGCATTCAGTGGAGACTCCCAGGGGCCCTGTCCCCTGAGCTCATCGGGGGAGCTTGCTGGCCAGGGGTCAGGCAGGAGGCCCTGGTGTGTGGCTGCGGGTTGCTGAGGAGGACGTGACCACACTTGCCCTTGTAGCTCGCTGTCTTCCTCTGGCGGCTCACAAAGCATGTTTTGTGAGGGGAAAGGAATGCGAGAGTCATGAATTTCTTTGCCAGTCCTTTGCGGAGGAGGAACTCCTGACCCAGCCTCCGGACCCGGGGTGTGTGTGTGTGTGTGTGTGTGTTAATGCTCAGCTCTGAGAGGTACGGGGCTACAAGTCATTTTTCAAGAAAGGCCAGGGTACTGCTAGGGCACCAGACATTGGCATGCCTGAATGTAGCACAGAGGTCGTTGTGCCTTTTCCCAACAATGACTTCATTTTGTGGCCAGCCACCTGCCACTACTCTTGTCACTGTCTAGCCAACTCAGACCCCACAAGAATTTGGAAAATAATTCTGGCAGAGTGCACTCATAATTCAGCAAACTGATCATGCATACCTGGTCTCAGCCAGGTGGCCACCTCACAGCTGTTCATCCGCCACCCTGGCCAGTTTCTGGCTGTGCACACTTTAACAGGTAGCAGGTTGGGATTTTATTCAAAGCTGTGAAGACGGCCAGTGTCACACCCCTGGCAGCTCGCAGCTCTACAGCCTGCTTCTGATGGTTTAAAGGTCTCTGCCTACCTTCTGTCCTGTTTGATTCTTGCAATGACTTCGGGAGGCTGGTGGTGGAACAAGGGGATTGAATGGGCCCATTTTACCTGTAGGGAAACTGAGGCCCAGAGAAGGTAGGTGACTTGCTCAGGCTGACAGAGGGTGAAAGTGGTACAAAGGAAACCTGGACCCTGGGCTTGGAGTTCTTGTTGGGGATGGACTGACAGCACAGTCTTTTACAGGGGCGGCCTGGGAACCCTCTGGCTCTCTGCCTGGGAGAGACCCTCAAAACCATCCTCTTCCTCTTCCCTGAGAGATGGGGAGACTGAGGCACAGAGATGGGCCAAGGCCACACTGAGTTAGAGGCAGAGCTGGGCCCAGACTGCCTCTGTCGCACTGGGACTGTGCTCCATTGCCTATTACTCGGTGTTGTAACTGGGGGAACGGATGAGCCCATGAGGGCATTGTGATGCACAGTCCCCTAGAAGGGTGGCTCAGCCCTGGTGTCCCCTTCCTTCCTCATCGTGTTTGCCCAGTCTGTACTTTCTCCATAGGCAAGTTCAGGAGGAGTCCTGCTCGGGCCCCTCTGGGGACCTGGGAGGCAGCAGGAGTGAGGAGCAGGACTCCTCCCCACTGGCCTCGCTCTGGTCCTTCCCTGGTTGTGCCCCTCCGGGGGCTGACCCGCGTGTCGGCTTGCAGGTGGATCAGCTGAAGCTCAAGGTGAGCCAGCTTGAGGAAGAGTGCACGCAGCTGCGCAGGGCCAGGGGGCAACTGCCCGGCACCGAGGAGAAGGAGAAGGAGCCCGACAGTGTGGACCTGGTGTCTGAGCTGCAGGCTGAGAACCAGCGGCTGACAGCTTCCCTGCAGGAGCTGCAGCAGGGCCGGCAGCAGGTAGGCGGGGAGGCCTCTGCGGGGGTGGGGCGGGGCCAGGGGTTGGGAGGCTCCGTGGCCAGAAAATGAAGAATCTACATCTGGGATCTGAGATCTGGATGGAATCCCGGCTGCCTCTTGTTTTAAGGCCCGAGTGCTCTGCTCCCTCTGGCCTTTATTCTGAGGTCTCTGGGTGGCCCTGGGGCACCGTTCAGAGGTGCCCTTGACATTGTGCATCTTACTTTATGTGTGAGCTTTTTTCTAGGGCCAGGCCTCCTAGCTCTTCTTAGGTTTGTAGAAAAGTTTATGGTCCTATAATGGTTGAGACCCTGAGGTTTGGGTGGTCCCGGGCTTGCTGGGTGTCCTGTGGTAGGTCCGTGACAGTGTGGGCTGGTCGCCTGGTCATTGCTCCACACGGAGGTAGGGAATGGGAGCTAGGGTTCTGCTGCATTTCATAGGGTTGGGGGTGCCTATCTGGGATATGGGTTTAGGGGCTGGATCTCTGGCCCGTGGTCTACCTGCCTTTGCCAGGCTCAGCCCCTGTCAGAGGTGCAGGAGTAGATTTTGGAAATAGCCACCCGTCTTCTGCCTTGGGCGGTGGGTGGGGACGAGAGCAAGAAAAAGCGTGCCCAGTTCTTGTTTAGGAGCTTGTCCACTCATGCTCTCATCCGCTTACATCATTTGTACCCCAGATGCTCCCTAGAGCGTGAGCAGGGAAGGTGGAGCCGTGCTTACTGTACATGCGGGAAACCGAGGTCCAGAGAGGTCAAGGCCCTTGGCCAAGGTGGCAGAAAGAGTGGGGTGGGGCTGAGGGCTGTGCATCCCCTTCTTCCCGCCGCTCAAGGTGGGCCCTGGGCCAGATGCTGAGGCAGCCCTGACCCCTGACCCCTGACCTGCAGGAGGCGAGCCGGCAGGGGGCCCCAGGCTCGGAGCGCATCCTCCTGGACATCCTGGAGCATGACTGGCGGGAGGCACAGGACAGCAGACAGGAGCTGTGCCAGAAGCTGCTCGCTGTGCAGGGGGAGCTGCAGTGGGCCGAGGAGCTTCGGGACAAGGTAACATCCACCATGCACCGTTCCCACCCATCCCTGCCCCCTTCTTCCTTCTCAAAGCAGCCTGGGGAGGCTCCTGGAGAGGAAATAGGGGTGGGGGGGCATCAACAGTTCACCTGCGCTGACTTCCCCTGCAGTGTGCTGGGAGCTGTCCATGCATTTGTTCTCAATGATTTATTGAGATACATCAATAAATAAAACAAAGGTCTCTGCTCCTATGGAGAGTAAATTCTAGCAGGGGAGATAAACCGTATATCATACATGCAACCTAAGTTCAACCACTTCACTTAGCAGAGGCTGGTGAGGGCCATGGAAGAGACAGAGCAAAGCACGGGAGCAGATTGCAGTCAAAATGGGAAGGCCTAGGCTCTCTGGGAGGGAGTCTTTATAATTGTTAGTCCCATTTTACAGATTAGGCAGCTGAAGCCCAGTGAGGTGATGTCCAGTCCAGCTGGGGAGATGGGATGGGCACTGGTTTTGGGGTCTCAGGGCCTCTCTCCCTGGACCTGCTGGGCACCTGCTGGCTGGTAGCCCCTGGTTGCTGACCTGGTGACCTGACCTGGGTGTGTTCCATTCTCTGCTGTTCTTCTGGCCTGTCTGCAGTACCTACAGGAGATGGAGGACCTGCGGCTGAAGCACCGCACGCTGCAGAAGGACTGCGACCTGTACAAGCACCGCATGGCCACCGTCCTGGCTCAGCTGGAGGAGATTGAGAAGGAGCGGGACCAGGTGAGCCCGGTCTGCTGTACGTGACGCCCTGGCCCGGCAGGCAAGGAGAAGTGGACGCGGCTAGAATTGTAGAAAGGAGACTTGCTCAGGGCACTGATGGTTTAGGAGGGGCCAGTAGACCCGGGTAACACAGGGGTGGGACCTTGAGCCACTTGAGGAATGCCAGCCTTGCCCCCTGAACACACCGCCTCACCCGAGCTCCTGGGACAGTTAAGAGAGGGTCTTGGCATGCTTTACTTCTGAATCCCTTTTCTGTCCATGTCAAAAACAAGACCTACACAGGGGAGGTGCCGGCAAGTATTTGCTGATGAGGAAATGTTCTTAAGTTCTGGCTGCCAGGCTCTGTGCAGCACTGCCCGCACTGTCTGAGGCCACAGGCTGGGCTAAGCACCCAGGGTCCTACTTGAGGCTCCCACGCAGTGGGGAGGGCAGGAGGTTTCATCCGTGGCTCAAGTTTGAATCCCACTAGAGGAGTTGGAGTCTGCACGTTAGAATGGGCCTTAGAATCTCCTGGCAGATTCAGGGCTTCATCCTGAACATTCTGATTGTGGGGTCTGGGTGGGTTCAGGGATCTGTGCTTCGCCCCGTTGCTCCTGGTTGCTGGGCCTGTGGCCCTAGCTCTGTCTGAGGCATTGGGTGGCGGGTCCTGGCCACGGGCCCAGCTCTCAGGGACTCTGGTCTTCATTGTGGGGAAAAGCACTTTGGACACAGTGGACTGGGTTTGAATCCAGTCTCCCCTACTAGGCTGGAGTGCAGTGAATTAAGGTGGCCCCACACAGTAGACTTACGGTTTTAAGTTGTTCTTGGGAAGTGGTAGGAGCCTAGACTCTGCAACTACACTGCCTGGGTTCGAATCCCAGCCCTGCCCTTGCTGCCTTGGTTTCTTACCTATAAGATGAGACTAATGAGAAATTCCAACTTGGAGGGCGAATACGCTGATTACATGAGTGGGGCCAGGGTCACAGCAAGTGCTGTTCCTGCTGTCACCCATCTGTGTGGTGGGACGCCAGGACAACCGAGTTGGTGTGGCACCTTCACCGTCCCTGCCCGCTCTCTGCAGGCCATCCAGAGCCGGGACCGCATCCAGCTGCAGTACTCGCAGAGCCTGATCGAGAAGGACCAGTACCGCAAGCAGGTGCGGGGCCTGGAGGCTGAGCGGGACGAGCTGCTGACCACGCTCACCAGTCTGGAGGGCACCAAGGCCCTGCTGGAGGCGCAGCTGCAGCGGGCCCAGGGCGGCTCCTGCCTCAAGGTGATAGGGGCAGGAGTACAGGGTCCTGATGGGCATGCTGGGACCTTGGCAGGAGCTTTCAGCCAGGGTTGGGAACAGATGGGGCATGGTGGGAGATCTGAGCTGAGGGTGGGAGTCTGGGGAAACTGGCAGGAGCCCTCAGCTGGGAATAGGACATGCAGGACTGGGTGGGAGACCTCAGCTGGCAGTGGATCACGGGGAACCCGCTGGGGACCCTCACCTGGGCTTGAAAAGACTCAGGTTCTAGGAGGGAATATGTAGGTCCTGATCGGAGCCTCACTCTGTGTCAAGGACATGCTGGCTTTGGAGGCAGCTGTTGGCCAGGGTGGAGAATATGCCGGTCTGGTGGCGGATCCTAGCCAGGGTGGGCGCATCGGAAACAGGGCAGAGGCGTACGGGTCTCTTGAGTTTCTAGCATTGCTCCTGGGACACTAAGACTAGTTTGAAACCTGTCTTTTTATACATTTGGAGGAACCCAGCTGCTCCAGGGCCTGCAAGCATCTTGGGATGCAAAACATGGGCCCAAAAGCTCCTCAGAGACCAGCTAGTGCAATTCGCTCACTGCACAGGACCAGAGCTGGTCAGGGGCTTGCTCAGGTCACAGCTAGTTATACTGGATCTGTGCCCCCAGACCCTTTCTTTGTAAACTAGATGCTAGTTCTTGGACTTATGTCAGGCACTCAGACTTTTCTTGATTTTGCTTGGAGATAATCAGCTGGTCAGGTGTTTGGTACCTGGAGGCAGAGAACAAAGGAAGTGTGAATCTGCGAATTCTCATTTTTTAAAAACCCTCAGTCCTGTCTTTTCTTTTTTCCTTCCTTCTTTCTTTTCTTTTATTTTTTCTTTCTTCTTTCCTTTCTCTTTCTCTTTCTTTCTTTCTTTCCTCTCTCTTAGGTAAAGACAAAGCCCTCACTATCCTCCCTCTAGCTTGGTTTTCTGGGTCTCAGGCTTTGAATTTCTGGGGCTTGTCATAGTCCTGTCTCTGGGCCTTTGCACATGCTGTCCTAGCTGCTTAGACCATCCTCCCCAATTTTACCTACATAGCACCTACTTATCCTTAAGTCCTCAGTTCAAAGCACGCTTTTTCCGGAAAGTACTCTGATGCCCCAGGTTTGGTGGACCTTTGAGTGCCTTCCCTGATTTCGTGGGAGTGTAGGGCTATTCCCTTCACTGGTCTGCTTGCTTATGGTTTGTGCTCTCCTCTAGGCCAAGTGCTCCATGAGGCCAGGGAGCCTCTCCTCCCTGCTGTGCACACAGCAGGTGCTGAGCAGGTGACTGTGGCCAGTCCTGGCCCTGGCCCAGCTCCGCTGACTTCATCCTCCCCTTGCCTCTCCCAGGCCTGCACCTCCTCCCATTCCCTGTGCTCCAACCTCAGCAGCACCTGGAGCCTGAGCGAGTTTCCTTCCCCTCCGGGAGGCCCAGACACATCTGGGGAGGCCGCTGTCATGGGGGCATCTGAGCCTCACACTTTGGTAAGATACTGTTAGCGTTCACAGAATTGCTAACATGCAGGGTGCTTTCCAGTGTGCTCATAGCTCCACGTCTCATAGGAGGAACGGAGGCCCATAAGTGCCTTATGTGAGCTCACCCAGAGCCACCTCTGTGCGGGGCCTGGGTGCCAGGAGACCTGGGGCTGCTTGCACTGTAATCATCCACAGCCTACTGCTTCGTTCTGGGCCCCAGTCCTCATCTGTGGAATGGGTACAAACTTAGGTGTGTTGAGTTGTGGGAAGGTGCGGTGGGGGTGACCCAGGCCCTGTCGTGACATTGCAGGAGGAGACCACAGACAGTGAGAAGGAGATCAACCGGCTCTCCATCCTGCCCTTCCCACCCAGTGCTGGCTCCATCCTCCGCCGGCAGCGAGAGGAGGACCCTGCACTTGCTAAGAGGTAAGCAGGCCTAGGGAGAGTGGCAGAAGCCTGGCCACCTCCCAGAGTCCCAAATGCCAGAGTGAACTCTAGGCAGTCCGCTCCCTTTACTGCCTTCAGATGGCTAGAGCAGCGGAATCCCGGGCCCTGGGAGTCACAGGCATGCCTGAGGTCAGGGGTCAGACATGCCAAAGGGCAGAACGGGCTCGTCCCCAGCCAAGCAAGGCCCCACCCAGGAGAGGCACTGGGTGCCTCAGTTTAGGACTGAGCCCCGGGGAAGCCTGGGTGGTTTAGGACCAGGGTGTGCAGAGGGGCCTGGCCTAAGGCCGCAAAGCTGGCCTGGCTTTGTGCACCTGCAGCCAGTGGGGCCCCAAAACCAAGCCTGCCCCGCTGGTGGCGGGACTGAGGGTGGAGATGATCTGCCTCCCCATGCCGTGCGTCCCAGTGGCAGGCTTGACGGGAGTAAATGTGCCGTGGGTGGAGTGTGTGGTGCGGGCTCGTGGTCCAGGGAGGCAGAGGCCTGGGAGCCACGAACAACAGTGTAGAAATTGAGGGCGAGAGGTCGGGGGAGGGTTCCTAGAGGGGGTGGCATTAAAGGACAGGCCGGGGCATTCTAGGTGGAAGGCCCTGGGGCTGAGGTCTTGCCCTGTGAGTTAGGGGAGCTGTGTGGCATGAGTGCCCAGTGCTGGAACCCCCACCTTGGGTCCAGCCTGCGTTTGCCTGGGGGCTGCGGGAACTTTTGGTGGCGTGGGGGCAGGAGGAGGGAGTGGGCAGCTGCCCACTGGACCTCAGCTCCTGCCCCTCCCCGCCCTCTCTGCCCAGGTCCTTCAGCAGCATGTCAGACATCACAGGTGAGGGGCCCCGGGGACCCCAAGGGGAAAGCTCACCTGGGGTGGCTTTTCAGCTCGCGGCAGCCTATGCTGCCTGCTCTGCCCTTGTCCTGTGCCCTGGGCAGGCGGGAAGGCCCCGCTCAGGAGGCTCCCGGGCATCTACCCTGAGCTCAGGCCTGGTCCTGGCCCGCCCTTCACCCTCTTCAGGGAGCTGCAGTGTCACCCTGGCAGCCTCAGCCAGCTCTGAGCCCAGTGGGTCCCATGAGATCCTGGGGCCTCACACCTGCCACCCCCAGGCCTTCCCCCCTTCCTCAGGCCAGCACCCTTGAACCTCACTGCTTCTCCTCAGGGAGCGTAACGCTTAAGCCCTGGTCCCCTGGCCTCTCCTCGTCCTCATCCTCTGACAGCGTGTGGCCTTTGGGGAAGCCGGACGGTCTCTCCACCAGAGGCTGCAGCCTGGATCTCTTCAACAGGTACAGAAGCTGCCGGGGGTGCAGGAGGAGGGGTGCCGGGTGAGCAGGGGCGAGATGGGAGGGAGCAGCAGCTAAGCCTTTACTTTGTACGACTGTCAGGATAGGAAGGTTTCCAGACACAGGCCAACCTTGGGTCCAAACCCTGTCACCACCGTTGATCATCGGTGTGACTGGTCACTTCACCTCTTTGCACCTCCATTTCTTTGCCGGCTAAAGGGGACAGCGATCCGTCTTTTCTGCATTTGTGGGTGTTTTGAGGTGTAGGACCTAGGTCAGTAAAGCACCTTTTCCTTCAGAGCCTGGCTTGGCCAGGCGCGTAGTAGGTGCTTAGTAAGTGGTGGCTGTTATGACTTGAGCCGACACTGACACTGCCTGTCCTCCCACCTCTGAGTCCCCACAAAGCTTGGCGCTGTGAGTGGGTGGGCCACCTCGGGAGCCCGGCAGCTGGGCCAGACGCAACCGCGCTGGGAGCCATGAAGCACATGGGCTCCGAGTGCGCTGCAGGCAGTGAGCTCTGCGCGGTGGCCGATGCAGGGCCTCCCTGGCCAAGCTCAGGCAGGGAGAGAGAAGGCCAGGCCGAGAATGTGGCCTTTGAACCAGGCGTGGGGGGAGCCGGTGGGGAGGGCAGCTGGTGACTGGGAGTTTGGCCTTGACTGGGGCCAGTGGGGAGGGGGAAGGCGGAGCACAGCAGGCTTGGTGAGTCAGGCAGGAGAAGAGTGGACTGGGGCTGGTGCACTGCGGGGGACCTGCCAGCGTTTAGCTAGGACTACCTGCCGGCCAGCTGCGGCTGGTCTCCTGGGAGGGGCGTTGTATGATCATCCCTGTTTTAGACAGGAAGAAGCTGGGGCTCAGAAGGTTAAGCCCTTGCTTGCCTGAGGTCCCCTGGCTGGGATGTGTGCTGGCCAAAGTCCACAGGGATCTGATCAGACTTGGGTTTTGGAAAGGGCGTAGGAAGCACTGATGTCAGAGCTGGAAAGTGGGGATGCTAGAGACAGAGAATAGGTCATCAGGAAATCAGGGCAGAGCAGGGCCAGGGGCCTCCCGCCTCCTGGAAGCAGCTTGATCAGGCCCCATCCAGGGCCCTGCCCCCACCCTCACCCCAGGCAGCTGGCCCAGTGTGACATTGTTTCTCCCTGCGCAGGACATGCTTCTGGGGGAAGGGGTGGAGGCACCTCTCTTCCTGCCTGACTTGGCCCTTCCTCCCTCCAGCTCAGGCTGCAAAAGGGGTCTTGGCTGTTGTCCAGGGGGCTTTGGGATGTGGCAGAGGGAGCAGGAGCCATGTGAGCATGGGGCCATCTTGGCTGCCCACGCTGGTCCTGGGGAGGAGGGAGATGGGGAGGACACAGATTTGGGTAGAGGCAGGGGTGGTAGGTGGAGAGAGAAAGAGGTTGACGGACAGGCAGAGAAGGAGGTGAGGTGACAATATGTATGTCCTGAGGCCTTGGGACAGTACATTGAAGAAGATGGATTTTGTTAGCTGAAATCCCAGCCCTGTCACTCGCTACCATGGAATCTTGGGCTTGTCATTTAATTTCCCAGTGCCTCAGTCTCCTGCTCTGTAAAATGGGGTCACACTGTGCCTGTCCCCTCAGATCATTGTTGGGGCATTCCTGTTGGAGTGCTTAGAACTGTGCCTGGCTCAGGATGAGTGGTAGTGAGTGCTTAGCTAATATTCTTGTAACTTTTTCTTGCTTAATTCTGAGTGGCCTGCAAGACATTTTTAGCCTTGTTATTCAGGTAAGGAAAATGAGGCTCAGAATGTCAGGAATTTGTCCCAAGGCCACTTCATGGAGGAGTTGGAGACTCCATGGTATCCTCCTTCCATCTAAGTCACTTAAGAAAGTTATTGTATAGAGAGAGGAAGAGGGAGAGAGAAAGGAAGGGGGAGAGAGAGAAAGAGAAATAATCGATTGCTTCCCATTTGTACCCTGACCAGGGGTCAAACCCACAACTGAGGTATATGCCCTGATCAGGGATCGAACCTGCAACCTTTTGGTGGCTCCAGCCAACCCAGCCACCTGGCCAGGGCCCAGCCGAGTCACTTTTAATCTCACACTCATGTTCCGTACTCACTGCACACTGGGTATTTCCAGCGCTGTCTCCGCTGCTGGACTCGTAGGGCCTGGGGACAGGGCAGAGGAGGTGCGCAGCGGGGGTGCTGGAGAGGACTGAAGGATGGACGGACAGGTGGACCGGCTAGGACACAGTCAGGCGGGTGGGGACAGCTCTGGGTACGGTGGCCCTGGCCGGGACGCCCCTGCCTGCCCTTGGTTAGGTAGACTCAGGATCTCTGACAGCAGTCATCCTGCCCAGGGGTGAGAATAGCTCATTACCGATTACCCCCACCAGCTGTGCGACTCTTGTTAAATGGTAGCTTCCCTGTGCCTCAGTTTCCCGTCTCTAACAGGAGGGAACAGATGTCTTCCACAGGGTTGCTGGGAGGATTAAATGAGGTCCTATGTGTACTTGTTCGAGTCTGCCTCACAGGTCTCTGACCTGCAAAAAGCAGTCATGTACACTGCCTAGGTATCTGCCCCGGTGCCCTGGGGTGGTGTAGGGGACACTCATCAAGGCCACTTGGGCCACCGATGCTCAGAGCTGGCAGCGTGAAGGGCCAGTCCATTCCCATTTCCCTGTGGCCTGACCTCCTGACCCAATGCTGGGAGAGGGAGCTGGGAGCCCTCACTAAGCAGACAGGTTACCTCATCCTTCACGCTGCCCGCAGACAGGCCTGGGGGTCGGCAGGGGTGTTGCTGGAGACCCAGGAGTCCCAGGAGTTTCTGTCTCCTGCTTCCTGTTTGTCTGCTGAGGGTGGGCCTGAGAGGAACCTGATCTGGATCCTGCCCTCGGCCCCCAGGTGCTGTGAGTTGGTAGCCAGGGGCTGTGGAGGCTCAGAGAAGTTCCTTGGTCTTTCAGGGAGGTGGGAAAGGGGGACCCAAAAGGAGGGGGCACCTGAGCTGCGTCCTCAGGAAGCAGCAGGAATTGGCAATGAGCCTGAACCCCAGGTTGGAGGGTCAAGTCACCCTGATGCTGGGACCGCGGGAAGAGCGTGCCAGGGTGGGGCTGGGGGCCTGGGGGCCTGGGTGCAGGCTGCTGGTGGGTCCTGGTCCAGGGAAGCCGTGATGGTGAGCCAACTGTGGGTTTTAAACTGGTGGGGAAGCAGTGCGCCAGCAGGGTGATGTGTCCTTGGGTCACACCTGAGAAGAGTGACTGTCTAATTTTCACTGGGCACTATTCTGAGAAGGTCCCATGTTTTAACTCACCGCACTGTACAATGAAGTAGGTACAGTGCCCCATTTCTGAAGCTCCTCTGTCCGCAGTCTGCAGCCGCAGTGACAGAAACTCTATACACAGTCCTGAGCCACAAGGGGCACGAGACAAGAGTTGGGTTTACCTGAAGGGACACAGGCTTCTCTTTTCTCTTCCATGCCATTAAAAACTAGAATTCACTTCCCATTTAAGAACAGGCCTGCGTTATCTTTACGTTCATCTGCTCTCACACGCAAAGTGGGAGGCAGGCGCCATCACTGCCCTTGCTCTATGGGTGTGGTGACTGAGAATTAAGCAGCCCGCTCCCCGCACAGCTAACACTGAGGTTTGAGACTGGATGGTGCTGCTCCAGCCATCAGGTCAGTGGGCAGCATTGCCAGACCTGCACAGGCCTTTCCATGCCATCTCGATGAAGCCAGGACAGTCCCAGGGCCGAAGGAACCTGTGAGGCCAGTTCTTTTTTTTTAAAGATTTTATTTATTGTTTTCAGAGAGAGGGGAAGGGAGAGAGGCAGAGAGGGAGAGAGACATCCATGTATGGTTGTCTTTCACCTGTCTCCAGCTACGGATATGGCTGGAGACCTGGTTTGCAACCTGGTTATGTGCCCTGGCTGGGAATCGAACCAGCGACCTTTGGGTTCACAGGCGGGCACCTTATCCACTGTGCCACCAGCCAGGGCTTGAAGCCAGTTCTTAATGTCGCCAGCACCCATGTTCAGCCCCAGTGCCCTGGGCCTGGCTCTCTGGTTTTTGTTTTTTGTTTTAAATTTAATTAATTTATTGTTGTATTACATTCATCCCATTTCCCTTCCCTTTTCTCCCCTTCCCCACCCACCCATTCCCCCAAGGTGAATCCCACTTGTTGTCCATGTCCATGGGTCTTCCATGCTAGTTCCTTGACTAAACTGCTCCCCTTCTTTGCCTCCTCCTCCCTACCCCCACTCCCTTCCCTCTGCCCACTGAAGGTCTGTTCCTTGTAGTCATGTATCTGTTCTGTTTTGTTTGTTTGTTTGTTTTGTTCATTAGTGTCCTGTAATGGGTGAAATCATATAGCATTTGTCTTTCACTGACTGGCTTATTTCATTAAGCACACACAATACTCTCCAGTTCCATCCATGTCATTGGAAAAAGCAAGAGTTCCTTCTTTCTGCTGTGTAGTATTTCATTGTGCAAATGCACCAAAGTTTCTTGATCCATTCATCACTGATGGGCACTTAGGCTGTTTCCAGCATGTGGCTATTGTAAATAGTGCTGCTGTGAACACAGGGGTTACATAGGTTCTTATGAATTGGTGTTTCAGGGTTCTTTGGATATAGTCCTAGTAGTGGAATTGCTGGATCAAAAGGCAGTTCCATTTTTAGTTTTTTAAGGAAATTCCATACTGTCTTTCACAGTGGCTGCACCAGTCTGCATTCCCACCAGCAGTGCTCTAGGGTTCCCTTTGCCAACATCCTCACCAACACTCCTTGTTTGTTGATGTGTTGATGGTGGCCATTCTGACAGGTGTGAGGTGGTACCTTATTGTGGTTTTAATTTGCATCTCTCTGATGGCTAGTGATGTTGAGTATTCTTTCATATGCCTTTGGGCCCTTTGTATGTTCTCCTTCAGGTCCTTTGCCCATTTTTTTTCTTTCTTAAATATTTTATTTTTTATTATTTTTAGAGAGAAGGGAAGGGAGAGAGGCAGAGAGGGTGAGAGGCATCAATGTATGGTTGCCTTTTTCCTGCCTTCAGCTATGGACCTGGCTGGAGACCTGGCTTGCAACCTGGTTATGTGCCCTGGCTGGGGAATTAAACCAGCGACCTTTGGGTTTGCAGGCCGGCACCACCAGCCAGGGCCTCTTTGCCTGTTTTTTAATTGGGCTGTCTGTCTCTCTGGTGTTGAGTTGCATAAGTTCTTTATGTATTTTGGATATCAAACCCTTGTCTGAGGTATCATTGGCAAATGTGTTTTCCCATACAGTTGGTTCCCTTTTAATTTTGCTGGTGTTTTCTTTAGCTGAACAGAACCTTTTCAGTTTGATGTAGTTCCATTTGTTTATTTGTTCCTTTATTTCCTTTGCCCTTGGTGAAGTATCAGTAAACATATTTCTGCGTAGGATATCTGAAATTTTACTTCCTATGTTTTCCTCTAGGAATTTGATGGTGTCACGGCCTATGTTTAAGTCCTTTATCCATCTTGAGTTTATTCTGGTGTATGGTGTAAGTTGGTGGTCTAATTTTATTTTTTTTGCATGTCCCTGTCCAGTTCTCCCAATACCACTTGTTGAAGAGAATAATTTTACTTCATTTTATGTTCCTTCCCCCTTTGTTGAATATTAATTGAACATAGAGTCATGGGTTTATTTCTGGGCTCTCTATTCTGTTTCATTGATTTATAGGTCTATTCTTATGCCAGTACCAGATTGTTTTGATTACAGTAGCCTTGTAGTATAGTTTGAAGTCCAGTATTGCGATTCCTCCTACCTTGTTCTTCTTTCTCAGGATTGCTGTGGCTATTCGTGGTCATTTTTGGCTCCATATAAATTTTTAAAGTGTTTTTTCTAGATCTGTGAAATATGTCATTGGTGTTTTAATTGGGATTGCATTGAATCTATAGATTGTTTTGGGTGGCTCTCTGTTTTGACAGAGAGGGCAGAGGTCGAGATGGGCTCCCCAGGGTCAAAGGTCCCCACTCTGCTTGGGTGCTGATTAGATTAAGGCCCTTGGAGCATTGCTCACCCCAGGCTGGCAGCAGGGAGCAGTGTGGCTGTGTGCTGCCTCTGGAGGGAGGGTGGGAGATGGGTGGACACCAGGGCTCTGCCTGGGCCACCTCTTCAGCTGGGTCACACCCACTGACCCTTATCTGTCCCTTTTCCAGGACTGGGGCCAGGGCGTCGCTGAGCCTGGCCATAAGTCCTCACCAGTTCTTGTTCAGGGACTGGCAGATCCCCGTCACGATGAGTACCTTGGTGACTCTTTATCTTAACCATCTGTGTCTCCCACTGCCCATAAGAGGAAGGCCTTCAGGCTACAGCTTGTCTTTCCTGGGAGCCATTTACTATGATGTATAATTAGTTAATTAGAGCAAGAGCTTTGCATGGTATCTGGCACATGGCTAAGCACCCAGGAAGTGTCAGCTGCTGTTATTATTGTTACAAAGTTCTTTCACAGTCCGCTACCCTGTCCCCAAAACCTTGGCTCATGCCTGCCCTGCAGCCTGGCACTCCATCTCCTCTGTTACTCAAGTGCTTCTATTCTCGACCACAGTGTAGCCCAGCTGCTGCTTCCTCTGGGAGGCCACTCCCCTTTGTGCTCCCACTGCTGGGCGTGACCATCTCTGGCCTGTGTTCTAACGGTGACCCTCCTTCCCAGACTTGAGCACAGCATGCACTTTCTAGTCATCTTCCGTGTGCCAGACACGGGGTTTGGTGCTAGGGATCCGGAGTTGAATATGGCAGCCAGCCGTTTCTGAGAGTGTTCTTTCTGATGGAGGAAACAGGAGACAGCATGGGAGGTGCAGATGGGGTGCTGTTTGCAGGGGTCTGGCGCAGAGAGGTTGCGTTTGACCTGAGCCCTGATGAGTGAGTATCATTTGCCAGGCAGGGAAGCAGCGGGAGTGCATTCCAGGCAGTGGCGCAGCAGGTGCAGTGCATCGGGGGTGGGAGTCACGGCACACTGGGAATCACTACCATTTTCCAGGAATGTTGAACTGAATCAAAATGCTGACTGAACTCTAAACTGCCATCCACCGTCTCTCTTCTCAGGTCTCTAGCCATCCATGTGTCTGGTCGGAGCCCCCCTGGGGGACCTGAACCCCAGGACAGAGGCCCAGATGGCCTGTCGTTTCCTGGGGACATCTGGTCTGGAACTGTGGTGCGGAGGGTGCTCTCTGGGCCCGGGTCCGCCAGGGTGGAACCCAGAGAGGTGAGGCTCCCCTTCTGCTCTGGGCTGGGGGCGGGATTAGGGCGCTAGCCGGGGCTGGCTGCCTTCTGATTGGTGGATCTAGGTCAGGGGGTGGAGTTACTGGGGATTGGCCAGGGAGGGGGCAGGTTCACTGATTAACTGTTGGTTGCCCCGCCCCAGATAGCATTAAGTGGAATCTGATTGGGCGGCCCTGGGAGGTGGGGCAGAATGACAGCACCTGGACAGACCCTTGCTTTTAAATATGGGAAGGACCTGGATGAATCTGCTGGGGGGCAAAGCCCCATTGAAGGAAGCAGTCTGCCCTCCCAGGTGGAGGCATCTGACGTGTGAGACACGATCAGTCTTCCTCCAGAGCCAGGGCTGCCCTGCCTTTGGACGCTGACTTTCCTTCCTCCTTGTCCCGGGTTTCTCCCAGCCAAGGGCAGAGGCTGCTGGTCTGGAGGGGGCAGGTCCGGAAGGTGAGGCCCAGCGGAGGACCTTGCCCTGGAACCAGGTGCCCACACTCCCCTTACCGGTGGACTCTAATGGTAAGTCTGGCCTGGGAACCCCCCCAGTCCTAGACGGTCAGAGCCAAGGCTAAGGGCCCAAGAGAGGGCTCATTCGGTCCACGGAGGGGGGACAACCGAGGCCCGGGAGGGAGACGCTCCATCTCCTGACTCTTGGCAGTGCCCTTCTTTCCTGTGTCACCGCCTCATGCTGGTTGTCTGTTTTGGGGCCCTTCCTCTGTCCTCAGTAAGGATAGTGAAAGGAGCACCGGACAGGAGTCTAGACACTTGGGTTCGAGTCCTAGTTCTGTCCCTGGTGGGCTCAGTGGTCTTGGGCAAGTCCTGCTCTCTAGGAGAGCAGGACTTTAAAAAGAGGAAGTTGGAATCCTGGAGGGCCAATCTGATCCCTGACTTCATCCTCTCGTCCTCCCTGCTGCCCCTGCCCTGTCTGTGTGCAGCCCTCCAGGCCTTCCATGAGGCCCTAGATGCTTGGGTGAAGGCACTGGGCGCCGAGCCCTTCTACATTCGAGCCAACTTCGCTTTGCCTGAACGGGCAGACCCCCATGCCCTGTGCGTGAAAGCCCAAGAGATCCTGCGGCTGGTGGACCCAGCATATAAGCGGCGGCAGGAATGGTTCTGTACACGGGTCGACCCCCTCACACTGCGGGACCTGGACCGGGGCACAGTGCCCAATTATCAGAGGTGACCCAGAGCCAGGAACCTGGGGATAGGGTCCCACTGGGAAGTTGGTCCGGGATGGGGGGCCTCTTTCTCAGCCTACAATCACTCACCATCCTCTGGGGCTAGAAAAGAGGATGTGAGGAGCTTCCTCTCTCCCTGCAAATGTACAACATGACTTTCCCCTGTTCCCCTAGGGCCCAGCAGCTGCTGGAAGTTCAGGAGAAGTGCTTGCATGCCAGCCGGCACCGAGGGCCCCGCAGTAACGTAAGCAGGGCTGACCAGCTGGGTGAGGGTCTGGGGAGAGGGGCTGCCAAGGGTGGGCTCCCAAAGGGAGAGGCCAGGCTTTATTCTCTGGAAGCCCTGAGGGAGGTGGAGGGAGACCCCTACCCTGTCCCCTCATCTGGACTTGGTTGATCATCTATGTGCCAGCAAATAACACAGCAGGACTCACATCCAGGGTAGTTGAGAGATTAAATGAGACAGAGTGGCCTGGTACTCAGGAGCAGGACTGGACATGGTCAGCACTTGACAAGCTAACAGTCATATCCCCTTTTTCAATCTCTGGATAAGGACTGGGCTTCGTGATACTCCTGGGCAGAATGAGAGTCAGAGAAGTGAAGTAGCTCAAGAGGCTACAGCACTAGAGAAGGGGCCAGACTGTCTGGATTTGAATCCCAGCTGTGCATCCGTGGACAACCACCTGACCCTCCCTGGAGGCTGTGTCCTCATCTGTAAAATGGGGAGTTCACTGCCTGCTTGGCCTCTTGGCATAGAAGGCTTCAGTGGTTCATGCATATCTGGGGTCACACTATAGGCATTCATTCAGGCCCTGTCAGCTATAGGTCTAATTGATGCTGCTGTTATTGGTTTCATTCATCTTCCTCCCCAAGGCCATGTTGCTATTCATTGGAAGAGACCCCAAAGTTTGTCTCTTCTTTGACAGTAGTCTCCGCTGGTCTCTGGGCCTCAGTTTGCCCATCTGTAAAATGGGGGCAGGTAAACCTATAGATCCTCTGGCTCTAACTGGTTGACAGGCTCACTAAGCCCATATCCCTAGTTGTCCTTGCCTGGAGTGGGGCGGGGGAGAAGGTCCAGTAGGAAGTGGCTCTTCCATGGTGCCTGAGCAGTGGTGGCACAGGGCCCCCTCTGCCTGGGGTTCCATTTACTCTGTCTTCTCCCTGAAGTTGAGACACAGCAGAGCTCTGGGTGAAGTAGCTGGGCACTGAGCCCTTCTGTAGTCAAGCCAACTTCACTTTGTCTGAACAGGCAGACCCCCATGCCCTGTGCGTGAAAGCCCAAGGGACGGGACAGTGCAGAGCTCTCAGGTGCCCCTCTCTTTCCCTCTGCCCTCTGCAGCTGAAGAAGCGAGCCCTGGATCAGCTCCGGCTGGTGAAGTCCAAGCATGCCGGGTCGGCTGCAGCGGATGCCCCAGAACAGCTGCTGCTGGAGCCCTGCTCAGGTGAGGGCACCAGTGCGAAGGTGCAGCCTGGGCTGCCCATGGGCTCAGGGGTGCACCTCTGGGTGCCCTTTGGCCTGGAAGGGCCTGTGCCGGGGGTCCATTGGGGCAGGGCCTGTGCCAGGTACCTGAGAAACAAGGCTCCCCTTGGTGGGAGATGGGTCTCCAGGGTTCAGGGAGCCGGTTGGCCCAGGAGGCACCTGGTCCAGGTGTGTTCATGAGTCTGTATGAGTGTGGGGTGCACATGAGCTCGGGCCTTTCTTGTCTGGCAGAGCATGTGTAGCTGTACCATGACCCCAGAATGGGTTCCTGGAGGCAGTAGGGTGAAGTTTTGGGCCAGATCAGGGAAAAGGGGCATGGGGAGTCCAGGTGACAGAGTAGTAATTCTGAGGGGCAGGGAAGAGAGGGCGGTGAGGGAAGACGTGTTGGAAGGAAGATAGTTTGAACTGGGGCCTTAAGCAATGAGGAGCAGTTTGGTCTAGGCGGAAGGCACAACTTGTGCAAAGGCACTGTGGGAAGCATGGTTATGCGTGGTGTTTGGAGGACTTGAGCGCAGTGAGTGGGCATGGAGGGCCAGCTCTGTCATGCTTTGTTCATGAACCAGAGGGCGCAGTGTGTCCACCCCTTTGGAGTTTACTGCCTATTGGGGATGTGGGGAGGCAGATGGCCGCAGGCCATTTAATTCCACTCATGGACATAGCTGCCAAGTGTGACACTTGTGACAGAGGCCTGGGTGCCAGGGTGGGGCTTCAGCCTCCCCAGGACAAGAAGGCTCTGCGGTTGGAGGCTGTAGTGGAGTGTGTGATGGGGCATGAGGCTCAATGACTCTGGCAGGACTGGGTCACCCGCATGAAAGGTGTGGCTTTTTCCTGAGAGTCATGGGACGTCACGGGCACATTGAAAGCAGGGGATTGCAAGATCTGACTTTAGTTTTAAGACGTCTGTGCAGCTGCAGAGTGGACGGTGGCATGTAGCGGGGCGAGAGTGAGGCAGAGATCAGGGAGGAGCCTACTGGAACAGTCTCAGGGTGGGCAGCTGTGTGTGTGTGTGTGTGTGTGTGTGCGTGTAGGGGGAGCAGCGGCAGGGCTTAGAGGAGGAGACTTGGGAGGAGATGATGGAGTTTCAAGTATTGGGGGCCCTGCTTCACCCTCATCTCTCCTGCACCCGTCCCCTGCCGTAGAGCCAGAGTGGAGCCTCAGACCCTACAGCCCGGTGCGGCCACTGCTGGTGCCTTCCCTGCGGCCTGTGGTGCTCCTGCCCGAGTGCCTGGCATCTCGGCTCATCCGGAACCTGCTCGACCTGCCCAGCTCCCGGCTGGACTTCCAAGTGTGCCCAGCAGGTGTGCCTTTGTGCCCAGGAAAGGGAAGGTAGGGTAGCGGCCTGGGACAGCCAGGCCCTTTGATTTGGTTTCCTCTTGCTCTGCAGAAAGTCTCTCTGGGGAGGAGCAATGTGCACCCTCAGCGCCTGGAGCCCCCAAAGCCCAGCCTGCCACCCCTGGGCTGGGTAGCAGGATCCGTGCCATCCAGGAGTCTGTTGGGAAGGTAGGTGCTGGAGCGGGAGCTGCCTTTCTGGGCCCAAGAACCAGTATGAGTGCAGGCTTGTTCTTTTAGACTGGTTCCTTCCTTCTGTGGGCCCTTCCTTACCTATGAGTGGGTGGGCGAGCGCAGTTGACTTCATGGGGGTCACCCTTGGGGTGTTTAGATGATACATCTTAGCTACGCCTCTACCTTGGGAACTGGCAGGTATTGCCCAGGGGCCAGGGCCAGGGGCCAGGGTGTGGTTAGTTCCATCTTACAGATAGCGAGGCTGAGGTCCAAAGGGGAAAAATGACTCGTTTCCCCAGGTCTCCTGCCTTCCCTTTTGGTTTCTCCCTCACTGCAAAGGTCTCTCTGTGGACGGGAAAGGAGGACCCTGTAGGGTCTGTGCTGCTCTGGGGCCCAGTGCAGGGTCAGGGAGAGGGGGCAGTGTAGGGAAAGGGGGTGCGATGGTGGTGGGGGCAGGAAGGTTAGTGTCTCTGAGTCAGGAGTGAAATGTAACCTTGACCCCTGAGAAGAAGCACTGCCTGTTGGAGCTGGGCACGCGGGGAGTGCGGGAACTGGTCCAGAACGAGATCTACCCCATTGTCATCCATGTGGAGGTGACCGAGAAGAATGTCCGGGAAGTCAGGTGAGGCAGGAGCCCAGAACCTCCTCCTTTCTGTGGATGTCTGTCTATTTTCTCTTCTCTGTCTTTCTTTGCCATCTGTCTGTCTTCCTCCATGCTTGTCCTTTTCCTCTGACTTGCCATCTTTGTGTCTCTGTCCCTGTCCCCCAACTCTGCCCACTGCCCACTGTCTTCTCTTGCAGGAGTCTGCTGGGCCGGCCAGGCTGGCGGGACTCGGAGCTGCTTCGGCAGTGCCGCAGCTCGGAGCAGGTGCTCTGGGGGCTGCCCTGCTCCTGGGCGCAGGTGCCCGCCCACGAGTGGGGCCACTCGGAGGAGCTGGCCAAGGTGGTGCGTGGCCGAATCCTGCAGGAGCAGGCCCGCCTTGTGTGGGTGGAGTGTGGCAGCAGCAGAGGCTGCAGCAGCAGCAGCAGCAGCGAGGCCTGAGGGGCGCGCCTCTGACGCCTGCCGCTTCCTCGCACACTTTGGAAGCCAGCGGGACCTGATGTCTGGTGGAGCCTTCTCGGGCGCTTGGGCCCTGCCCTGGGCTCTCACTGGATGATCCTGCCGGAGCCCCTGGGTGGAACTGCCACCTGCCTGCCCTGTACTTGCTGCTGTGGGCCCTCCCATGGGCCCCAGTGTCTCCGTGTCCCCACTGTGGGCCTGTGGGCCTCCATCCTTGCTCACCCCAGAGCATCTGCGCTCTCACTCCCGTGTACATTTTCATACTTCCACGTCCTCACGGGGCAGGGTCCTGTCTGTCCCTCCCCCAGCCCAGCCTCCTCTGCTCACAGGAGCCCTGAGCCTCCCTGTGACTCCTGCCCATCCAGCTCAGTCCATCCGCGGGTGCCGTAGCTGCCCTGGCACTCTCGCCTGTGCCCTTCATGTCTTCTAGTCACACACGTGTCCGTGGTTCTCTCCCCTGTGTAAATGTCATGTCCCCCACCCCCATGATACTTAGGCACTAACACGTGTGTTCCCCGTGAGCACACCCAGGACCATGTTCTCACAGCGCCCACTCCCTGCCCTGCCCCCTCTTTGAGGGACCATTGGGGAGGGGCCTGGCTGCTCCGTCACCAGAATGTATGGCTCGTGGATTTTTTAACGGGTCTTTTTTACTCAGAAGCTGCACATTATGGAACATTAAACAATTTTTTTTGTCATAGAAGTTGGTGGCCATTTTCTTGCTTGCATCCCTAATCTGGGGTCTCCCTTCCCTCCCCCAACATGTCCCCACCTCCAGCTCAGGCTGATACTACCTTTCAGATCCCTGCTTGCCCTTGGGGAGGGTCAGATTTCACTCCTGACTCATCCCAGAGCCGCTGGCCATCTGTGCTGGCATCGCCTTACCTGCCCCTGAATGATCAGAGGAGGGCCCTGCAGATAGGCCACCCCCACAGTTAGCCTGGCCTGTGTTTGATCATCAAAGGAGTGTCCCCTGGAGTGGGGACATTGAGGCCAGCAGGATGTGGTCTGGGATTTAAGGGTCCTGGCTGCTGAGTCCAGGAGACAAAAGCAAACCAGTGTGCAGTTGGGTCCCTGAAAGCTGCTCCAGGGTAGGATGGTCACTTCCAGGGGGAGAAATCTAGGCAGGCTTCCTGGAGGAGGTGCCACTCGAGTTTGGGATTTGAGATTCTTTTAAAAATCATTTATTGAACCTGTGTGCCTATGTGCTATCCTAGGACCTCCTATGACTGTTCTTGGTAACAATAATTAACAACTTGATCCCCTGGGAGGTTTTGGGGAGTGGGTTACTTGGTGGAGGAAACCTCAAGAGCAAAAGCTGAGGCAGAAAATGGGTTGAGTCTGGCCACTGGGAGGTAGGAAATGAGGCTGGGAAGTTCAAGGGTGGGGCTGCCAGATTCTTGGTGCCTTTTGATGTCTGGCTCAGACACCATATTGAATGAAGCCTGCTGGGTTCTCTCAGCCTTTGGGACATTTCCTTGGCCATGCCACACCCTGCCCTGTGGCAGGATGGTGGGCCTCGAGGTGGCTGTGGACTCCTTGGGTGAGGTGGCTGGGTCACTCTCACTTGGGTAGGTGAACCTCACCCCTCCCTGTTGCGTGCCCGGACCTAGGTCTAAGGACCCAGGTGACTGGATGAAGACATGGAACCCAGGAGTGTGACTGCCTTTCCCTGGCTTCATGTTAGGTGACCTTCCCATAGGGTGAAGGAGCCCACCAGTCATTTAATTTTTAAATTTTTACCAAGTTGTATTTTTGTCCCCATTTTATAAATGATGAAAGAAAAGTTCAGAGAGGTGGAGTAACTTGCCCAGAGTCACATAGTCAGGATTTGAATCCTGGTCTTTACGGTACAAAGCCTGGGTTATCTCTTGGAGATGCTGTTCTGAGAAGATGGGCTGTGAAGAGAGGGGCCTGGCCTGGTGCTGGCCAGTAGGTAGCAGGGTGTGTCAAAAAGGCAGGTTTAGCCCTGGCTGGTGGCTCAGTGGATAGGTGCCCCTAGGTCACTGGTTCAATTCCCAGCCAGGGCACATAACCAGGTTGCAAGCCAGGTTTCCAGCCAGGTTCGTAGCTGGAGGCAGGTGAAAGGCAACCATACATTGATGTTTCTCTCCCTTTCCTCCTCCCTCCCTGCCCTTCTCGCTAAAAATAATAAATAAAATCTTTAAAAAAATAATTTAAAGAAAACCCAGGTTTTCCTTTATCTACTCTCCACGATTGGTCCTAATGTAGGGTCAGCCGCAGTAGGCCCAGTTCAACTCACACCAGTTCAAAAAGCCCTGGCAGGTATGGCTCAGTGGATTAAGTGCTGGCCTGTGAACCAAAGGGTTGCTCTTTCGATTCCCAGTCAGGGCACGTGCCTGGGTTGTGGGCCAGGTCCCCAGTTGGGGGCGTGCGAGAGGCAACCACACGTTGATGTTCCTCTCCTCTTTCTTCCCTTCCCCTCTCTCTAAAACTAAATAAGAAATTAACAAATATTTATTGAGCGCCTATTATGTGCCAGCCACTGTTCTGTGTGCCAGGATTCATTCAGTGAATAAAAAAAAGAAATCTCAGCCCTGGTATTCTCATGAGGAAGACAGTCCATAGAGAAGTAAAACAGGCAGGGTGCTGGGAGATGAAAAGTGCCAGGGAGAGAACATAGCCGAAGAAAGGGCCTGGGAAGGACAGGCCGGGGGCCCAGGAACTAGCTGGAGAGAGGGAATTGCAATTTAAATAACGTGGTCTGGGGAGGCCCTCACCTCAGCAGCCGGCAGGGATGGGGCTGTCCCTTCAGACGCCTCTTTTCAGCCACCTCCGGGGCTCCCATGGGCCAGCCCCGCCTCTTGGGCTACGCTGGAGGGAGGGGCGGGGCCGGGAGCCCAGAGCCCGCTGGGCGCTGGGCTTCTGCGGGAGGGCGGCCAGAGCAGGTGGAGGGCTGCTGGAAGGCGGCGGAGGTGGCGGCGCGGGGCAGCCATGGCTCGGCCTCTGGGGCCAGAGCACCGATCCCCCCCTCTCCCCTCCTTGCCTGCCTCTGATGCCTGCCAGACTTTTAGCCTTTGCCGGGGCCCCTGCCTGACCAGCCTCCCCTCCACATCCAGCTGGGATTTGGGGGCTGAGCTGTAGGGGTTCCTGAGCCAATGCAGTGCCGGCTCCTCAGGGGCCTGGCAGGAGCCTTCCTCACACTGCTGTGCATGGCGCTGCTCTCCCTCCGGTACCACTTGAGCCTGTCCCGCCGGAAGAGCGTGCAGGAGACCCCCAGCCTGCGCCCACCGAGCCCTCAGCCCCCTGAGCTGCAGCTGCAGGACGTCTTCATCGCGGTCAAGACGACCGGTGCCTTCCACCGCTCTCGCCTGGAGCTGCTGCTTGACACGTGGGTCTCCAGGACCAGGGAACAGGTGACAAGCTGGTCACTGTGGGCCCCAGAAGTGGCCCCTGGTCTGAGGGACTCATGGAGGCCTTTCTATTGGGTTGGGGACCCTGGCAGTCTCTAGGGGAAAGCTGCCTACCCACTCCCCTTTCCTCCCAGGGTCCAGGAATCCTGTGGCCCTGGTTGTGCCCACCCTGGCCCTGAACCCCATTGCTCTCTTCTAGGCACCAGGCTGGGCTTATGTCCCCGGCTTCTGGGTCTCTTCTGGGGGTGCCTCTATTTCCTGGGTGTTCTGTGCAGGCTTCCCTGCTGCCCGGTTCATTCCAGCCTGGCATGGGGGGCAATGGTGGGTGTTGGGCATCTGGGCAGAAGCCTCTAAGGAGTCCTGGCTGACATGACCCCACGAGGCTGCCCCCAGTCCCAGCCCTGGGTGCTGTGAGAATTGGCTGAGCCCCTGGGGAGGGGACTGTCTCGGTGGGGTGTGCTGGGGAGAAAGCCGGAGTAGGGGGCATCCTTTCAGAATTCCTAACAGCCCAGGTGCCCATCTCTGGTGCCCAGGGTGTGCCAAGGGGAGCACCGCCTCAACCCCTGTGCTCATTTCCTGTGGGGCAGTTTCCGGGGGAGGAAGGAAGGGTAGGTACTAGGGCAGTGGTCGGGGTAGGGCCTGCTCCCGTGTGGGATTGTGTGTGTGTGTGCGCGCGCGCACGTGCATGCAGTCACATGCATGGAGCCAGTGTTAGTGCTAGACATGTTGAGAGGCATGTGGGTGACAGGAGCTCGTGGCTTCTGTCCTTCCCCAGAGGCAGATCTGACAAGGCCAGTCCTCCCATCTCCCCCCGCCAGCACCTCCTCAAGCAGAGTCGGTGATTTGGGGTGTGGGGAACCATCTCTGGGGGAGGTGGAAGGGCACACACACACATGCTGTCCCCACACTTTGGCGGTGGCTCAGGAAAGGAAATGACTGAGCCTTCTGAGGGGGTTAGAGGCTCCTGGAGACCAAGGACGAGGGGGAGGTGGAGGTGATGGCTGGAAGAGGCCAGGACCCTCTGGGGGGAGGACACCCCTGTAGCGATTTCCTGGCCCTGATATCCTAGCACCCCAGACTAACCCATTCCCCATCGGGGCCCCAGCACCCCCGGCTTTTCCCTGGGACATCCCCCACCACAGCTTCTCCTCCTGGGCTGATTCTGATTCTGCTTGCGGAAGTCGCCAGGCCTGGCCTTCCCCGCAGACCTTCCTGTTTGTGGCGCCGTGTCTGCTGTGTCCCGGGGCGTGGCCCGGGTGGGCTGAGGCCCTTTCCTGCCTTGTTTGGATCTCCATGGCGGTGCCCTTGCCTTGGACGAGGGGACAGAGACCAGAGAGGAGGATGCATTCGCCTTCTCTGCAGACACCCAGAGCTCCAGAGCTGCTCGGGGGAGCCTGGGTGGGTGGCAGGCAGAGGAAGGGCAAGCAGCCAACCCCTCGAGTCCCGGATTCAGGCCCAGATGCCCAGCAGGCAGCCAGAGAGGGGGCCCTGCCAGCTGCTCAGCATCAGAGGGGTGGCGGGTCACAGGCATTGAACCCTCCCAACCCCGAGTGGCAGCTGTTAGGGTTGGCGGCACGTTCTAGTGTCCCCAGAATGTGCCGCCCTGCATGTGGATGATTTCCAGTGGAAAACAATGAAAGCCCAACAAACTCAGGAAGAGGTGCAGCTTTCTGCCTTTCCTGACTGTGGGGTTTCGGGCAGAAAAACCTGCTTCAGGAAGGGGACCTTAGCACAGTCACCTTAGCGCGTTTGAATGAAGCGTGACAGGGACTGGAACAAACTCCGTTCCATAGATTCTTTTCCTGTCCCATTACCTCTGGAGGCCCTGCAAGAATTTGACAACCAAGTGTTTGCTCCATCTCCTTTACCTGTGAATTGCCTGCCGCCTCCACTTTTAGCCCAGAAGTCTCACTACTTTTGGAATTCTCATGTTTACGTGAATTTCCCCACGTGCAGGTCTTAAAATTTAATGTTCTCCTGTTAACCTGCTGTATGTCATTTGAATCATTAGACCAGGCAGGAGAATGAAAGGGGAACGTGTCTTCAGCGGACACTATTGCTATTCCCATTTCACAGGTGAGAAAACTGAGCACCTGTAAGCAAGCAGAGGTAGGAGAGGAAGTCACTCAGCTGAGCACCCGCCCTCATCCCCAGTGCTAGGGGCAAGGTCTAGAATCTGGCCTTTTAAGGCAGAGTTGAACCAAGGAAGGATGCTCAAACAGACACAGAGGAGGGGGCACAGGGAGACCCACTTTTGCCACCTCATCTGGGCCCCTTCCGTCTCCACTCTTTGGCTCACCCTTCTCTGTGACCTGGGCCCTCAGTTTCCCCCTCTGCATAGGATGGGAGGGTCTTGGAGCCTCTCTCAGCTCTGCCATCAGGAGGGGCCTGAGCTGGTTAACTCCAGGGCTAGACGCCCGCCCCAGCTGGTTAAGGGCAGCCTGGTGGCAGGTGGCCCTTTGTGGCAGCGGGCTGGAGGGGCATGCGAGGGCCTTTGTCCCTGGCAGAGGGGGTGGGCTGGAGGAGGCACATTTTGTGATCTAAGTGGAGCCTTTCTCTTCCCCATAGTCCTCTCCGAGGCTGGGGCGGGGCTGGGGTGGGAGGAGTGGGGGTGCATCGCCAGCCCTGCTCGCCCCTTCTCTGTAGCAGATGGCCCTCCTGCCAACCCCCGCCCCCCAGTAGGCTGCCCGTCCCTTTGTTTCCTGCAAGGTTTGAACCATTGTATGGGTCCCTCTTTAAACAACGCAAATGGAACCCTTGCTCAGAGGAAACTGCCCAGTGCTCCCTGCCAACCTCAGGATTCCCATGCATGCTGCCCAGGCCCCAGGCTCTGCGGTGGGACCCCCTCTTTGCCCCCTCCCCACGCCGATTCATTCTGGCTTACCTGCCCATCAGCAAACACCCCCCTGGCTCATTTGGCTCCTGCTCCAAACTGGAAAGCTCCCCCATTTGGTGGCGGGGGGGGGGGGTAAAAGTTCATCAGGGGGCAGGGGAAGAAAGGCCTGACTTATTTCACTGGCTCCCTTGGGGGTTGCGTTGGAAACAGACATGGAGTTGGGGGCAGGACAGAACTCAGGTGACTGCTGCAAAGCAGGCAGGAGGTGACAGGTGACAAGGGAGGGTGGGCTGGATGGTAGTGGCCGTGTGGCCACGGAGGCTGGTGGGGAGAGGTTGCATCCTGGGTCATTCAAACGCTGGCTGGACAGAATGTGCCGACAGGTTGGGGGCAGGGTGACAGGAAGAGAGGCATCACGGTGACCCCAAGGTGCTGGGTCCCAGTAAGATGGGGAGACTGAGCAAGTACAGGTCTGGGGGAGCTCGGGGCTCAGCCTTGAGGCTTGAGACTGAGGAGCCGTCCCCAGGGGTGCGTTGTGGCTGTGGTGGGATCAGTGAGCAAGGGAGAGGGCCCAGGTCTGAGGCTTTGAGTCCCATCTCGACACATGTCAACCGCACAGCTGTGGTCCATCACTCAGCCTCGGTGCTGCTGTTCGTGACACGGACAGATCACAACACCCGCCTCCATGCTTAGTGTGGCTGTCAGGGACCAGGAGTGTGGGGGTGAGGTGGGGGTGGGGGTAGGGGTGGGGGGCTGCCCAGCCTGGGAAAGCAGTGTGTCTGGGCTCCTGCCGTAGAATTGTGGCTGCCACCTGCAGTGGTGAAGCGTCCCAGCGTGCGGGTCTTTTCGCAGAGGCTGTCCCCTGCCAGGTTTAGGGCTGGGGCTATGTGACCGTGAAGGAGCCAGATGGAACTGTGCATGTGTGTGTGTGGTGGGGCCAGAAGAGGGTATGCTTCTGCCCCGGGGTGAGACCCCCAGGGTCTGTAAGGTGTCTGAGCGTGGGTGAGCTGGCAGGCTGGTGTTTACAGGGAGGCTGTGTGTGGATGAAAGCTGGGCTCTGAAGGGAACTGGCCTTGCTACCCTGAAGCTGCTCTTCGGGATGTTGATTGTACGCTGTTGGTTAAGAGACCAGACTCCGAGGGAGTCTTGGACCCCCCACCCCCGCCCCCTTTCCTGCTCCAGAGGCCTGCTCTCGCGACCTTGGCTGCCTTAACCTTAAGAATCTTCACCTAGCAGGACCCTAAGCCTCTTACTAGACACCCCTGTCCCACTGTTGAGCTGCCCAAACAAGGACTTGCCGGCCACTGTGTCCTGCTCTCCTGCAGCTACCTGCAAACCACCCTCTCTCACTTCTGAAATCAGTTTCTCCTGTGTCCACGTGTCGCCTGTGCCCAGCTGGTCTCTCCGTCTTTGGAACGTCTATGCCTATGTGGACTTCCCATGTGCATGTGTTCAAACTTTGACCACCCCTCCACCCCCCCGTTACTCTGGCTCAGTTAACTTGACTTTGAGCCCTGCTAGAAGAACTTAGAAGGTGGGAGAAAAAGTATGATTTTTTTTAGCACCTCAGTTTGCGTGTGTGCGTGCGTGTGTGCATGTTATATGGGGGTGGGTAGCTGAGAAAGTCGTGTTATCCTAACGGGCTGTGACTAGGAGAGGGGAGTGTGCCTGTCACTGAAGCAGTAGAGAGGTCTGTTGGGTGCGGATGTATCTGGAGGAGTCAGTTTCGGGGACTTGGCTGTGGTGGGCTGGGGGCTCCCCTCCCCCCACCCCTTGGCTGAGCCCTGTCCTGACTCTTCTTTCTGGTTCCTAGACGTTCATCTTCACTGACACGCCAGATGAAGGCCTCCAGGAGAGACTGGGTAACCGCCTGGCCTGGGCAGGGTGCTGGCTGTTGCCTGGTTCGGGAGTCCTCAGGAAACAAGGCTGTTCACTCTTGGCATGTGGGGATCCCCCTTTGCCCAGGAGAGCAAGGCAGCTTCTTCCCTGGAGATGGGGTTGGATGGGGTGGGGTGGGGCTGTGGCAGATAAGGCCCAGGATTCCTGGGTCCCGGCTCAGCCTACTGTCCGTCAGCCCTGGGGCCCTGGGCAGGTCAGCCCTCCCTGACCTCAGTTTCCCTGTGTGTAAAATGGGAGTGGGTAGGCTGCTCCAGGCCCTCAGAGTGTGCCGCGCTGTGGGAGGAGCTGGGCAGGGTCCTCTGACTGGTCCCCACTTCTCCAGGGCCCCACTTTGTGGTCACCAGCTGCGCAGCGGAGCACAGCCACCCGGCCCTGTCCTGCAAGATGGCTGCTGAGCTGGACGCCTTCTTGGCCAGTGGGCTGAGGTGAGCGCACCCAGGTCTCTGGGGGCAGGTGTGACTTTTGCTTCAGGCCACTTCCCCAATGGGGTGTTTTGTCGGAAAAAAAAAAAGGGGGCAGGAAAGGGAAGTGAACTGGTTCCTGTGAATTTCATCATGTAGGGCCTCCTGTGGTTTGTCTTTAGGCAGACGGTCTAGGTTCAAATCCTGCCACTCAACGGCTGTGTGATCTGGGGCAAGTGTCTGAGCCTTTCTGAATCTTAGTCCCCACTGGTTAAATGGCACACTTTCTTCAAGAGCTGACACAGATGCTGCCTGGCACAGAACAGTTGCCATGAGCCCCCCAGCCTGTAATTGTTCATTCGTTGATTCTGGAGGCACAGTGGTTGGAAGCCCTAGGGAAGCGCCCCCAGCTCACTGACCCCTTCCGTCCCCACAGGTGGTTCTGCCACGTGGATGATGACAACTATGTAAACGCCAGGGCACTGTTGAAGCTGCTAAAAGCCCTCCCATGGACCCTTGATGTCTATATAGGTCGGCCCAGCCTGAACCGGCCCATCCATGCTTCTGAGCCGCAGCCCCGCAATCGCACGGTCTGTCCCTCCTTGACATCTTGGGGTGTTGGCCACTGGCCAACCTGTGTTGGGGGGTTAGAGGCCCCTAGGCAAGGTGCAGGGCTGTGCAGGAGTCGGTGGGTTTCCTGGATTTCAGATTCGGCCTCACGGCTGTATGTCTACACTGGTGGCTTTGTCTCCAGTTCTCAGTCTCCTCCTCTGTGGAATGGGGAGACTTAGACTATGCTGGTAAAACAGAGAGACTGTCACATAGTAGGGCCAGGGTCCTTGAGGAGCAGTGGCTTGTCCTGGTCACACAGTGAGTGTGGGGAAGAGCTGAGGCTCCCAGGCGCCTGGTGGGTCCTGTAGCAGGGCAGGTGATTACCATGCTGAATGCTGCTGAGCCAGCTGTTAATTGCCTTGTACTCAACCCCCAACACTCTCCCGACCCCCTCCCTCCAGACTTCGATCACCAGCAACTGAAGACAGGACACCTGGCACAGACACAGCAGGGTCCCCAGCGCCAGTTGCCACTCCATACCTGGATGAATACTGTTAGGGTGCCAGATTTAGAAAACAAATAAACAAAACCCAGGATACCCGTTAAATTTGACTTTCAGATGGACAAAGGGTTTCTTAGTACGAGTATGTTGCATGGTTTCCCACCCATGCCCAGGATGCCACTGTTGGTGTTGGGAGGTCAGGGGGTCACTTGTCCAGAGACAGTGCCTGCGGGGGGAAACTGGGCCCACAGTGGGGCTGCCCCCCTCCCTAGTCACCATCTGCTTCATTAGAGAAACTAAGAGAGCAGGAAACACAAAACTTTAATTATCAGCAGCTAATGAGCCTCTGAGTCCTAATTAAATCCTCCTGGGCCCCAGGGCCTATGTCTGCTAGTGGATTTCAGGTGAGCTGAGGGTTCCCCCAGGCTCCCACACCCGCATCATCCCTCCTGATCTTAGAGGTGGAGAGCTTTGCTCTGGAGCCAGACTCCCTGGGTTCACACACCAGCCTTGCCACCTCTAGGCTTTGTGACTTTGATAGAAACCACCTCCTTTTTCTATGCCTCAGTTTTCCCATCTGTGAAATGGGTGACAATAGTCCCTTCCTCATAGGGTGGTTGTGAGCAAAAGAAGAGCGTTAAGTGGCATTTATCCAAGTGCTTGCAAAGGGACCTGGTATGTAATAGACACTAGTAAGAGTTAGCAGTAGCACCTCTGAGCCCTGTTCTTCCGGTGCAAGTTCAAACCCACCCAGACCCAGTCGCCTACAATGCGCATGAAGGCCCTCCATCCTCAGCATGCACCCCACCAGTGGGATGGCAGGACTCTGCCCCAAGGTGTCCCGGCTGGGTCAGACCCTGGGGTCCTCTAGGCTGGCACAGAATAAAGGACAGGAGTGCTGGCTGGCTTGGGGTTAGTTGCAGCTCTGGGACCTCGGGCAAGTGGCCTCATTTCTGTGCACCAGGGTCCCCTCACTTGGGGCATAGCCAAGGGCTCGGCAAGGTCAGTACTCAGGGCCAGGCAGCTACGTTGTTACTGCTGCTGTTACAGTCACAATCTGGGAGCAGAAGCCATGCCCCCACGAATTCACTAAACAAGCATTTGTTAGACACCTGTGTGTTAGGTCCTGCGAAGCCATTCATTCTGCCTTGTGACCCCTGACTTCTCTCTAAGAGGCCAGCATTTCCAGAAGTCAGCTCATAGAGGTTTTCTGGAGGAGGACACCCATCGGGTCAGGACAACCATCTGATTTCAGAACTTAGGGTCCATGTTGTACTCATAGGTGATAATTTGGGCCCAGACAGGGGCAGAGACTTTCTCAAAGTGAAGGGAGCAGGGCACCCAGTATCAGGCTTCCCTGCTTCCTGCTCAGGGTTCTTTTCACTGCTGCACCCAGTGTGACATGATTCAGTGAGGCAGCAACTGTGATTCGGAGAAGGTCACCTTAGGGAACTTGTTTGACCCAGAGATGGTGCAGTGAAAAAGGGTTCTTTCAGTGTTTCTTAAAAACCTTAGGGAGATCAGGGGTGAATTCATGGGTCCTCACAGAGGAGCTAGAAGAGGCTGGTGGTGCTGGGCAGGAGCAGATGTTATTGGTTCCTCCGATGGAAATGTCAAGGGGTTTGCTGGCCTCGGGAGCTTATAGGCTTGTGTGTTCTCTCTCTACTCAGTGAGAGGTTCCTTTCGTGGAAAAGCTTTCTGGGCCTCAGAAGTTACGATCAGCGACAGTCAGTATATCTGTCCCCGTGTAGGTGGCACCAGGATTGCAGCATGTGAGCCTGCTGAAAACACCTCTTCCTGAGTAGACAAAGCTCCGGAAAGGACTCTGGTTGGCTGGCCTAAGTTACGTGCCTGTTGCCGAGCCAGTCACTGGGTCAAGGGGTGTGGCTGGTCCTGTGGGCCACCTGCCCCCTCTCTGTGGCCTGGGGGAGCAAGTGCTGTTTGGCCGCCCCTCCCAAACCATATGGGGAAAGGAGTAAGGTGTGCAGGATGGACAGAAAGAACACATATCTTTAACCAGAACCCAGCCAGGTTGGGGTTTATTTGGTGTCCCCACCGCTCTTAATTACCTATGTGACTTTGGGCCTCGGTTTCCTTGTCTATAAAATGGGCATAATAATGTTAGGCTGTAGCAAGACTCTAGGGAAGTGTGAAATGAAAAGCTTTGGAGCCATGCTGGTTTGGGGTGAGGGGTGGCCCACTGTTGCCCCCACCCACCTGCACCCCAGGCTCACTCTGCCCCTTGGCTCTCCCTTCCTCTTCCGCTAGAGGCTGGTGCAGTTCTGGTTCGCCACCGGGGGCGCTGGCTTCTGCATCAACCGCAACCTGGCTTTAAAGATGGCCCCTTGGGCCAGGTAAGCAGGGACCCCAGGTGGGTGGGCGAGGGTCGGGGTGCTGAGAGCAGGTGGTGCCTGGTGTGTGTGGGGACTTTGCAGCAGGAAGGACTTGGGTGAGAGCTCAGGAGGTCATGCAGTCCGCAGGAGGGGGCAGATGCTAGAGCCAGGCTCTGCTCTGCCAGCCGGTCCCAGGCCAGGGCCTTCTGGGAGGCAGGGCGGACTCTGGGTGTTGAGGGTGCAGGCCAGGGGCCGTAGCACAGCTCTGTCTCTCAGCGGCCACCGCTTCGTGGACACGTCTGCACTCATCCGGCTGCCCGATGACTGTACCGTGGGCTACATAATTGAGTGCAAGCTGGGTGGCCGCCTGCAGCCCAGCCCGCTCTTCCACTCGCACCTGGAGACCCTGCAGCTGCTGGGGGCTACCCAGCTCCTGGAACAGGTGAGCCGGCCTCAGGGCAGGTGGCCGTGGGGGAGGTGCCCTGTCACTCGCAGATAGGGAGACTGAGGGAAAGGACCCCCTTAAGGGCATACAGTGGCTGTCTGCCTGCTAAAATTGTGATGCTAAAATTCTGTGACCTGGTCCCCAAGTGCCATCTGGAAGGACCTGCGCAGACGAGATGAATGAAGCTTGCTGTCAGGTTCCGATAACCTTGCTCCCCGCCTGTTACTTCCTGTCCCTCTCTCTTCTCCAGTCTCCCATCCTCCCCACGTCCCTCTGAAGGGGTCGGGCTGTCCTTTCCAACCCTGCCCGCCAGCAGCCCCTTCCTTCATCGGAGCTGACCTGTTCGCTGCTTGCTGCTTTTCCTTCCAACCCAGACGTTGGAAGGACCAGGTCTTTGGCGGGGACACTGCAGCCCAGTGTCAGACTCTGGAAGGGTGGGGCCCCATCCCCCTATCACCCCATCCCCCCATCTGGCAGGTAGCAACTCCACTGAGGTCCCACTGGCCCTGCCTAGCAGATGCCCTGCTCCAGATCCTAGGTTTCCAGCCCTGTGGGGGTCCTGGCTGGGAGACCCCTGGGATCTGCTGCCTAGTAGTGCCTGTCAGACCCTTTTGGCTGCAGGTGATGTGAAACAACGCAGACTGGGTCAACAGAAAAGCAAAGTTATGGGCCTGCACGTGTGAGAAGCTGAGGCCTTGGCTTGACTTGCTGATCTGGATGGGTCTGGGCGCTGGGACTCTGTTCCCGCTTTCACCTGCCTTCCCCCACGCTGGCTGGCTTATCCCCTCGCAGGCAAGGAGGCAGGCCCAGGCTTCTCTTAGCCAGAGGAGAGCGCCTCCCTCACCAGATGCCAAGGCTGGCACTCACCGGTCACTTGGGTCACATGACCTGCCCCTACCAGCGCCTAGAGTTAGTGTAGGTCCGTTAGGCCTGGAACCGGGGTGTGGGAATTGGTCCCATTAGGACCTCAGGACCCTAAGCCGGGAAAGGGGGCCATCTTTTGGGCAGCCAAGACCAGGGCACCCTAATGGGGTTTCCAGTGCAAGCCCTGTGCCAGGTACCACCCTGGAGGCTTCATCTTCTGGAACTCTCTGGTTCCTCAGAACATTCACATGAGGTTGATACCAATATTATTTCCATTCTACAGATGGAGAAACTGAGGCCCAGAGAGTGGAACTAGCCATGGCGCACAGCTAGTACATGGCAGAGGGAGATTAGAACCCTGGTTGGGTGGCCCCTAAGCCAGTCTGTAACCACTGTCTGCGACAATCTCTCTGGGGTCATTGCTCCCGAGTTCCCCTGTTGCTTATGGAGAACCCAGGCTCTTGGGTGAGGGGAGAGGGGTTTGCCAGGCCCCACTGTGAGTCTTAGGAAGCCTCACTCAGGAACACAACTTACCGGAAAGGTGCTTTCTTCCCTCTTGAGCCTCAGTTTCCCAACCTGCAGATAGGGGGTTTGGGCCTGAGTGGGCTCTACAAGCTTAAAGTGCTTGGCGGGTGGGGTGGGCCCCTCAGCAAAGCACCCACTGCTAATGGGGTGAGGCACAGGGGCAGGCTTTCTGTGCCCTCGCAATGCCTCCTGGGCCTTCCTGCTCCCCTACAATTCCGTCCCCTTGTGAGGTCTCCAGTGGAACACACCTCAACCCTTCCCTTTCTTCTCGGCTTCTTCCTGCCCAGGTCACCCTCAGCTACGGTGTCTTTGAGGGGAAGCTGAATGTCATTAAGCTGCAGGGCCCTTTCTCCCCTGAGGAGGACCCTTCCAGGTGGGTCTGAGGCTGAAACTATAGGATGGGAGGAATGGGGGCTGAGCCCAGGAACCCAAAGGTAGGGGAGCCAGGAGGGACGGATGTGAGGGAGGCCCTGGGGCTGACAGCCTGGATCTGGGAGCAGAGGGTATGGATTTCAATCCCTGCTCTACCACTGGCTTGCTGTGTGACCTTGTGCAAGTGCCTTGCCCTCTCTGGGCCATGATTGCCCCATTTTGCAACACAAGGAGGCTGGGAGTTTTCAGGAGCCCCTGGAAGACTGAAATGTCTTAGCAGAGTAGAGGAGCTGCTCTAATGGAGGACCTTCAGGCACTGATGGGGAATTTTTATTTGATCTGTGGGCTCTGTGTTTTTTAAATACTCTTCGGCAGTTCTTCCGGTGGGTAGTGGGTCAGAATGGGAGCTGAGAAGTCACCTGGGCACCTGGTTCTGCCCCCAAACTGATTACAAGTTAATTTGGGCTCTTCAGCCCCTGATAATTGTGGAGCAGCTTAGAGCGCAGCCTGTGATACACGGTGGCAGGAGGGGGTGAGACCTCTTCACGCAAGTTAAGGAGGACAGCATGACTGGAAAGTGGAAGGAGACAGGAGGGTGGCATAGAATTCATTTGGGGAGGCTGCAGGGAACCTGCCCCCACGGTTTTGTATCTAGACTTTGGCTTTATCTGAATGAAGGATGTGCCCCCCGGGAGAGCAGGCCTGGCTCTGAGGGTCTGCACAGCTGTCTGGGGGCAGGAAGCACACAAGGGCCCTAGGCTGTGGGGCCCGGGACTGCCTTCTAATGGGGGGGGGGGGGCTCCCCTTCAGAGGAGGTGTGCCAACTATGGCTTCACTGCCAAGAGGCTTAAGATTGATTTTAAATTCTCTAAGCCTGAAGATTCTACTATCAGATGGTTTCTGCCCACAGGGCTGGGGACTCAGCTACGTGGGGTTAGGTGGTCCAGTCTCAGCTGAGGTCTCTTCATGGCTTCTATGGCCTGTGGAGTCTCTAAACCAGTGGTTCTCAGCCAGGGGCTGTTATGCCCCCTGAGGACATTTGGCAGCGTCTGGAGACATTTCTGAACATTATGATTCGGGAAGATGCTCCTGGAATCCAGTGGCTGGAGTCCAGGGATGTTGGTAAATACCCTACAATGGACAGGACAGCCCGCACAATGAAGGATTAGCAGGCCCCAGATGCGAACGTTGCTGAGGAGGAAAACCCTACTCCAAACCATCTCTGTAACATGCGTTCCCCTAGGGGCCCATGGGGTGAGGGGAGGAGTGGGGTGACTGTCTTGTCCATTCTGGTCTCTCCGTAGGTTTCGCTCCCTGCATTGTCTCCTCTACCCGGACACTCCTTGGTGCCCACAGCCGGTGGTGCGATGAATCCAGAACTGCAGGGTGGCTGTTGAGCTGAGGCCTCTGGTTGTCCCTCGCCTTCCAGGACAGCCCTGAGGGCCTGTGGCAAGTGCCCGGGGCTGGGTAGCCCCTGGCAGGGCCTCTGACTGATGGGCAAGCCCAGGACTGGATGGTGACTGATAGTGAAGGCATCCTGGGAGGTAGGGACCAGGGACCAGGTGAAGGCCAGTGAGGCCCCAGGGGCTGGGCTCCCATGGGCCCTGAGGGGTTGAAGTGAACAGGGTGAGGGCGTTGAGCTGGGCTGAGGCTCAGGAGTCCTGATCCCCAGAGAATTACATGGGCCCCTGGGTAGGGTATGGCCCCCACCCCCCACCTGGTCTCTTAGTCATTCCCCTGTGGTCAAGCACTGGGCCACTCTTTCCTGAATCCCGTGGCTGGATCCCCACCTACTGAGGGGACCTAGGTGGGACAGTGGCAGAACGCAGGTTCTGTAGCAGATACTGTTGTTACTGACCAGTCTCCAGCTCCTTGCCCCCACCCCTTGCTAACAGAACCCAATTTTGTGTCGAGTATCAGCTGCCCAGATCTGATCATAGATCATTAATGGGTACCAGCTAATTAGATGATCCCTTTGCTCACTCGCTCAGCTTCCCTTGCTGTTAGGAGTTGTTACCATGTGCCTCACCTCTGCCTAGAGTCAGAGCTCTCTGTTAGTGTAACTAAGCAAAGCCAATAGAGAAGATTCGGGGGAAACTTTTACAGCTCCATACCCCATCTTCCTGCTGTGAATGTGGGTGCGATGTCTGGATCTGAGGCAGCCACCTTGCTGCCATGAGGAAAGGCCAAGCTAGTCATCCACATCTGTCTTGTCTAGTGTCTGGTTCTGTAGGAAAATTAAACCCTTATTTGCTCAAGCTTCTCTTGGTCCAGGTGTTTTTGTTACACACAGCTGAAATGTTCCTGGCTGGGGTAGGATTTTTGATCTGTCTGTCACAGTGGTGACGGGCAGTGTTGATTTGTGTCCCAAGCTCAGCCCTTGCTGGCTGTGTAACCTTGGGGAATCCACTTGACCTCTCTAGTCTGTTTGCCCAGATGTTTTTGTTCTTGAAGATGAGGAAAAGAGCCCCTTCTTCATGGGTTGACCCTTGGATGCAGTGAGACTGTGCTTTTAGACACTGCACAGAGCCTGGCACAGAAAAAGGCTCCCGGCTTAGGGCAAGGTGACCGTCTTCAGTGTGCGAGAGTCATGATGTGACAAGGTGTGTGTGTAGCATGTACCCTTCTACACATGTCTATGCATAAGGTTTATGTGTGGTGTGTATATGCCCCTGACACACATGTGTGTATATGTACACATGTGTGAATCTGTGTGTGCTGTGTGAGGTATGCGGGAGCTATTCCTCCATTTCTCTGCTCTCACAGCCTGGGTTGGGGGTGGCCAGGGAATTGGGGGAGGCAGAACGGAGACTCAGAACTGAGGGATTCAGCCCCTGGTGTTGGATAACAGGAGGATTTGACAGCTAAGGGAGGAGTTGGATAAATGTAAGTGCCTTAGAATTTCAGGTCCCAAAGAGTTGGATGAATGAATGAAGTGATCATGGGGATGTTTCAGGCCTAGTGGTGCATGGTTGGGGGGTGGGGGGTGGGGATGGGAGGCCTCTCTTCCCTATTGGAATCAGGCCCAGTGATGTGGGAAGTCGGGGTCCCGGCGGGGCTCTGGGCTGGGGGAAGGGGCGAAGAGATCCTAAGAACTGGAGGGGCTCCTTGGTCCTGCTGCAACCCTGCCTGGTACCCTGAGCACCAGAGCCTGAAGATTCAGCCCCTGGTTTCAGGTTTCCACCTGAGCCCCAGTGAGGGACCGCTGAGTGCTGGTGGTCACACAGCAGGTCAGGTGCTGAGGCCGAGCCAGAGTGTGTGGGCTCTTCCAAAGCCTCCTTTCTTTCTGGGCTGACCTGATGCTGGGTTGGTGGGATGTGGCCCCTGGCCCCGCAGCCCAGCGGGGAGTATGGTGTGTCCCAGAGCCATGGGCCTCCCCACTCGGTACGTGGAGGGCTGCTTGCCCGCCTGCTTTTAGAAGCAGCAGTGAGCTGTTCCCAATTTTGAGGGTCGAGTGGAGGGAACAGGCCATCTGCTGCTTCCATTGTCCCAGAATAGCTGCTGGAGGGAGGGGGAGCGGAGTCAGCAAGGATCAGAACTAGGATGGAGGAAGGAGGCTGGGTGTAACCCTTTGTGCGTCTGTATGGGGGAGTATGCAGCTGCCTGTACCCTGTGCTAAGGGGGCCCTTGTGGGCCCCATAGGCAGGGGCTGGGAGTGGGGGCAAGGTTGGACCACCCTGTCTCCATCTTACTGTGCCCCTTGGTCAAATATTATTCCCATTTTACAGATGATAAAACTGAGACACGGAGAGGGAGAGGTCCCTTAGCCCAGGTCACAGGGCTTCTGGGTGCCAGAACCAAGATTTGAGGCAACCTGGCCTCAACCTGAGAAGCAGAGGTCATCTCAGTGTGGGATGATTCTGGAGGGAAGGACATCCTCACCAGGCCTGGCTCCACCCTCCTTTCACCTCCTGTTCGACACGCTGGGGCAGGTGACTCCAATGCTCACTGGCCTTACTTGTAAAGCAGGCACAGTGAGCTGTGTGGTCTCTAGAGACTTCTCAGAGAGCTCCTGGCATAGGCAGCATCTCGGTAAACTACACCCCCTCGCCCTCTCTGAGATCAGGGTACTCGGCTGTGAAAAGGGGTGGCAGAGGTGCTGGACTGGCTGTCCCCTCTGCTCTGCCACCCAGGTCCCAGCTACTGTGAATCTCCCCTGTTTTACCATGGCAGCCTCCTCGCTGGCCTCACCAGTGCTCAGCCCCTGGTGTGCTGGTCCCCTGGCTTCTCGGGGGTGGGGGTGGGGTTCCCGTGCTCTCTCTGCCTGCGTCTCTCCCTGGGGTGCACCCCTTTCTCTGTGTGGCTGCATCAGCCTCCAATGTCCTCTCCTAGGGAGGCTCTCCCGGGGCCCCCATCACCAAGCAGCCACCTGACAGCAGTTGCTGGGGGGCCCCTCGCTCTGTGGCAGCTCTGGGTAGCTCTAACCTTCACAGACATGTCTCGGGTTGGTGCCTCCGCTTACTCACACACGCGTCTGCTCCCGTCTGACTGTTGGCTCCATGATCCCAGGGGTCATGTTGGTTCTGTTCAACAAATACTTGCGGGATAAGTAGAAAAATGAGTGAATCGGTTTCTCAGATTGCTCAGTGCTTTACAACTCTACGGAAGGTGCTAAGGCCACTGGGGGCAAGATGGCAGGGAGCTTCTCCATGGAGTGATCAGGCTGGTGATACTGATCACTGGGGGGGCTACGGATCATTTTCAGTAGCCCCCCCAAAAGGGAAATGTGACGGTAGGTGCTCCCGATAAGGACAGAGCACCACCCTGGAAACCTGCTTGCAAAATAATTGACCCTACACAGCCCAACCTTCGGATTCTAAATACCAGTGTTCTGGAGATGGGGTGAGGGCAGTGACATGTTAAGTGACACCATGAGGTATCAATCTACCCGATCAATAACGAAGACAAAGGAACCCGTTTCTGCAACAAGCAAAATGGCATGAAAAAGGAAAGCAGGAAGGACTGTGGAGATGGAAAGAGATTTAAGAGTCATAGCAACAAAATACAAACAGAATACAATGTATAGACCTTGGTTGGCTCCTGGGTTAAATAAATGGATCCTGAAAAAGACTTAAAAAAAAAAAAAAGGGGGGGGGAATTTGAACATGGACTTGTACTCGCTTGGCATTAAGAAGTAGTTAATTGGATTAGGGGTGATAACAATATTGAGTTGCTGTTGAATGTTCTAATATGAGAGACACATTCTGAAATGCTTACAGATAAATGATAAACCATCTGGGGTTTTCTCTAAAAGGTGCCAAAGGGGAGAATAAAATAGGAAGGGCAGAAGAGGGGTAGTTGTTGAAGTTGGTGGTGGGCACACGGGGGCTCATTATGCTATTCTCTTCCACTTTGCCATGTGCTTGAGCATTTTCATGATAAAAAGTAAACTAAAGAGGGCCTGTGGATATTCCGTGTTGCAGGCTACAGCTCTCTGCCTTCCGTTTCTCTTTCCCGGGCCCCTCCCCGCTGCCCCACATTCAGGTCCAGAGAACATCTGTTTTCATCAGAAACATCCATCCAGACTCCGCTTCCTGTTTTCCCCAAATACCCAGAGCAAGGAGAGGTGGACCTTGACCCCTGCCTCATCTGCATTTGGCTTGCTGCCTGGTTTCCCTGCGGCCCACCCTGATTTCTTTTGGTTCTGAGCACTTGTCTCAGCTGCTTTGTAACCTAGCAGGTCATTGGACACCCTCCACCCACTTACCACGCCCCCAGCCAGCCAGCCAGCCAATGAGAATTCACTGCTCACCTTCTCTGTGTGTGTGTGTGTGTGTGTGTGCATGTGTGTGTGTGTGTCTCCCGGCATTAGAGGATACACAGGGATATCAGGTGCTGAGCTCAAATACCAGTGGGGACAGCATATCATGTAATTGACAACACACAACCATTGAGCACAAGGAGGAAGGACTGAAATTGAGGAGGGAGGTGTCCGTGGAGCAGCAGGGGTCGGGAAGACTTGATGTGCGAAGGTGCCAAGTGATGTTGGGCCTGGGTCTGTGAGGAAGTCAGAAGGAGCAGAATGCGTCACTGCCTTGCCGAGGGCTATGGAGACCTAAGGAAAGCTACAAATGCTGTGGTTAGGAATAAGACTGTCTTCACAAAGGTCGCAGGTTCGATTCCCCAGCCAGGGTACATAACCAGGTTGCAGGCCAGGTCTCCAGTCAGGTCTGTGGCTGGAGGCAGGTGAAACGCGACCATACATTGATGTCTCTCTCCCTTCCCCTTTTTCTAAAAATAATGAAATAAAATCTTTAAGGAAAAAAAAAATTGTCTTCATGTGCCTACTTATCTTGCAGGATAAAGGTGAGGGATGTACCTGGCCCAGCGTCCACAGAAAACGGATGGAGCACTCCCTCTCCTTCCCTCTCTACACCTGAATGCTTTTGTAAATTCCTCCAGAGTTGAGACCATATCTGATGCATCTCTTTACCTCATAGCATCTGGCCTGGTGCTGGGCACGTACCAGGCATTTCACCAGGGCTGACTCCTTAGGTGAGAGAGCGAATCGCAGGCCGGTACCGAGAACCTCAGGTGCTTGGTAAGAACATATTCCAGGGCCCCAGCTATATACTACATCTTCAGAACTCAAATCCCTGGATGCAGGGCCAGCAAATCTGTGTTTGCCCCTGGTTCCCCCGGGGGTATCTTGCTGCTGGGTTAGAGAACAGGGTGATGTTGGAGGGAGTTCAGCACCAAGGACAGAACCTGCAAAGCTGCCTTGGTCCACACTACACTCTTTTCCCCTAGACTAGTGGGGGCAAGGGCGTTCATTCTACGTGTGTAGGTGGCGAGGGTTCATGGTCTAACCTTGATGGGGGCCAGGTGACACCTGTGGCCTTGACCTTGATGTGCCAGAGCCCTCGTCCGAGCTTCAGGAGTGAGCTTCAGGGCCTGGCACTGACTAGGTACATGGCCTGGGCTCTCAGAGCCTCAGTTTCCTAACCTAATAAACGGGAGTGACTACATCTACCCTTGGCTCCCTCCTGGGCATTTGTAAGGAAAGAGCCCATCATCCCAGTGCCCAGGACCTGGTTGAGCACCATTCATTCAGCCCTAGAGCCTGCACCGGTGCTAGGCATGGTACCAGGCATCCGACTCTGGGAATTGGGGCACAGGTGGCCCCCAGTGAGACCCTGTTTCCAGCCTCCCTTGCAGCAGGAGTGGCCATGTGATCAAGTTCTGGTTGATGAGTGCTCCATGGGCAAGCCTGGCTCATGCCTCCCACCACTACGTGGCATGATCTCTGTCTTCTAGGTTAGAGGAGGGAGGAGCCTGGGGGTGGGAGGAGCCCAGGTCCCAGAATCTCCCCCAACCTTTTCCCTTGGTGGCAGGCTGTGCACCAGCCGCTGCAGCGAACTGGTAGAAGGCCCGGAAAACTTGGGTGCAGTCGCGCCCCTGTGTGTGGGGGTGTTCGTCACAGGGCTTCGCCTCTCCTGACTCAGAGAGGCACAACATGCCAGGGACGAACAAGCAGGAGGTCCGGTGAGTGATGGAGTGATAATGAACGCACAAGGGAAGGGGACAGTGGGGCTCTTGGTGCGGAATGGTACTGTGGGTTGGGTTTAGATTCTTCTAAGCTTAAGGCATAGGCCCTCAGCCCCTCAGTGGTCCTGGTCTGAAATTCTCTTGCTTTGACCATGTAACTTCCTTCTTGAACCCCCTCTTGGGTGATGTATGCCCCCCCCCCCCCCACAGCTCCTCCACCTTTGGGGATTTATTTCAAGACTTGCTGATCAGGTTTGTCTAATGCAGCCCTGCCGCATTGGAAACCATGCTGTGTGGCCCCAGTGACCTTTCTCTTTCCCACCCCTGTCTTCGCCTTTGGGGTGAAAAAGCCCTCCAGACGTGTGTTCCTGTCCCTTCGGCCCACTGATTCCCCTTCCCCAGCTCCCTTCAGTATTCGGGCGGAAGCATCTTTGCACCTTTAATGATCTTAGAATGATCTTAGAGAGGCAGGATACAGATCAGGAAGGCAGACCAGTTGGTTTGCAAGACAGTTTTGTAGTCCAACACCATTTTATTTGTATCTGATCATCCTGAAATTAGATTGAAATAAATTCTACTACATGAGGAACTTGCTTACCGTGCCGCTTATTCATTGCTGCATAAGGAACCACCCCACCATCTACTGTGCTCACAAGTCTGCAGTTCAGGCATCGCTGGGCGTCAGCAGAGGCGGCTCCAGGGAGGGGCTCGCATCACCCACAGGCTTGTCCTGGGTCTGATGCCTTGAGGGCCTCCTTCCCTATCCCTGTGAGGTTGCAGGGTAGCCGGACTTCCTACGTGCTGGCTCAGCCAAGAGGGCCACGTAAATGCTGGGTCACCTCTTAGGACCTGGCCTGGGAGTCAGGCTGCCTCATTTCATCAGGAGCTAATAAGCAAGGCTTTATTTAAATATTTAAATATTTAAATAGATTAAAATATTTATTATTAAAATATTTAAAGAGAGGGCATTTTGATTCCTTGCAGCCCCCCCCTTTAAAATTATATTATACATTTATGAATTAAAATGAAGATTTTATTTATTTTTAGAGAGAAGGTTCGGGAGGGAGAAAGAGGGAGAAAAACTTGGATGTGCAAGAGATAGATTGGTCGGTTGCCTCTAGCGCACACACCCCCCACTGGGAACCGGGCCTGCAACCCAGGCATGTGCCCTGACTGGGAATTGAACCGATGACCTTTTGTTTCACAGGCCAGTGCTCAGTCTACTGAGCCACACTGCCCAGGGAGAACAATTTAAAGAATTGTGCTAAAAATCGATTACATAAACTTCCCCATTTTAACCATTTTAAGTCTACCATCCAATGGCATTCATTACATTCATGATGTTGTGCAAACAGCACCAAAACTTTTCCATAATGTTTAAGCATAATGTTTTCAAGGTGCATCCACGTTATAACATGTATCAGAACTCCGTTCCTTTTTATGGCTGCATACTATTCCATGGCAGGTGACTGTCACATTTGGTTTATACACTTATCCTGTCTTGTGGCTATTGTGAGTAACACTGCTATGAACACATGTGTACAGATATCTGTTTGCATCCCTGCTTTCAATTCTTTTGGGAACATACCCAGGCGTGGAATTGCTGGATCATATGGTAATTTTATGTTTAATCTTTTGTAAGGGACTGACTGCCATGCTGTTTCCTATAGCAGCTGTACCATTGTACACCCATAGCAATGCACAACTTTCCAATTCTCACCTACCCATTAACACCTACTATTTTCTGTTTCTTTTAATAGTCCTTTTAATTGGTGTCAGGTGGTATCTCATTGTGGTTTTGATTTGCATTTCCCTAGTGATTAGTGATATTGAGCGTCTTTTCATATGCTTATTGGCATTTGTATATCTTCTTTGGGGGAACGTCTGTTCAAGTGCTTTGCTCAGTTTTTAATTGGGTTGTTTTTTTGTTGTTGATGAGTTGTTGCTCTTCTATACAGCCATGTAGTCTTTCAAAGAATAGTTACATAGTTATTTATTAACCAGTCACCTATTGATGGCCATCCAGGTTGTTTCCAAACATGTGGAATTTTTTCATACACATGTTATTACCTGCACTGCGGGTATATTGGAGGATAAATTTGTAGCAGTAGGATTGGTGAATGAAGGAGATGGTGTATTTATCATTTAAGTCAATACTATGCAATTGCCCTTGAGATGGGATGGACCAACTCACTGTTCCTGTAGCCAAGTAAGAGAGCCAGGCCCAGCTTTAGCTGACACATATGTCTTCAGCATTGTGCCAAAGATTTCTTCTTCCTTGGGGATGCTGATCTGACACTTCTTAATACGGATTAAAACATTGGCCTAACGTACTTTATTAAGGGATTTGCATCTTAATCACACTTGTTCACAAGACGGAATTAATATCAAATAACTTGCCATCCACAGAACTAACTTTGACCCTGTGCTATGAAAAATCCATTCATGCTTTATGTTTTAAAAATCTGTTTAAAAAATTGCTACTTGAATAGCATTAAACTGATATAAAAAATCAGGCTCAGTCTCGATTTGTATGTTCATCTTTCCAAGTAGTACCCCATTTATTTTTATCAAGCCTTTCCCAGAAGGATAGACATGAAACTTCATGACTGGGATTTTTTTTCTCCTATCAACAGTATCTAACAAGATAACAGAACCACTCACACCTTAAAGATGAAGTCAACCTGTACTTTCCAGACCGTGTTGGGTGCAGTAGCAACATTCCTTGCAAAGAAAGACCACATCAACCACTCACTTCTCCAACTTCTAATCAAGAAAGTAACCGAAAATTGTTATGAGAGAATCAGAATCCAATGAAAACAGATCAACAGATTATAATCACATTAGTGATGTTACATGTATATCCATAACTAACTTGTCACAGTTTTCAAGAAAGGGAAATTATTTTTAGGAAGGAAAATTCCCATAAGTAGAGAACTAACTTGTAAATAAATTCAAGACAGCAAATTTTAGGCGTTCTGCACAGAAAGCAATGCCATTTTTGTTATTTTTCATTTTTAAAAAAGATTTTATTATTTTTAAAGATTTTATTTATTATTTCCAGGGAGGGGTAGGAAGAGAGGCAGAGAGGGAGAGAGACATCAATGTATGGTTGCCTTTCACCTGCCTCCAGCTACGGACCTGGCTGGAGACCTGGCTTGCAACCTGGCAGAGGAATCAAACCAGTGACCTTTGGGTTCTCAGGCCCATGCCTTATCCACTGTGCCATCAGCCAGGGCACAATGCCATTTTTATATTCACTGATTAGTAAAGACATACACCAAATAAAACATGATGTGCAGGGTGGATAAATGAGAAATACTCCATCATTATGTTAAAACCATAATAAATACACATTCGCTTTGCACTAAGTATCAAGTTAGGAGCTAGTTTACATAAATATTAGCTCGCTGCACTTTCCTTGCATGATACCTTTGGATTTGTCTAGTCCAGCCTCTCACCTAGCATGGGAGTCCCAGCCACCCACAAATGACACGCTTGCTCTGATGATGACAGTTTCACTCTCTCGAGCGGCCTAAAGCCAGCCTGCTCCATATCAAGAACCCAGACTGGGTGCTGTGGCTTCCCCCTGTGGGAGCGGTTGAGGACATACCAGCTTCTTCCTCAGCCACCCTCATCCAGGGAGGCATATCTTCCCTTAAATGTTTTTTAAAAGCTCTGCAGGTGATTCCAACGTACAGCAAAGTTTGGAACCTACTGCTCTGTAAAGATCATTCATAACCCGACTGGTCATCGTTCCATTTATTTGTTCACTACTGTGTACCGAACACCTTCTCTGCTAGGTCCTGAGATACTGGCATTATTCACCTAATGTCTTTCCTTACATCGACCCTTTTTACTTAAAGACGTTCTATATATATTTTTTATTTTTTCAAAGATTTTATTTTTTTAGAGAGAGGGGGAAGGAGGCAGGAAGAGAGGGAGATAAACATTAATGTTCGAGAAATACATCAATTGGTTGCCTCTCACACATCCCCAACTAGGCACCTGGCCGGAAACCTAGGTGTATGCCCTGATCACGAATTGAACTGCCAACCTTCCAGTTCCCAGGCTGGTGCTCAATTTACTGAGCCACTCCAGCCGGAGCAAAGGTATTGTTTTAAAATCATAGGTTTGAAGGGCCAGATATATTACATCATACACACATTGAAAATAAGTCCATAATTTATAAAATAAACAAGTTCACCATTATTATCTACATAATACCTTGTATATTATTAGTGATATCCTTTTAGGAAGTTATTCATTCACTTCTTCATTCATTGACTCATTCTTTCATTCATCCATCCCGCATTTCCTGAGCTCCCCTGATGGGCCATGCCGGAGGCTGGGCACCCTCTCCTCTGCCTTCCTGCTGGGCCATGCCTGGGCTCCGCTTGCCACCCAGGAACCTCTTATTCTCCCTGCTGCTGCAACAGGAATGGAGCCACCCCTCATTTCTCCAGGCCCTGATGAAGCGCCTTCTCCGGGCTTCGTGTTCCTTTGCTGAGCCAGACATTTCTGGAGGTGTTATCACCGGGTGGAGTCTCAGTGGGCAGTGCAGGCGTCACCACTAGGGGGCACTCCTGCACCACTGCTGGCGTCTGGCCCAGCCCAGGGCCAGGGCACATGAGCCAGGCTGGGAGGTTAGGATGCGTGGGTGCTTGGGAAAGGCCTGATGGGATAAAGGGGGAGCACATAAAAATGAACGCTCTGAACTCAGATTCTGAGCAGAACACCCCCTCCTCCCTACCAGCACACAGAACATTGCTTTACCAGGTTCAACTAAACATGACAAGGTGGGGACAGCAGCCCTTGATTAACCCTGAGACTGGTGAAGGGTAAGGTCGCCCACATGCAGATGCTGGGCCCATCATGAGCACTAGCCAGCGTGCCCGTGGCCTGATCCCGGACTTGCCCTGTGCTTATTTCAGCCCTTTGCTGATTCTATCCAGGGACAAGAGAAGGGCAGAGAACAGGACCAAAGGTCAGTTGGGGGCCTCTCCTGGGGGCTGGGGTGCTCCTCAGCTAGGAGGACAGTCCAGGTGGATTAAGCCTTCTGCAACTGTCCTTCTCTAGCCCCCTGGGCCTTGGTCTTCCCTGCTCTAAAATGGGACTGCAATCACGTCCGCCCTGCATGCCTCTCTTGAGACTACGGATGCGAAAGCTACCGCAAACAAGAGCAAGCAGGGTTACATTGAAACAAGGGAATCTAAGATCGAACCTGGCTACCCCTCTCCCGCCCTCCTTGCCTTTGAGTCTGTGCAGACGTGTGCTCTGCGACCTGGGTCTGGCTGCACCCTGCCTTGCTGGATGGAGCTGGTAATTAGGTGCGCTGGTGGCTCTTGCCTTGCCCTCCAATGACTTTTGTCTAATTGCTCTAATCTGTGCCTTCATGCACTTGTTGGAAAATGAGGTGCTGACAGCTTCACAAACAGAGGAGGGAGCCTCAGTCAGGAAAGGGGGAGGTTTGGGACCCAGCATCCCCTGTATGCAGCCCTTGGGATGGGGACTCAGAGACCACGGAGATGTGGCAGGAGTCCGTGTTCCTGGGTTCTCCCAGGTCCCAGGGCTAGAAGGGGGTTAATGGAGGAGGAGTGGAGGAGGGAAAAGATCCCTGGGGGTGGGACGCTGAATATCAGGAAGGAGATGAGGGATTCAAGGGATGAAAGGGGGGCAGTTTGGTTTCCCAGGAGGTGATTGGAGCTCCCCTGGAGAGCCTCTGGGGGTGCAGAATGGCTAGGTAGGGGCAGGAACTGGGGCAGGGTGCGGAGAGTCCCCTGGGGAAACTGGTCCGTGGGTGGTGTTTCTCTCTGCTCGTGCCTCCCTTGTTTCTGGGGGAGCCCAGCCTTGGCTGTGTCTGTGACAAGATGGCTCTGTGCAGTCTCTCTGGATTTGTCACGCCTTTGGGCGGACAGTTCAGTGTGTGTCTGTGTCTAGTGTGTCTCCGTCTGCGTGTTGGTGCATGGATGCGTGTGTGTGTTACCATGGGTAGCTGCTAGCTCTGTTGCATTTGGCTTCCAGCCCTGCAGGATTTCCTTGCTGAGCCTCTGGGAGTCCCTCTCCCCCGTGGGACAGAGGGGCTGGTGAGCTGGGGGAGGGGTGGGGCTCGCCCCCCTCCCCCACTACTGCTGGTGTGAAACTATCATGGTTGGTGTGTGTGAGTGAGTGTGCGTGTGAGCATGCGTGTGTAGGTGGGTGAGACTGAATTCACAGTAGTGGCTGCAGGATCCTCCACTACCCCAAGAAGTTCCAAAATTTGCTCGTGACATGGCCCGTCCTATCCATGATTCACTCCCTCCACGGACCTGGTTGACTCCAAGATGCTGTGCTTCTGAATCCCTTCTTTTCCTAGGGGTCCTCTAGCTCCAAGGGTGGAATTTTAGCCCGAGTCAGAGGCGAGAGAGTTTGGGATGCAGGGAGCTTCCTGGTACTGCCTAATGCCATGGACCAATTGAGATTCTCGACCTCATGCTTGACAAATGAATGACTTACAATCACCACGTACATTTACTTGCATCAACCTCAGCGAGAAGTAAGGCTCTGGTCGCTGCTTCCGGTGCCAGGAGACTCGACGCAGGGAAATTACAGTAAGAGTGAGAAGTCAGCAAAAGAAATGTGCTGAAACTGGTAAGTGAACTCGCTTCCCTCTAACACGTGGACAATAAAGAAGGGATGTTCCCACCATGAACAGGACCATGGCTGCTGATCCTCATTGCCCCTCCCGAGTAGCTGCCACCACTCCAAGCTCTTCCTGGATGAGCTTCCATAGTCCTCCCTGGGTGCCCATTTTACAGATAGAAAAAGTAAGGCACAGAGATGGTAAGGAATTTGCCCTGAGTTGACAGAGCTCAAGGAGCAGCAATTTGAACCCAGGCTGTCAGGCACCCTTGTTGACACCACAGCAGGGGTTGTGGGACAGTCCCGTAGGATGGTCCCAGTGGGAGGGAGTTCAGTGGTGCCCCTCTTTCAGAAAAACCACAAACCTTAGTCCCACTGGAGAGCTTCTTGCCAGTGACTCAATTTCATGTGGCAAAAGTAGATGAGGAAGTTTCAAGGAGACTTTTTCGCTGCCTGGCTAGTGTTTGTTTTGTTTGTCTGCTCTTTGTAACTCTTTTCCCATCCCCCCTTGGTCTCTCCAAAAGGCATGCTGTCCAGGCAAGCGTTCTGCTGGACACCCTTCTGCTGGACTCCCTATTGTCAACAGCTCCGCTGCAGCGCAGCAAATTGGCAGGTCCCCATGGAGCGCCATTGACCTTGGGTCGACTCAAGGTGGCTGGGAGCTGGGGCTTGAACGCTGGCCTGTTGGGCATCTGCCCAGGGGAGAGGGAGGCAGGGAGGCTGTGGGTGCATCTGTGAAATGGGATACCGGGGTGCACAGTAATACTACCTCACAACGCTTTTGTGTCACAGTTAGGGATTGAAGTAGACTGAGCCCACCCCCCAGAAAGAGTATCAGGAACCCCGGGCTGGCGATGGGGGTGGGGCGGGCTCGACAGCATCACTGGGAGTCAGGCTCCTTCTCTCTTGAGTCCCACCAGCCTGAGCATATGTACGGCTTTCGTCTTCAAGGCCGCCTGGTGCTCCTGAGGCTGGGAGCACACCAGCTCAATGTTCCCCTCTGTCCCACCTGCAAACTTGACACTCATCCCTCATTGGCCTCTCCTAGCTGCAAGGAAGGAGGAAAATAAAATCCTTCGGCCAGCACATCGCCAGGCAAGTGTTTGTTGCTAAGGTGAGTGGGAGACCGGCTCTTTAGAAGGTACCCTGTGATCTCTACCAGAGTTCAGTAGGGTCCCCTGCACCCCAAGGTGGAGGTGGATTTTTCCCCAGGTGCTGTGACTGTTTCAGGCCAAGCATCTGGAGAGGGTAAGGAGGAGGACCCCTGGCAGTAAACCTCAGGGCCATGCTAGCTTGAGGTTCAATTTTTCCCTTATTCTCCCATAGCAGTTCCAGCCTCGGGGCAGGGGGTCTGCTGGACCACCGTGGCGGGCCGGGGGAGAGAGGGAAAGGCTGCTGAGCAGGAGCTCTGTGCCTGCAGGCCGGCTCCCAGGGGACCTATAGTGACGTCAGTGATGGTGCAGCTCGATGCTGAGCTGGGAGGTCTGAGTGGTCCGCTTCAGGGGGGTGGGGGGGTAGGCTAGGGAAAGGCTGGAGTCTTGAGGGCGAGGGTGTAACTGAAAAGCAGGTCTGGCTGCCTGCCTCTACGAAAGCCAATACTCGAGAGGCAGGTGCTGATGTAAAGGAAAGTGGTTTATTTGCAGTTGCCGGCCACCTGGAAGATGGAGGACTTATGTCACCAAGCCCATCTCCTGGGAAGACATGGAAATCCCATCTCAAAGCCCATCTTCGTCTCTCAGTGCAGGCAAGGGCTATTTTATAAGGAGGGCGAGGGAAACAGTACCAAGCGATCAGGGAGGGGTTGCGAAGTTTTCTACGTGCCCATGAGCACAGTCCGTTCCGATAAGGCAAGTGGCGGTCTGGTGTGCGTCAGCCTGGGTTAGTCATCCTGATTCACCTCACCTCTCTCGGCTTCACGTCATCCTGGCTTGGTGGCTGAAGGTCAGCACACCTCCCAGAGCTGGGAGCCTGAAGGTCAGAGCCTGTGTCTTTTGAAGCTAATTCCTAGGATTCTTTTTTTTTTTTTTTTTTCAAAAGATTTTATTTATTATTTTTTAGAGATAGGGAAGGGAGAGAGGCAGAGAGAGAGAGAGACATCAATGTATGGTTGCCTTTCACCTGCCTCCAGCTACGGACCTGGCTGGAGACCTGGCTTGCAACCTGGTGATGTGCCCTGGCTGGGAATCGAACCAGCGACCTTCCAGTTTGTAGGCTGGCGCCTTATCCCCTGTGCCACCAGCCAGGGCTCCTAGGATTCTCATACAAATATGCTGTTCATCTGCAAGATACATATGCGGGTCAGCACTTACAGAAATCATGTCCAAAGAATGGTGGGGTGGGTTACAATTCCCCACAGTTACAATGTTCCACCATCGCAAGGATGGCCAGCAGGTGGTGGCACCTTCTGGGAAAACCTCCTGACACTCTCCTGCAGGCCCCGTCCCAGGGGCCTGGTCCATGCCCCTCCCCTTTCACATCTGTGGGGGCCCTGAGAGGGCTCGCCCCCGCCCCTTCTCCATCACTAGGTCTCCCCACACAGGTGCCATTCTCCTGACCTTGGTTGCTGGACGCTGCTTCGGCCCGCCTCGCACTGTTTGTCAGCAGTGCTCTTGTGGCTGGCTGGCTCCTTGCACATAGCCCAGCGCCTGCGAGAGCCGTCATCAGGTGGTGGCCTCTGTATCAGCACTTGATTCTTTCAAATTGCTGAGTAATTTTCCACGGTGCGGGCAGACCACCATTTCTTACTTATTCACCAGTGGATGACGTTTGGTGGTTGGGCTGTTTCCTGCCCAGAGCTAGCGTGAGCTCCGCGCGGTGAGAGTCCCTGGGCAGATGGATGCGTTTGTGTCTCTGGGTAAACGCGTAGGTGTGGAACGGCTGGGTGGTAGGAAAGGGCCTCTGTTTCATTTCATGAGAAACCGGGAAACTGTTCCTCGGGCAGGTTGAGCCGCTGACACTCCCATTAGCTGTGTTAGAGAATAAATCCTCATCTTTCCAATATTGGGCATTATCTGTCTTTCCAGTTTGGCTATTCTCGCGGGTGTGATTGGTAGCTTATAGTGGTTTCAGTCTGAGTATCTTTTTTTTTTTTTTTTTTTTAAGATTTTTATTCATTATTTTTAGAGAGAGAAGGGCAGGGAGGGAGGAAGAAAGGAAGAGAAACATCAATGTGTGGTTGCCTTTCACCTGCCTCCATCTAGGGACCTGGCTGGAGACCTGGCTTGCAACCTGGGTATGTGCCCTGGCTGGGAATCGAACCAGCAACCTTTGCGTTCACAGGCTGGCACCTATCCACTGAGCCACCAGCCAGGGCCAGCCTGCATATCTCTTAAAGCTGCTAATGTTGAAGATCATGTGATGTGCACATAGGCCATTTTGGTATTCTCTTTTGTAAAGTGCTAGTTCCAATCTTGTGTCCATTTAAAAAAGTGTGTTTTATTTTTTCTTATTGATTTCTAGGAGTTCTTTATATATGCTAGGTTAATGGGATTTGTGTGTGTGTGTGTGTATGTGTGTGTTTAAGAAAGCTTTGCCTCTCAAAGCAGAAATATATTAGTGTGCAACTCCACCTGACCTCGTCCCACCAGGCTGCTCTCTGCACCTGCATCTCCTGCCAAGAGCACCCCGCCCCTCCCGGAGCAGGGGTGAGGAAGGCAGAGATGGGATGGACGATCCGTAGGGCAGTGTGGGGGTGAAAGCCTAGATGATTGGTCTCTCCACCACCCCAGATCTGTGTCCCCCACCCCCTAGCTTCCCCTGTGTGGATTTGGGTTTAGGCTGGGCTGCAAGATTAATGCCAAATAGATTAAAAGATTAACTTTGGCTGGGAAGGCAAATTCTGCCTCTTTGCTTCTGGGGCCAGTGGGGGTGGGGAGGCGGGCGCCCTCCCCTTCCTGCACAGGCCTGGGCCACCTGCATGGTGTGTGCTCGTTCACCTGAGATCCACTCTACACGGAAGAAAACAGAGGCACGGAGCAGTGAAGCCCTTGCTGAGGGTCACGCAGCTTCTGCAGGGCTGAGCCTGGATTTGGGTGTGACTATTTAGAAATCCTAGCACTGTGTGCCCTAATCCTTTGCAGGAGCCCACACTTCAAACCAGCGGCTCCAAGGCGCTGTGGCTCCAAAGGCTGACAGCCCTGGGTGGTCCTGCCCTCCCTCAAGGCCCACTGAGTCTGCTTGGACCACACTGGGTAACACAAATTCCTCCGCCTGCCCCCCAGGGGGCCATGGCCGCGGGGGAGCCCTGGGCTGAGGCTGAGGGAAGGGGCTGCTGGGTGCTGACCCCCTCTGCACAGCCGGCCACACTCAGAGGCAGACGCCCACAGCGCTGCAGCTCAGGAATCCATTCATGGCTCAGTTCCTTTCTTCACTCAGTGTTCAGTGATCCCCCGACCAGAGAGAAGCCGAACGGGCAGAAACCCAGAGACAGCGAGAAGGAAGAGAGGGGAAGAGGAAACCTGTCCATTAATTTTACGATTCTCCCTTGCAGTACCCCCCTGCCAGCAGCCATGGGGAACCCCCACCCTCCACCCCAGTGCTGGAAAGTGATCAAGGAACCGCCAGGGCTGAGAGGAGGCAGCTGATTTATGGGGGGAGTGCTGGGGAGCTGGAGTGAGTGTGTCAGTGGTGGGAGAGAGCAATTTATCAGAGCTCCTGGGAGAGCCAGAGGGCCGAGACCAGCTCCATCACTTTGGTCTGGAGGCCTGGCTCCTTCCCCCGCCCCGGGCCACCCAGCCTGCCCTGCTCTCTGCCAGGTCACCAGGGACCCTGCTGTCAGGGCAGCGGGCATGCCCATAGCTTCAGGGCCCCAGCACTCCCTAGCACCTCCCCACTTCTCTGGGGCCCGCAGCCTCTCCGTCCCAGTGATTGGGGGTGGGGTACGGAGGAAGGACCTTTGGGTACAACGCTAGGTAAGTCTCTTCTGTGAGCCTCCGCTTCCTCATTTGTGAAGTGAGGGCCTTGGCAGTGGAGGTGAAGTGGTGTGACTGTGGGCAAAGCTCTGTGACATTGAAGAGGTGACAAGTGTGAGGTTGAGAACCGGGGACGTGCCTCCTGCTGCTGTGCTGCTGGGCATGTGCTGGTCTCCTGGTATGGAGGTGTGTGCTGGGCACAGGGGCATGCACAGTGCACACAGGCATGTGTGTGCATGTGTGGGCACACGTGTGTACATGTGTGCAAGTGCACTGACAGTTGTGAGCTGGAGCGCCCATGTCACCCCTCCCCCCTGCCCGTGAGGGAGAGGACCCCCCTGGGGTGGTGGCGGGGGTGTGGCCGAGTGCTCATGCCCAGACCCCATCCATCTGGTTATTTATTGATTAGTTCTGCTGCCAGCTGATGAATGCCAAGCCTGTGCCAGGCGCAGGCCCTGGGCTGATTTACATAATTAAAAACCATCAGTAACGGAGCCAGGCCTCACCTGCCAACTGCTTCCTCTAGCGTGGCTACAGGCTGAGCCTCCCCCTTCCACCCCACCCCGTCCTCTGCACCCGGAGACTCCCTCGCCTCCCTGACCCCTCACCCTCCCCGCCTGCCCTGTGTCGGCCCACACACCTGGGCCGCCACGGAGAGTGAAGCATCTCTGGAGTCAGTGACTCCGAGATTCTATTAGCCGGTGGTTCTAAGGTTCTTTGATGGAGAGTCTGAGATTATAAGATTCAGCTGTGATCCTCTGAGTATGTGATTTTTCAAGAGCCTATTACTCTCTGTGACAGAGGGGAAAAAATATTTGCTCTCAGCAGTCCTGCCTGCACTCAGGGAGGTGGGCCCGCTAAGGATATCATGGTGGTTGGCTGTGTCAGTCACGGCAGAGGGCTGAGGCTGGGGGCGGGCACCGCAGGGATCAGGGCAGAAGGAAGGAGGACCCAGGGACAGCAGGAGATGGCCGGAAGGAGTAAATCCTTGCTGGTATCCTAGCTGCCAGGAGGGGCTTCAGAGAATGTCGGATCCTGCAGAGCCTATGATGTCTGGGTTACCTCCAGTTCTTCAGGAAAGGTGCCTGCGTTCAGAGAGGCAGTTTGGCGTGATGAACGTGGGCGTCTCTGCTCGCCAGCTGTGTGACCTCAGGGAGGCTACTCAGCCTCTCTGAACTGCAGTTACCTTCTCACCTGTAACACGGGGCTTGTTATGGGAATTAAATGCTAATCAGCGTACAGTGCTTAGGATGCGGCCAGCACCTGGGGAACCCCCAATGAATGGTGGCTCCTGTTGGGTGGGGGTGGGTTTGGTGGGGAAATCTCCAGCAGGCTGGAGCAAGTCGGTGAAAACAGACAACAGGAGGGCTGGTCTTCCCTCTCCCCAGTAGACCAGCTCCCAGTGGGCCAGGGCTCAGAGGTTTGCTGAATGAATGAATGTTCTTCTCTTCTGTCAGCTCTTCTCAGACGTGGTGCCAGCCTGCAGCCAGCTTAGGCAGGGGGCCTGGGGCACAAGGCTTGGCTCAGGTGGGTCCCCAGGCCTTGTCTTCTCTTCCATCTGTCCCATCTTCCTCCTCCTCTCCATTCCCACAGCCTGGCTCCGCTCCTCAGTGGGAATCCCTGCCCCTCCCCAGCCACCTTCCCCTGCAGTTTGGGGGAGACAGAGCTAACTGAGCCCACATCGACCATTGTGGCCTGGAAGTGCACTCACAGGCCCTGTCCCACGGTGCCATACATCTTGGCCCCAGCACATCTGTGCTCTGATCCAGAATCTCGGAACTAAAAACCTGAAGAGCACAATAAAAAAGGGTTTATTTTCACTTTTTAGTGTTCACCTTTGAGTCCTCAGACTCCTTTGTCCTGGCGCATAGTAGCCCTGCAACCTTTGCTTACAGAGCTGATGGACGGGTTGGGCCCCCCGCCCCTCCACGCCCTCCCCATCGGCTGGGTGACAACCTAGCTTGATCAGCAGCTCGGGGTTCTTGTCCCGGCAGCTGATTTTCTTTTACTCTTGATTTCACCAAAGCAGACAACCCAGCACTCAGCCGCAGGTTGTCGGGGATTGGGGGCACAAGTCCCTGGTTCTGGGCTTTGAGGATTGGACACAGTCCTTAAGGCGACCAAGAAGCAATTTCTCTTGGAAGCCTTTTTATGCCCATCAGAAGGGAAAAGCCACATGCAGCAAAGTGGGGGAGCTGGAAAGCCACGGGACAAGCAGCCCCCACTCCGCTTTGGTGGCATTTCACACCGGAGAGGATTAGGGTTCCTTGGTGGCAGTGGCTCTTGGATGGGGCTTTAATAAGCTCATTGCTGTGTCATCGATTTCTCCCCCTGAGCCGTGGAGAAACTCATCAAGGGCTGGGACAGAGTCAGCCTCTTGGGAATCAAGAAATTCACCCCACAGTTTGGTCTTATGAGACCTGCCATCTTTTCAGCAACTGTGAAAATTCTAATTTAGCCCCATGGCGACAGCCAAGTCATGTTTCTTAAAAATCAAACGAATGGTTTTCACTGGTGTTACTGTGTCATCGAGACTTTTCATCTTGTCCCTCATTAAAAAAAAAAGAATCGGATGTGCACCTTCTTTCGATAGCGAGGGTTGGAAAAGCAGATACCCGTTCGGCTCATTTCCTCTGACAGCTGGCTCCGAAGATGTCCACTCAGTGGCCTTGGTTTGATTGCATCAATTTTCTCCATTTCTCTCGGTGCTGAATGAAGATCTGGAGGCACATTGTTGCCCACCAGCTGCTCGCTGTGAATGGCGCTAAGTGTTGGCATTGCCACCCGAATAGCTGTGGCTGTGCCCTGCCTTGCATGCTGTCCACGTGGTGACCGAGCGCCAGCCTGATCTCAGCGACGTGGTCCAGTCTCCATCGTGGCTCGCAAAGGGATTGCCCGTCCAACCAAAATCGTCCTCCTCGGCAGCATCAACGCTGCGTGATGAATAGGACCCAAGCAGAACGTGGCATGCATTTCCCCGGTGTGTGTACAGATCAGGCGGCAGGTAATGGAAAAATCCAACTACAAGTGCTTTAATAAATAAAGGTGCATTCCTGAGTGTGTAGGTCTGTCTGCTAAAACAAAAGACACAATAACAGTAATTTAAATAAGAGGAAGTCCACCCCACCCCTCATTTGGGCATAATGTGACCAGTGATGATAGGTTACAGCTTCTTATTTTCTTGCCTGTCTTCCTTAACCCGTGGGTGGCTCCACCGTCCGGGTTTACGAGGCTGCTCCAGCTCCTGCCCTTGTACCCCCAGTCTAGCCCACTGGTAAGGGAAGAAAACAAAGCAGAGATACGTACTTTTCCTTAGGAAATGGCACAACTTGTCTCTGCTCTCATTTCATTGGCCCTAATGCAGTCAAATGGCCATACCTATCTGCACAGTAAGCTGGGAAATGCAGTCTTTCGCTGGGCATCTGTATTCAGCAAAACATCTATGTCTGTGGAAAGGGAGGTGGATATTGGGGGACAACTAGCCGTCTCTTCACTAATCCAATGAATGATGTTGACCGGCCACAGTGGTGAAGGCACAAGGAAAAGGACAACGGACATCTGTACCATAAGGTGCAGGAAGAGGGTGTCAGGAGGAGGGAGTGGTCCACTGTGTCTAATGTGACTGATAGGACAAGTCATAGGGGAGGCGAGAGCCTGGTCACCTTGACAAGGATTTGGGGGAGGGACAAAGACTGCTTAGAGGCACCTGCTGGAGAGGACCTGGGGTCAGCATATAGAGACAGATCTTTGGGTGTTTTTCTTTCTGGACATGAAAGGAGAGAAATGGGGATGTGAATGTGAGGTACACGGATTTTTAAAGATTTTTTAAAAAGTTATTATTTTTAGGGAGAAGGGGAGGGAAGGAGGCAGAGAGGGAGAGAGGCATCAATGTATGGTTGCCTTTCATCTGCCTCTGGCCATGGACCTGGCTGGGGACCTGTCTTGCAACCTGATTTTGTGCCCTGGCTGGGAATCGAACCAGCAACCTTTGGGTTCATAGGCCGGCGCCTTATCCACTGAGCCACCAGCCAGGGCCCACAGATTTTTAAAGATGGGGAAATAGCGCTATTGTATGACTGATTCTGGAGAGGGAACAAAGACAACAAGGATGCAGTAGAAAGAGGGGAAATGCAGGAGAAGCATCCTTGAGGGGTGAGAGGGGCGGGGCCTAGGGCACCATGGAGTCTTGGCCTCAGAGGAATGTAGGTGTTGGTGGAGATCTTTTCTCATTATTTCTGTTTCCTCAGTGAATCATGAAACAAAGCTGTCGATGGCTTGGGTGAAAATGAAAAGGAGAACCTGGTGGTTTGGGGACAGATGAGAAGGTACGTGCCTGTCTACCAGGGCTGTTTTCCTCCTGTGACAAGGAGCCTTGAGGAGGGACAAGGTGGCCCCCTGAGTTGGCTCCAGCCTTATGGCAGGATTCCAGGCAAGAAGAAGGGGAAAAAATGGGGGGGCCCCACCAGCCATGCCTGACTTCTTTTAAGAGAAAAGATAAGACCATCTTTCTTAGATACCCCCACCAGTTGCTTTCCGCTAAAATCTCATTGGTCAGAACTGGGTTGCATAGCTACCTCGAGCTGCAAGGGAGGCTGAACAATCGGGAGCAAGATTCTCAAGACTGGCTGAGAGCAGGACCCAGGGCTTCATCCAATGCCGCCGGGGCTCAGCTAAGAGAAAGGGGGGGCTTGCCTGCCACACGCTCCCATCGGTGTGCCGCAGTCTGAGATGCCTTCCCCACCAGCAGTTTTAAGTATCTACCTGTGAAGGGAAACATTAGCCCATGTACATGTGTGATAATCACTGATCTTCTACATCATTGGTCATTAATTTCATGGACCGCCCCCACCCCCAACACACCCAATCGTGTTATTTGATAAAAAATGATTTCGCCAATCGCTTAATTGGTTTTTTACTGACTTGTCGTTCACTTTGTGGCTGGTTTTATAAGCGTCCGGGCAATAGAATGGGCTGTATTTGCTTCTTCTGTGAGGCCAGCCACCTCGAATAACATTTCTGTGGTTTTGGTCCCTTCTCAGCCTTTCGTGATGGAAGTCATCAATTTTGTGTTGGAAAGCTTTATTTTGCTCTTGTTCTAGAAACACTCCATTGGTTTCCCAGAGTGATGCCTTGATTGTTTCATAGGGAAAAAGATGTGGAAGCTTCAAATGTTCCTAGCCAGCACCAGATGGCCTGACACAAGAGACCCCACACTGGCCCCAGGGATGACGCAACTCCATTTTCAGGTCTTTAGGGTTGGACTCCTTATATTTGCTTTTCTTCTTTGCTTCTGCAAACTCGTACCTCTCCAAATCAGCACATGCCACAGGCATATCAATCTGATCCACTACTTATAGTTATGCCTTCTTCTGAATTACAGAATTTTTTGGTTAATAGTTTCATCCCTACTTGACTGTTTCAATAAACCATCTTGCACGATCACTCCCTTTCTTTCATTTGGGGTTATAACGCAACAGCAAACAGGTTTGAGGGCTTAGTAAGTGCCAGGCACTATTCTAAGTGCTCGATAGATACTGTGGTCACTTAAAACAGGCTCCCAGTGCTTTGACATGCCTCCTGTTAAGAGGTGGCATCTCTACCCCTTCCACTCCGATCTGGGCTGCCTTAGTGACTCACTGATCCCCAGCAGAAGGCAGTGGAAGTGCTGTTTGGGGATTTCCAAGACCAGGTATGGAAAGGCCATGTCATTTCTGCCTGTTTTTCCTGGAACACTCATTCTTGGGGGGAAGCCAGCCACCAGGTAAAAAGCCAGCCACCTCCCTCGATGCTGTCTTGCTGGAAGCAGGCACCTCATTCCCCAACTCCAACAGAGCCACCAGCCTACAGTGGGCACCAGGCTCTAGCTGTGTGCGTGAGCCACCCGGAGGTCTGGTGCAGCCCAGCCAAGTGCATAAGTGACGACCGTCCCAGCTGACATCGGGCTGCCCCTGCATGAGAACCCTGAGCCAGGACAGCCCCCAACCCCGAGCCCTTGTGGAATTCCTGACCCATCACCCTGTGAGCCCGATGGAATGGTTCGGTATGTGTGCTTTCTGTTGGTTTTTGCACTACTTGAATTTGTAAGCAGCAATAGTAATCAAAAGATACAGGACTCATTTGGTCTCTGTTTTTCAGACGGGGTAGCTGAGCCCCAGAGAGAGGGAAGCAACTTGCACAGGTTTAATGGCAGAGAAGGGAGGCACACAGGCAGGCTGGTTCTAATGTTTGGCCTCTTGACACGAAGGGAGGGGGAAGCAAAGTTAGCAAAGAAGCAATAATGCACGAAATGGAAAAATGTGCCGGTCCGGCGTACAGCACCCCACCGAGGGAAGGTTAGTGCCTTTGGACCGACCACCGGAGATGGATCAATAGCCTTCGAAGCACACAGCCCTGTTAAGAAGGGAGCCATTACTGCAAAAAATCACAATTAATTTCACATTTCGTATTGGCAAGTTGTAAGTGAACAATAGCTTCCCAATCCTTCTTATTTCACCTAAAACCTCCAAAGTGCCCGGGAACCTCAGGGTTTTGAGACCACTTGGCGGAAGCCCAGGCCTGCCGGCTCTTAGCATCGGGAGGGCAGAAGCTTCTTGGAAGAAAAATATTAGAGCCGTAAAATGAAAGGACGTCAAATGTAACTGTTGGAAGCACTTGGAGTTCATCTCGTCCAACCTTTCACCCAGGGCAAGATGGGGAAAACCCATGTGAGAGCAAAGCAACGGCTCGATACAGGGCCCGGTGCAGCGCCAGGGGGCAGCTTGTGATTAGTGGCCAAGAAGTGGCCAGGAAAAGGTGGCAGTCAGGTCGCAGGGCGCAGCTGGTCTCCGAGGGCCATCGGCTTCCTGGGCGTGTGACCTGTGCAGTCCTTCCCACCTTCCCTGGGCAGACCCTCCCCTCCCAGCCCTGTCACGGGAGCCGATGCAGCCTCTGTCGGCTTTAAGCCACACGGTGCTCACGTTGGGTTTCAACCTCCTCTCAAGCTGCCGTGAGGATTTGCCAGCATTGGTATATGACCTGGCCCGGGGCAGCCACCTGTAAATGGAGGGTGCATGGTCATCTTCTCCCTGGAGTCTGGGACTGGCCCGGAGCACCAGCCTGTCTGTCTGGGGCCCTGACACGAGCCTGCCTTGCTCCCCTCCTGGCTCCCGCGCCGCCCTGGTGTTTGTCCTCCTTCACATGAGGGCCTGGCTCCAGAGCCCCCGTCCCCCAGCCTCCAGCCCTGCTGGGGTCTCCTCCCAGTGCTGGGAGCTGAGCTAGCAGCTATGGTTCTGCTCTGCTCTGGGAAGGGCCTTGGGGAGGGGCAAACGGAACTTGGTCCTTAGCAGAAAAGTCCCTCCTCAGAAGTGGGGTGCAGGGCTGGGAATTCACCTCTGGCCCACCCAGACCCAGCGAGATCCAGGTGCAGCTGGGTGCTGGGTTGCTGTTTGTCTAGTGCTGGTTTGGGGAATGAAATGACCTGGCTGGACAGCTCCAGGCAGGAGGCAGGTGGGCGGGCAAGAGACACAAGGGGAGGTCTCAGAGAGAACCCCCTGGGGGCAATCAGAGGAATTGGGGTGAGAAAGGGCAGAAGCTGCCCTTGTAGCTCAGGTCTGGGCTGTGGGCCAGGAGGAGAGAGACCCCACCAGGGAAATGCAGGGCCTGTCCTGAGGGTGTGTAGCCACCATGCCTGGGGAGTGGGGTGGGAGTGAGGGGTGAAGGGGAACCTGGACCCAGGCTGAGAAGGGCCTTGCTTAGCTGAAGGGGGGACAAGGCAAGGTCTGGGGTTGCCTTCCTGGGCCTCAGTTGCCCTGTGCTGTCCTGCTTGTTCAGTGCCTGTCCCTTCCAGGTGCCCTGCCTGCCTGCCCCTCCCTACCTGTCAGACTAGCAGGTCACTTGAACCCCTCATCCTGTGTGAGGTATCTTTTGCCAGTGCCCGAGTCTGGCCCCCAGGGCAGAGCTGCCTTTCAGTTCTCCCTGACATTTCCTTCCCTCACCTGGAAACCACCCCTCCCCTCCCTCTCTCCTTCCTTTCCTTCCTTTACTCAGGCAAGACCTTAATTATTTTATTCAGCAAATGTTTTGGAAGCACCTACTACATGCCAGATGCTGAGCAGAGGTGAGCAGGACAGACATGCCCCTTGTCTCTGTGGCAGTGACAGGCAGGGACTGGGTTAGGGTGCATTTTGAGGACAGAGCTGACAGGAGTTGCTGATGGAGCATATTTTCAGGGAGCCCAGGTGGCATCAAGGTGTCTGGCCTCTGGGTTTTGGGCCTGAGAGACTTGGGAGAGGCCCCACACACCTGTCCTTCCACAACAGAGCCTTGGGGACACACAGCTACTCACCCATCCACCGGGACCTTTCGATGGTCGGGTGCTAGACTGAGGGAACATGAGCTATACAGGGAAGGTTCTGGAAACAGTGAGCCCTATGGGGGCTGGGCACCCTAAAGTCCCCCACCCCAACCCTGCAGCCACCTGAGTGACTTGTGGTCTTGCCTCTTACCCTCTCTGCAATCTTCTCAAATGGCTTAGCATCCCTGAGCCTCCCCAGGAGGATGGGAATTATAACACTAGGTCCCTTGTAGGATTGGAGCCATTCTCACCAAGGCTTTAATTCACGGGGAACACTTGACATGGAGCCTGAAAGAGGGAGTGAACGCCCCCATTTTGAGTTATCACTATGATCTGGGGAGAATGGTGGCCGGGTTGCAGAGAACTCCAGGTGTTGGTGGAAGGAGTTGACATTTTATTCCCTGGAGTCAGCGCTTGGAGGGTTTTGAGCAGGGAAAGAGCAGAAGGAAACCAGCCAGTCAGCGCCTCCCAGTCCCGGCAGCATCCGGAGCCCTGGAGACCGCTGCGGGTCAGCAGTGACATGCCTGGCCGCCAGGCCACTGACCTCCAGCTCCCGGGGGCCTCCAGCTGCCCCAGTTCCGGACCCAGGCAGTGGAAGTGAGCCGCCCCCGCCCCCAGCGTCCCTCCGGGCAGAGCCAGATAGATGGTTTAATAACACAGGCTGCCTGGTTGACCTCCTGGCCGCTGAGCCAGCCGAGACTCGCGCCACCCCCTGCTGTGGCCGCGGGGCCCAGACCAGAGCCTCCAGCAGGACGCCTAGATGCAGATTTCTGGAACCCCAGGTCAGGGCGCTTAGATCCAAGTGGCACACTTCCCCACAGTGCAGGGCTCCGTGGCCTCTGGCTGGTGGGCCGTAGCCGTCAGGGGGCTGCGGATAGCCCTGAGGCTCCCCCACCTCTCCATCTCATTCTGCGGGGGTTTTGGAAGAGGCTCCTGGCTTAGAAGGCTGAGGAAAAGTGGCCTGTCCCATGGGTGTCCATGCCTGTGCTGGGAGCAGGCTTCTGTACAGAGAGGGGACACTCTCAGCCGGACCCTTGCACCACTGGGTGAGGAGGTCCTGAGAGCCCCCCCAAGCACCCCTGTAGTGCCTGGCGAGGGGCTGGGCACCCAGGGCACAGGCTGAGTCACATGTGGCTGGGTCTGGGCGTTGCCCGCCAGGACCTGATATCAACAGGGGTCTTCCTGTTCCTTCCGGGCCCCGGGTCCACTGCAGGCCTTTCTGCTGAATCTGATGGGAGGCAGGCTGGCCAACCCCACTCCTGTAGAGTCTCAGCCCTAAGCCTGGCAAGCCGGGTGCCTCAGCAACCTTAATGAGGACCCTCCCTCAAGATCCTCCCGTAACTGGATTTTTGGGTCTAAAGGGTATCTACTTGGACAAATCAAAATATCCCCCAGAGTGTGACCTTGGCCTTTGGCTCATAGACACCTTCTCCTAGGGGCAGGGCACACACCCAGCCACCCTTTCCGCTTATCCAGCCTTATCAGGAACTTCCATACTCTTCATGCCCCGTTAACCTTGAGCTGCCCTTGATTCATGGACTAGGAGGACTAGAGCCTCTCAGAATGACAGCATCTCAGGTTCTCTGGCTGGGGTGTCCATACCCCTAGTTCTGTCTTTGCCTTTGCTAGTCTGGTTGCAGGACGGAAACCTTCCTCAGCTTCCCCAAATGTAACTGACTGATCTGCAGCCCACTGGCTCGGGAGATGGCTCCCGCTTTTACCCTTCCTTCTGGCATTTGCTCACTTCCCGTGTCGTCCCCTCCCACAGGGAACAGGTTGGCCCAGTGTAACCAACAGGAAACTGCAAGAATGACAGCATGTCACTTCTGAGGACAGAAGTGGCTTCCTCCTTGTTCCTGCTCTGGGGCAAGCGGCTGCTGCACTGTGAGGACACTCAAGCAGTCCTTTTGGGAGGTCCATGTGACAAGGAGCTGAGGCCACCTGCCAACTGCCAGCACCAACTAGCCAGCCATATAAACCAACTGTCATGGAAGCAGATCCTCCAGCCCCAGCCCAGCCTTCAGATGAGTGGAGCCCCAGACAAGCACCAGGACTCAATCTTAAGGGAGATTTTTTTTTTTCTTTTAAAGATTCTATTTGTTATTTCCAGAGAGAAGGGAAGGAGACAGGCAGAGAGGGAGAGAAGCATCAATGTATGGTTGCCTTTCACCTGCCTCCAGCCACGGACCTGGCTGGAGACCCGACTTGCAACCTGGTTACGTGCCCTGGGTGGGAATTGAACCAGCAACCTTTGGGTTCTCAGGCTGGTGCCTTATCCACTGAGCCACCAGCCAGGGCCTTATGGGAGATTTTGAGCCAGAATCATCCCCACCCACTCCTAAATTCCTGACCACAAGAACTGTGAAATAACTTTTTCATTTTGTTTTGGCTGATATAAACCACTGAGTTTTGAGGTAGTTTGTTACCCAGCAACAGGTGACCAATGTGGTAAACAGGAAAACTTTTCTGGGGGAGGAAAGGTGTGCAGGAGGCTGAAGTGGGGGACAGGCTTACATTGCACACGCCACAGGAAAACAACTTTAAAATCCCTTCTAAAATGTGTGTGTTCTCCAAAGTCCCTTTCCACCCAGGCCTCCTCCAGGGCCTTCCCTGCCTCTCACCTTCCTTCTGACCAGTGATCTCCTTTCCTGCCTCTCATCCGACAGCCAGCTCCAAGTCCTCTGATTTTTATGAGGCCCAGGGATCATAAAATACCTTCAATCTTGCATACCCTGACCTGTCACAGTGACCCGCAAAACAGAACAGCCCTACATGAAATACCCCCATCCCAGAGAAGGCAGCCCAGTCTCAGTACCTTCATATGCCATAGGGAATGGTCCCATGGCAGCCAAGGGCAAGGGATTCAGGGTTGGGGGGAATCTTCGTTTTTTCTTTTCCTTCTGGGTTCTGTGTTTCCTCACTGGTTCCCGTCCCCAGTGATGGTGTCCCTCAGTCCCAGCACTGAAGACACAGCAGAAAATCTTTCTGGGTTGGATCCAAAGCAGAAATGTGACACCCCATACACACTCCTGCGTGGGTGTGTGTGTGTGTGTTTCTCTAAAACAATCGCTCAACCTAATTTTCTTAGCATTGATGTGGAATGCCTTGTAGACCCAGTGAAAAAAAGTCACCTAAGCACAAAGGGTAGATCTTGTTACTCACCTTAAAAAGTGCACAAAGCTTTTAGCGTTTGTGTGTTCCTCTCACCCTGGCTGCTCTGTCCTCTGAGCTCAGCAGAAAGGCAGATCTGGACAGAGTCCTTCTGGCGCTGCGCCCGGGGCCTCAGGTCATCTGGGTGTGAGCCAAGGGCAGTTATTGGTGGGCTGTTAGTGGCAGCTCCCAGCTGGGAGATCCCGGAACAGATGGGGGACTGGATTCAGGACAGGGGTCCAGACAGCTGGAAATACCTGCCTGTCCTCTGGAACTGAGGCTGCTGGGATGGTTCTGCTTCAGCCCTTTTTCCTGTTCACATATCAGCACTCCACCCAGGACTCGGCCAGCCGAGGAGGTGGATTCAATTTCCCCAAGACTATACATGGTAGTGGGGAGAGAGGAAGTCGGGGTGCTGATGGGAAGGGGAAAGATGCTGGGTGTCCAGGACAAACCCCCCCTATCCCCCAAGTCCCCTTCAGTGACTTACTAATGAGAATAATGTATGAAAGGGCCCTACACAATGCCTGGCCCTGAGGGTCCCTTATACATGGTGGCTACTGTGGCAGAGGTGTCAGGGTGAGGAATAAGTTAGGGGAGGATGCATGAGAGAACGAGTGATAGTATGATATGAATCGTGCTGTCACTAAGGCCTGCACAGATAGAGAGGTTGGGAGCCAGTGGAGGAGAAAGCAACTCAGCCAGCTTAGCTTAGGAGTGGTCAGGGAGGCTTCCTAGAGGAGGTGACCTTTGAGCAGTCCCTAATGATAGACTGGAAGTAGACAGGTGCAGAGGGAATATGAAAGAAGGAAATGCTTTCAGGCTGAGGGAACAGTATGATCAAAACCACACAGGGCTGGTGGCACAGTGATAAAGTGCTGGCCTGCAAACCTAAAGGTCGCTGGTTCGATTCCCAGCCAGGGCCCATAACCAGGTTGCAAGCCAGGTCTCCAGCCAGGTCCGTAGCTGGAGGCAGGTGAAAGGCAACCATACATGGATGCTTCTCTCCCTCTCTGCCTCTCTCCCTTCCCCACTCTCTAAAAATAATAAATACAATCTTAAAAAAACAAACAAACCCCACACAGGTGTGGGGATTATGGGATGAAAGTTTCGTGGCATGTCCTGGAAAGAGCAGGTACTGTTGGCGCTGGACCCCAGAGCATGTGTGGGATGAGAGGAGATGATGCCAGAGAGGTAAGCAAGGGTGGACTGCAAAGGGCCTTGTCTGGGCAAAGTAAAGGCTGTGGATTTTATTCCCTAGCAGATGAGGCATACCATTTGTCTCTGTCTGCACCTGAGGCAGACATCACCAATTGATCATGACACCGTCTGCAGAGGGAGCAGCTAGGCAGCTGCAGCTGACCCTGTGATGTCATGAGAAATGAAACATGCTGCATTCCTGCATGGGCTCTGGGGAGCTAATGGAGGCTTTTGATAGGTGGGGGGAGAGGGGGTTGCTGCAGGTGTCCAGATGACAATGGTGAGGCCTAACCCAGGACAGTGACTATGGGGGTGGACATGTTGCTGCCCACGATTCCATGATTATCTCAATTTACCTGTCCACCTAGAGATTCTAAGCAGTCTCCTTATCACGCCCCTCCCCCGACCTAGGCCCCCAGGCCTGGTCAGGGAGCTCAGGGTCTTGTGCGTTGAGTGTATGTGCGTGTGGGTGCGTGTGGGTGTGGGTGCACACGTGCACTCGAGCTCTCTCTCCGTTCTCCGTGATTGAGGAGGTTGCTGGCTTTCTGGACCTGCGCTATCCAAGATGGTTGCCACTGGCCACATATGGCTATTTAAATCAAACTTAATAAAATAGGCCCTGGCTGGTGGCACAGCCTGAGAACCCAAAGGTCGCTGGTTCGATTCCCAGCCAGGGCACATAACCAGGTTGCAAGCCAGGTCTCCAGCCAGGTCCGTAGCTGGAGGCAGGTGAAAGGCAACCACACATGGATGTTTCTCTCCCTCTCTGCCTCTCTCCTTTCCCCTTTCTTCTAAAAATAATAAATAAAATATTAAATATATATATAATAAAAATTAATTTAAAAAAACTTAGTTCCTCAATCCCAATGACCACAATTTCTAGCACTCAGTAGCCACATGTGGTTAGTGGCTGCTGTATCAGACAGTGCAGAAAGTTCTGCTGGACAATTTAGAGAAGCCCAGGTGGTGTGGTCCACCACAGCCCTTAGCCCAGGCCAGCTCCATCTTTCCTATCTGGTAGTGTTGATTAAGTTACAAATTTGAAAGTCTTGCCAATTTATGTCTGCCTAGTAAAGGGAACATCTCCAAAGAGAGGACCTTGGAAAGTCTTAGAGCTCAAAAGCAGCTCAGGGCTCTTCCAGCTAGACCTGGAGGTCTCAAGAGGGAAGGGAGTGCCCCCCAGGCTCAGAGGGGAGAGCCTTGTCCTTTGGAGGATGTCTGAGAAAGTCATGCAAACAGAACCAGAGGAGGCCATTTTGCCGCCTGCTCCCTGGTATTCCTTGGGACATTGGGCCAGGGCACGGGGCGGAGCTCTGGGGGTGAGGAGAACCTCTCCCAGTGCCCACCTCTGAAGGAGTCTGGGCAGGGTAGAGCTGCGGGCACGGGAGTGAATTGGGGAGCTCCCTGCAGTTGCGCGCCAGACCCGCCAGAGGGCGCAGGGGCCGTTGAGCCAGGCCGGAGATGGGCGGGGCGGTGGGGAAGACGACTCCAGCAAGGACTCTGGGCTGGGACCCTGCTTCGTGCCCAGCCCTGCGCAAGAAACAGACAGAATGATTCCATATGGCCCTTGCCCTCCAGGAGGGCTCAGCTGAGAGGGAAGAGACAGCATGATGTCTTGTTTGGGTCTGCAGTGAGGGGTCTTGAGGGAGTGTTGGAGTGTGCCTGGCCTCCTGCAGTGCGATTGTGGAGGGAGGGCAGAGGTGGACTGCCTAAGACTGTCTCCCGCTGGGAGGAATGGTGGCCTGTGTCCCAGCAACTGTCCCACCTCCCAGCTCCCCCCTGGCCTCACTCCCCCCCCCCCCCCCCCTGTTTTCAGATGACGGGTGTGTGGGGGGCGGATTTCTGACGTTCTTTCTGCTCTAGTAATATCCAACTTGGTGGACCCGCCTGAGCACATACACCAAGCTGCCTCACACATCTGTGCTTTGCACATGCTGTTTCCATAGCTTGGGACATCCTTCTTCATCTTCCTCAGCTGACCAGCTCCTAGGAACTCATCCGTCAGGACTCAGCTCAAGCAGTAGCTTCTTCTAGGGAGTCTCCCCCATCCCCGGCCTCGATGAGATTCTGCTGGGAGTTCCTGCAGCCCCGGCTTAACTACCTGAACACAGGCATTGGGCAAGCGGCCCCATCAAAGTGATTGAGATGCACAGGGCCTGCTCTAGGCAGAGCTTCAGCGTATTGGCTACTGGTCCCTGGACAGAGAGAAGGCGTTTGTTTCTTCCTGCGGTTTCTCCACCAGGAGGGAGGAGGCAGAATGTGTCCTGCACTGTGCCCAAGTGCCAGGGTACAGGCCCCAGATGCCAGAACTCCTTTCTGTACCTCTTACCTCTTCCTCCTGGCGACTATCCCTTTGCAGGTGGTACCTATGTGTGGATGCTGTTGGCCAGGGTCCGAAGGCCTTAGGAAACATCTCTGGGCTGCAACAGAGCCCAGTCTACCCTTGACCGTATTCCCCAATAGGTGGGGAAAGGCAGTGAGCCTCCAGGGAAGAGCCCGGCCCGAGGGTAGAGATCTGGAACCTAACGTTTTCTCAGCTATCAAGCCATGTGTGTGACCTTGGAGGTGTCATTCCTCTCACAGAGCCTCAGTTGTCTCACCTGTAAAAATGGGGAGGCAGCAGTCACACCTTTTGGTTGAGCAGGGACACAGGCGGCTGGAGTTGGGGTCGGCAGGGGTTGGAGGGGTCCACCAGTGGATATGGAGCCCAGGGGGCGCGGGCGTCCTCCGGTCGGCGCTGGGGGGCGCTGCGCACCTCGGACGGCCCGCCCCACCTCAAGTTTGCCTCTAGCTGTTGAATGCGCTCTAGACAGCAGCGGCTGGACCCGGCCCCCGAGGGGTGAGCGGGGCTCGGGACCCGGGCGGGGCCGAGGCAGGCGGCCGGCCAGTGACGGGGATCCGCGGTCCGCGGGACTGCAGCCGCCTCTCCGGGTGCTGCAGCTGCATTGGTGGAGCCGGGCTCTGCCTCCGCCGCGCGGGTGTGTGTCTGCGAGTGTGCGTGTGTCCGTGGAAGGATCCAGTCGGGAGGAGGGGCGGAGGGGTCTCGCTGCAGAACTGCCAGCGAAGGGAACAGACGCCGCGTCGCGAAGGCAAACTGACGGACAGACAGACTGCCGGCCTTGGCCCTGACGCCGGCTGTGCTCGGCCGCTCCGAGCGGCGTGCCCCGCCGAAGCAGAGGCGCGGCGGCAGGAGGCGGGGGCAGCGGTGTCTGCGCGCACACGCTCGCTCACAGACACACACACACACACACCACGCCACAGACACACGACACGCGCCGAGCCCGCGGGCGCCGCGCACACCCGCACCCGCGCTCACACTCACACTCACACGCACACGCACACGCAGGCCCCGCAGCGGCCGCTGCTGGAGGCGGCGCTCGGCCCGGATCCGGCGGCTGGGGCTGGAGGTAAGTGGATTCCTCCGGATCCGAGCGCGCCGCGCCGGGAGAGCGGAGACAGCGCGAGTGGCGGCCGAAACCGAAGGGCACCCGCTCCGCCGGCGGGGGTGAGGCTTGGAGGGGGAACACAGCAGGGGAGAATGGGACGCGGAAAGCCACCCCGCCGCCTCCGGGTCTGGGGATCCCTGTGAAGCCCCGGGAACCGCCCTGTGCGGTGGGTAGTGGGGTCGGAGTGGTGGTGGCGGCGGGCGGGGCAGGAGGGCGAGGAGGACGGGAGGACTGTCGTGAGCCGAGGTTTTGTTGGGGGCTGGTGCAAAGCCGGGATGGTGGACCGTAGTGCCAGCCAGTGCTACACCGCACCTCTCTGCCCCCGTCTTTTTGAATCAGGGGCTCACGCCCCCTCTTTCAGGAGTGCTGAGGGGGTCAAGGAATTCGTCTTCGTAGCTGGTAAGGGGGCTTCTTCCGTGGGTGCTGGAGGATGGCTGCGGTGGGAGGAGGGGCAGGGTGGGGCTCACCCTCTCGCCCTATCCCAAGGAGGGCCATGGGTCTGGTAAAGGGACTGGGATAGGGTAGTGGGGCCACCGATGGGGTGGGAGCCTTGCAAAGAAGGGCTTTGCCTTTTCTGGAGGCACCGGAGTGGGGCGGATAAGGAGGCAGCCCCCCGGAAGCAGCAGAAATAGGCAGAAACTGCAGCTCTGGCAGGACCAGGGCCGGGCCACTGCCTGGGCTGTGGGGTGTGAGTGAGTGTGTGTGTGTGTGTGTTTGCATGTGTGGATTCCAGCAGCTGACAGAGGAGGGGGCCAAGGGGTGGGCGTGTTGGCCGGTGGGGTGCTGTGTGCACGTGGGGAGGGATATGTGTGCACATAGGGCTGTGGGCAGGGGTGGGCCCGCTCTCTGCCTTCATACACACACATTTGCGTGCACACACACGCAGTCTGTGGGCCAGCAGGGTTTGCTTGGAATGTTTGGAGGGGAGAGAGCTGGTGAGCATGTGAGTGTGTGTTGGGGCCGGGGGACTCGGGGAGCTTGCATCCAGGACAGAGGCAGCCAGGCCAGCATGTGTCAGGCATGCCCAAGGAGGGGACGCGAAGGGGAGGTGGCACTGAGCCTTCTTGGCGAGGGAGGACATGGTACTTCAGGGCACTTTCAGTGGCTCTGGGTTCCCTGCCGTGTCTCCTCCCCCTGGCCTCCTCCTACCACAGCAGCTGCCTCTGGAGGGCACTGTCTGAGTCGCCTTGCTGAGAGACACAGGTGTTGGGCTGGAGTATGTGCGTGTGTGCGCGCGTGTGTGTGCGTGTGTCCGGCTGCGGCTGTTGCTGTCAGCAGGCCAGGCCGTGGGAGAGAAGCTGGGGGAGAAGCAGGGTGCTGGCAGCACCCAGAGGAATGTCGTGCAGGCTGTAGGCCCCAGACAGCCTGCTTTAGTGACTGAGGGACAATGTCATCTGGGAGCTGAATCATGTATAAGTGTGTGTGTGTGCCTGGCTCGCACACCTGTTCCCATGGGCACCTGTGGGACATGTGTCCTGGCCATCAGCGGGACATGTGGGCCTGCATGTGTGTGAAGTGTGTCCTATGGGAGGAATGCGTGCACGTGAACACACAGGTGTTCTCTGTAAATGCTTGTCCTGGTGAGCCGTTGCCCTGGGGCTGTGTGCATGGGTGGGGACCTCTGGGCCATTGGCCCCGGGGCAGGAAGGAAGAAGAATAATCGAAGGGCATCAGGGACGAGTGTGTGCGCGCGCGCGTGTGTGTGACGTCAGTGAGAACCTCTGGTTGTTACATCAGCTCCAGGTTGCCAGTGACGTCACTGGAATAGCAGTGTGAGGGGTCACCCCCACCGGCCGGAGTATGTGATGTCAGTGAGAGTGTGGGAGGTGTCACTGTGCACGTGGCTGAGTGCAGTCATGTCCCCTGTGTTGTGAGGGGCGAGAAGGGGAGCTTTAAAGTGAACAGTCCCTCTTAAGAGGCCCCATTTCCTGAGGGGGTGTGGGATCCCTTTCCTTAAGGCCTGCCCCCCAATAGTGCATGTCCTCTACCCCCACGGGAGCCCCTAACTCTTCTTCTGTCTGCACCCACTTGTGCCTGTCTAGGCCCTGCATCAAGCAGGTTGCACACACCCTTGGGTGCCTGTGTACTAATGAATGTATATGTGTGTGTGTGTGTAATGTGTATGACAGCAGAAAGGGGCCACAGCTAGGGAGCCAGAGGCTTTTGGTTCTAATCCCATGTCACCACTCTTTATGATTTAGGCATTCCTGTTGACTCTCTGAGCCTCAGTTTCTCCTCTGTGACGTGGGCATTAGGGAGGTGAGGGGGGATTACAGGGGACAGTAGGCCTCTGGGCCAGGTGCCTGGCACACATAGGGGCTCAGCCCGTGTGAGCTCCACCCCTGCCTCCTGCCCCCAAGCCCAGAACAGCTGCCCTCCCCTACCACCCCCCACCCTCCAACTTTGGGTTAAGTTCAATTTTGTAAAGAACTTTCTTTTTTTCATAAAAAATATTTTATTTCTTTTATTTTTTAAAAAAGATTTTATTATTTTTTAGAGAGAGAGAACAGGAGAGAGGCAGAGAGGGAGAGAAACATCCATGTATGGTTGCCTTTCACCTGCCTTCAGCTACGGACCTGGCTGGAGACCTGGCTTGCAACCTGGTTATGTGCCCTGGCTGGGAATCGAACCAGCGACCTTTGGGTTTGCATGCAGGTGCCTTACCCACTGTGCCACCAGCCAGGGCTTCTTTTATTTTTAGAGAAGGTGAAGGAAGGGAGAAAGAGGGAAACATCCATGTGTGGTTGTCTCCCACATGCCCTCAACTGGGAACCTGGCCCCCAACCCAGGCCGGCACTTGATCCATTGAGCCACCCTAGCCTTGGACCCTCACAGCAGTCCTGGGAGGTTGGCAGTCTGGCTGCCATTATGCGGGTACCTGGGAGATGAGCAAACCGAGGTCTGGAGGGTAAAGGGAGCTGCTGTCGATTCGATCCTTACTAAGATCCCTCCCCATCCAGTTCCACTCCATGGGTGCAGGGACGCTCATTTGATTGGCAGGTCACTTCCTGCAAAGCACTGTCACTTTATGGAAGGACAGGGAACTATGTGAAGTGGGGGTGAGGGTTGGAGGCGCCAGGATGAGGGGCCCACAGGGGAGAGGTCACTGGTCACAGGAAAAGCTGCCCTGGGTCCCAGTACATGCTTGCTTGTTTTCCATGTCATAAGGTCCAAAGATAGTCACGGTGACAGAAATGGGGGCATCTAGCTGCTAAGCCTTCTTTAGTGGAGCTAGCCTGGGGTGGTCATTGGGAGCCCCATGCCTGCTTCCTTTGAGGTCTGCAGACTAGTTCCAGTGACATTGCTGCTTTGTCCCGTGCAGGACAAGGTGACCAGCCTCTCCTGACTGTGTAGGGCTGTGTCTATTTAGCTGGCAGGCTTGATAATCAAGTGTGAGAATGTGGCACCCACGTGCAGGGCCAGGATGACACCCACAACAGTTACCCTCACTCATGGCAGCGACAGTGCCTCTAGTCCGTCCTATGGCCCCGCCCCACCACCCCCGGTCCGGCTCGCGGAGCAGACAGCCCGGAAGCAGGATTCCCTCGAAGCCCAAGGCCAGAGCCTTCTTAACAAGGGGCAGCCTTAACTGTCCTGGGTAAGCCAGTCCTCCGCCTCCTGCTGTCCCAGCCCAATCCCCTATTAAATGAACCTTCTTCCTGCTCAGTTAGCACCTGGGGCCAAGGCACAGCCACTATCTCTTGGGATGTGTCTTTGGGAGTTGGAATAACAGAGTTCCCTTCTCCTCCTCCTCAGCTCTGCCTACAGTCCCCAGTGAGGCTCTGGAGAGCCACCTGGGCAAGCCCACACGTGGGGTGCAGAAGAAGGGTGCTGGCTGCGTGACGCTGCTGACAGCAACAATTATAATGATAATAATACTCATGATACTAGCTAACATTCATTGCGTCTGAGAGCCAGGCCCAGTGTGAAGCTTTTTATAAGTGACACTCATTGAAGGCCACCAAGCCTTTCGCAATGGAGCTGCTCAAAGTCTTCACTTCATAGACAAGAAACAGAGGTGACAGACCAGCTCAGGGCCACATGGCCATGGAGCCAGAACGGGAAGGCCCCCAGTGGGACTCTTGCATCAGCATTTAATTGTGGAACTTCTTCGCCTGGGGACCTTTCCATTTTGGGGTGTTCCTCGTTGGGGGATCTCTCTGGGCCTTTGCTTTGCTCATCTGACAGTGGGGACAGTGACCTTGCTGCAGTGGGTATGGCCGTGGCTGCATGGACAGAGGGGCAGAAAGGCTCTAGGATCTCAAGCTGTCTCCCCGTTTCCGCTGCGGCCACTCCTCTCAGTGACCTGTGTTGGTCCAGCAACCTGTTCCCTGTTGTCCCACACAACCTGCACAGCTTGGGCACACAGTGGCCCCCCCCTAGGGGATTCAAGGGACGCTGCTTCTGATCACTGTCTTCTCCAGGCCCCTAGCTTGTCATGGCCTCTGCTGCGGCCCCTGGGCTACGCCTGCATCTCTCTCTCCCCGCCCCCTTCCCCCCTCCCCTCTCTCTTTCATACCCAGAAAGGGCAGGGGCTCTGGGTCCAAATTCCACCTTTTTTCCTCCTTGCTGCGTCCTGGGCAAGTAAGTTCACTTTCACTTCTACAAGACCCTGTTTCCTGGGTGTAAAGTGGGGGTTATGGCACCAAATTCCTAATTTCTACGTCGGTTATGTAAGAGAATGTCAGGTCTGGAGCATTGTGCCTGGCACATAGTAGGTGTCTCCTTGATTCATTCCTGGTTCCCTGGAGTGGATCTCGGGCTGCGTGTGTGTACACGTGTTCTTCCCTCTCTTTTGGACTTCACTTTCCCTTCTGCATGCAAAGACCCTGGTTCCTGCAGCCGAGCTGGGGGCCTGAGGAAGCTTGAGGGGACCTTGGGGGTTGTCTACCCCCCGGTTGAAGTTCACAGAGCGGTGGAAGAGGGGAGGACATGTCTTTGCACCTGTGTGTGACAGTGTGTGTCACCTCTCTCAGGAAGGAATGAGGAACAACTCCCAAGGGTTGCTTGACCATTCTTTGGGCTCAGCCCCAAGACTTAGGCCTGACTCAGTTTCCCTCATTGGCTTATCTCTGTTGTCTCCCTCCCTCACAATTCTCCCCGGATCTCGGGGTGATGAAGGCTGTGGGGCTGTCATGTTCTCTTCCCGCCCTTGCTTGCCCTTCTCATTGGTGGGCTCTGCTTGTTTAGCCAATGCTTTTCTGTCTCTCAGCTGCGTATAGATGGAGGCTCAATACTTGCTGAACAAGTTCCTTTTACCTACAAGCTTAGCGAGGATGGACTGAAGCATTTTGCATTCAGCCCACATGTACACTCTTAGAAGCCCAGGGGTGGCTTCTGTGCTGGGGGGGTCAGGCAGGAATTGCAGAGATGAGCTCCTGTCCTGGAGGAGAAATGGGACACGTGGGAATTTTGCCAAGTGTCCAGCGTGGGGCGTACACACAGTAGGGCATGCTTGATGGTGGTTCTCTGTCATCTGCAACCCCACTGGGAACAGGCAGCTGGTGCCACAGGCTGGCGACCATGGGCTGAGCCAGCCCTGGAAGCAGAAGCAGAGGTTGGAACCCCTTCTGCTCAGGGTGTTGCAGGACTCCCACGATCGCACACCTGCTACGTGCCCTGGCACAGGGCGCAATGCTCTGTTATCTTGTTGAATTTTGCCTGGAGGGTTGTGAAAGAAGGCTGGGGCCTCTGGGTCCAGGAAGGCAGGTGGCGAGCACACATGGGGCCTGGAGGTCAGAAAGCCTGGGAGGGATTTTGGGAAAATGAGTCTGGAATGTAGTTTGGGGATCAGCCACCTAAGACCGTGAGCTCTGGGCTGAGAAATGGGGCAGTATCCTTCGTGCCAGGGAGTGCCTGTCTCCGGGTGCTTGTTAAGTGCAGGTTGTCGGGCCCTGCCTGGTGGGATTTTGATTTAGTAGGGTTGATGCGGGGCCCAGGAACCTGCATTTAAAGGCATTTCCAGTTTAATTCACCCCGTGTCTGCTGGTTGGGTGGCTGCTGAGGAGGCTGCTACATGTTCCCAGCATCTCCTGGACTCCTCCCACACACATCCGGAGGCCACAAAACCACCCCCATTTTCCCGAGGAGCCTGAGCTCAGAGACGTGAGGTACCTTGCAGTGGGTGACACAGCAGCAACAAGGAGGCTGATACTGACTAATACTGACTAATAATCTTCCCGGGGCCACTGGCTGCTGTTCCGAGCCTGTTCAAAGAGCCCCTGGTTCAGTCTCAGAACGACCCTCCACATCATCCCCGTGGCACAGATGAGGAACCGGCCGCAGAGTCTGTGGTCCCGGGTTCAAGGCCACCCAAGTGGTAAAGGCATGAAGCTTGATGGGGACCCGTGAACCTGGAGGGGGCGGACCCCACTCTCGGACAGAGCGATGCCCTCCCTCTCCCTTCGGTTGGTGTGAGGGCGAGCAGAGCTGAGCCTGCGGCTGCTGGGCTGCTGGTGTGAGCGGCGGCCAGAGGACGGAGGTGGGGGGAGCAGAGAAGCGGGGAGGAGGGCGGGGAGTCGGGAAGGCGTCCCAGAGGAGGAGACGCAGAGTCGCATAGGGCAGTGTGGCGTGCGTGTCCCCGGTAAGCGTCCAGGAATAGGCCACGCGGCGCACCTGGGCGCAGTCCCCCCCACCCCCAGGCTTGTGCACGGTGGGGGGGCTAGAGGAGGGGCTGGCCGGCCGGCAGGGCTCGGGAGCTGCGGGGGCGGCGGAGGGGGGGGCGGCGGAGGGAGCTTGTGAGCCGCCCCAGCCGGGTAGGGGGCTGCCAGCCCCAAGCTGGCCGGGTGCTGCAACCCGCCGCCCAGTGGCCTCACAGTCCCAGCCGCCCGCGGCTCTGCGGTGCCCCCGCCCCGCGCTGCCAGCCAGCCGGGTTTCCACCTTACTTCTCTGTGCTTAGAATTTGCAGCCGCATCCCCTGATGCTCACAGCCAATTTCACGGCCTCTGGGCTCCGTGCGGTGCGGGGATCGTAAACCGCGGGTGAGGGGCTGGGCCTGGTGGCGGAACTCAGCTGCAGGAAGGGGTCAGAAGGACTGATCACAGCGAGGGATCGCTGAGTTGTTGGCAAGGGTGTGTGTGTGCGTGTGTCAGGTGGGTGTGGACAGGGTGTGGGGGTGGGGAGGCGCCGAGGGGAATTGCCCAGGGAGCGCTGTGCCGGTGTGCAGGCGTGGCTGTGCGTGTGCAGCTGGGCGGGAGTAGTTCTCCCTGCGGGGGGCATGCTGGGGTCATGTATGTGGTGCCCACGGGCAGGTTTGCAGTTCTGTCTGGTTTGTGTGATGAAACCTGTGTGTTGGGTGGTCCGCAGTGGATGGGTGCCAGCGTGTTTCCCTGGGGTGCTGACATGTGTGACACGTGTCTGTGCAATGTTCCCAGGCCTGGGGCACCTGTGCGGGTCTGTGTGACGGGGTGGGCCCCTTTCTGTTTGGGTTCCGTGGGCAGCTGCGTGTTTGGGGCTGTGTGCACGCATGTGTCTGAGGGAGTGTGAAATTCGGGTGTGTTGGTTGCTGTCCTGGTGTCCCGTGGGTGCAGGTGTGACTATGTGAGGGTCTAGTGTACCACCTGGCATGCTCACTGTCCCATCCCTGCTGGTCACTGGGCTCAGGGTCCAGTGTGGGCCTAATGGCTGGGGCCCGGGATTGGGGCCACCATCCCAGGGCCTGAGAACCCTTTCCAGGAGCAAGCCTGCAGATTCCGTGTTTCCTGCCTCTGGGAGGGCTGATGGAGCAGAGATGGCACAGGGGGCCTGTTTTGGTCGCCGCTGCCTGCCGGCTGCTGGCTCCATGGGTCTACCTTTGTGAATGGCAATGTCAGGGGGGCTGAGGTGTGAGCCCCCGCCTGCTGGGCAGGGCTGGGAGTACCATCTGGGCTGGTGGGGGCGGGCAGGGCCAGACCGAGAAGTCTAGGAGTATATGGCTATGCACGTGCGTGCACAGATGGACAGAAGGCTGGGCCAGGCAGGTCTGTCTGGGAGTCTGTGTGTCTGCGCAGGTGCAGGTCGGGCAGGTACATTGCTCTGAAGGGGTGCGAGCGCATATGGTGGGAGGGGGGCACAGGCTGTGGGCAAGCTGGGGGTGGGCGTGGGTCCTTGCAGAGTTCTGCAGGAGAGCTGCGCACCGGGGGAGGCGCTCACCCCCCTTGGTGGAGGGGCGTGGGCCATGCTGGGCTTGGGGTGACCCGCGGGAGGGTGGTTTGGTTGGGCATGAGAACAGGAGGGCTGTGTGTGGGCACCGGGCATCAGGTCAGTGTGAGGGTGTCCGTGACTGTGAGCTCTCAGGAAACTTACCTCTCTGTCACTTACTCCTCCTGCCCAGGGACGTGGAGGGATTAAAAGAGGTCCTTCGGCCCTGGCCCCTGGGCCCTGGCCTCCGAGTTGAATCCTATGGGGTGGCGTGGGGAGCCCCCAGCCCTGCGTTTGGGTTTCGAGGCTCTTTCCCTCCATCTCTTGCCCCAACTTCTGCCTCCATCTCCCTGCCCCCGTCTCCCTGATCTCCCTGCCTCTACCTCTCTCCATCTCGGCCTCCATCTCCCTCCTTTCCCTCCCTCTTTCTCCTCCTTCTCTCTCACACTGATATTCATTTGTGGTATATTCGGTTGCCATGGGAAACCTAAGAAAGAAGTGAGTGTACCCTTCAAGACTTCAGCATTTTTCCCTCCCTCCTCCCTCCCTCCTGCTGTCCCCTCCCTCTCCTCCTCTCCTCTCCCCTTCGCCTCCTCACAGGAGAGGACTTGGGTGTGGAGCTGCTGCTGCCTGAGCTAGGCCGGACCGAGACTCCGCTGGCACCGCTGCTGTCGCCGCCGCTGTTGCGGGGACCTCCTGAGACCAGGCCAGGAAGAGAGCCCTGCTGGCCAGAGGGGCCCCCGTGCCCATAGACATCTGGTAAGGACAGAGTCCTCCTGAGCGCGTGCGTGTGTGGATGTGTGTGGCCCGCTCACATGACCTATCCTTGCCAGCCCGTGACGGAGCCCAGCCCTGCCTCTTGTTTGTCACCTCCTGCCTTGTCCACCCCTGCCCCCAGCTGTGGGCACCCCACCCTGCCCCTCCCGGCTTCCCTTCCACAGGGCCTGGGAGGCAGCTGGTAGAGGGCAAGTGTCTTGGGGCCGGGGCCTGGGCCTGGTCCACTGAGGAGGGCAGGGAGGAAGCTGCTGCTGGCTGGGACACCCCACTGCTACCCCTCACCCTGCCAAGAGGCTGAGCCAGGCCTGCCTGCACCCAGCAGGGCCGGGGGCACTGTGCACCAGCTGCGGGTGGGGGACCGGCTTCCCGGGTGGCCTAGGGGAACACGCCTCTTCTCCCTGAGTGGGGGGCCTTCCTGTTTTAGAGAAAGCAGCCAGAGGGGCTGGAAGGGAGTTGGGCAGAATCAGTACCTGGCCTGCTCCAGTGTGTTCAGTTCGGTGGCATCAGGGAGAGTGGCCCAGCGGCCCCAGGCCGCAGGCCTGCGGGAGCCCTGCTGTCCTGGCTGGGGCTGGTGGCTGCCCCAGGGAGGAGAGGCTGAGGCCGTCCCTGTCACTGAGGCTGTGTTGGTGGTAGCCACGTGGAGGAAGCTGTTGTCCTGCCAGTTGCTGAGTGACGTGGTTGCTGTGGAGAGGGACCCGCCTCTGTGGCATTGTGGTCTCCCGGAGAGAGGAGGAGACAGGAGGAGGCTTGCAGTCTGGGCCTCCGCGTTGGTGGTTGCCAGGGAGGGGATGGTGCGTCTCCAAGATGTGGCGGTCCCCACGTGGAGGGGCCGTGGCTGCTGAGGTCCTCAGGGAAGGGCCGGGGCTGGGCGCCCTGCAGGGGCCTTGTGCAGGGAGAGAGCAGGACGGCCTCCAGGAGGACAGTGGAGGTGTGACGGGGGAGGGGCTGCCGCAGTGGCCTCAGTGTCGCTGGCACAGGCCGGAGTGAGCTGAGGGAGGCCCACGGGGTGGTCGGAGCCGCGTGGCCCACTTCCATTGTCATCCTGCCTGTCCACGCGGCCGGACGGGAGTCGCTGCTGCACCGCCAGTGCGCCTCCCGCTGAGGCCCGCTCCTGTCTGTCCTTCCCTGCCACTGCGGTGGCTGATTTCTCCTGCCTCTGCCTCCTGGAGCCCTCTCCTCCTCGGGCCTTTGAATGTGAGAGTCCCCTACGTGGGGGTATGCTCCTCCTTTACCCCCAAATGACTTCACCCCCATTGTTTCCATGTGCTGTGCTCCAGGACGGCTGGGGTTGTGATCTGCCTGTAAGGTGTCTGATGGGGGAGGCGACTTGCCCAAGGTCACACAGTGGGCGTGTGCTGGGGCTGGGGCTTGACCCTGGGGCACCTTCCCCCCCTGAATGTCCTGACCCTCCCCTCTAGGAGCACCCCATTCAGGTCAGCTGGCCCTGGCTCTTCCAGCTGAGTGAGCTTGTGCCTCATTCTCCCCACGTGGGACACGGAGATGATATACGTGCCTCTGGAGGTTGCTGTGTCTTGGGATAATGGATGTGGTGCCCCTGGTGTGGTTCCTGGCACTAATAGACTCTCCCTAAGTGGTAACCACCGCTGTCATAATTCCTCTTAAAACTGATGGTTCGAATGATTTTTCTGGCTTGCCTGGGGAGGGCAGCAGGGCCCTCTCACCAAGAGCTGCCTTGTGCCCTTTTTTCCCCTCCTGTGACCCATGAGGGTGGAGGTATCAAGCTGACTTCTTGGTAGCAGGAAGGGGGTCCTGGAGAGGAGGGCCCCTCAATGGTCACCTAGCACCTTCTTGGTCACAGAGCCAGGATAGGACCAGGTGTGATTGTGTCCTGTCCCATGGTCCTCCCTCCTTACTCCAGAGGCCTGGGTATGCACAGAAGCTGGTGGGCCTGTCCCCCACGCTGTTGCCTGAGCCCCCCACCTTCTGGCTTCCTTCACAGCACACCATGCGGGCCTGCCTCGGGAGCAGCAGATGCAGGGAAGTCAGTCCTGTTCACCTCCTTGACACCATCAGGGACAGGCCAGGCAAGGGACTGAAAGGATGTTTGAAGAGGGACTTTTGAGGGTCTTGGGGAATGATGGGCAGGAAGACTGTCTTTCATATGATAAAGATCTGAATTCGGATCCTGACTCTGCCACTTTCTGGGTGAATGTGCCCTGGGCACATTTCTTGGCCTTTCTGGGCCTTGGTTTCTTCATCTGTCCAATGGGGACAATAAGAACTCCTATTTACCTTCTTGATGTGAAGCGGGGGATGAAGCTAATGCATGGGACCTGGCACCCAGGAGGTGCTTCTAGAGCAGTGGCTGTTCTAATGCATCAGACTTCTTCCTGTGGGGGGAGAAGGCTGTTCCGGGGGTCCCCAAAGGGCAGAAGTGAGACCAACCTGGCACAGACCTCAGTTCAGCCCAAGAGGAGATGTTCTAACAGTGAGAGGTGTCTTGGGGTGGGATGGGGAGACCTAGTGAGTACTCTGTACATAGCGTGAGTACAGAAGGCTGGAGCATAGGGTTTGGTGTTGTGAGACTTGGGTTCATATTTAAAAAAAAAAAAAAATTTAAAAAGATTTTACGTATTTATTTGTAGCGTGAGGGCAAGGGAGGGAGAAGGAGAGAGAGAAACATCAATGTGAGGTTGTTTCTCACAACCCCCCAACTGGGATCTTGGCCCATGACCCAGGCATGTGCCCTGACTGGGAATCGAACCAGCAAACCTTTGGTTTGCAGGCCCTTGCTCAAGCCTCTGAGCCATACTAGCCAGGGTGGGTCCCATTCTGATGTTGCCATGTACGGCCTGTGGGATCTTGGGATCCTCCGTTTCCCCACCTTCAACATGGGAGGAATAACTATGGAGCGAGCGTTACTTTAAATAAATTTAAGTTGGTGGGAGAGACCTAGGAGTCCCTTGAATCTGCTCAGCATTCCATTTTCCAGAAGAAGAAAGGAAGGTGCAAGGAGCTTAAGGTTTTATTTACTTTTAAAATCTATATTTATTTATTTTTAGAGAGAGGGGAACAGACGGAGAAAGAAAGGGAGGGAAACATGCATGTTTGGTTGCCTCTTATGTGCCCCCAACTGGGGACCTGGCCTGCAGCCCAGGCCTGTGCCCTGACTGGGACTCAATTGGCCGCCCTTTGGTTCACAGGCCTGGGTTCAATCCACTGAGCCACACCGGCCAGGGTGTAGCAGTAATACCAACAGTTGCTCTTTGCTGAGCGTCTGCCATGTGCCCGGCATGGTCTTACATGCTCCAGGTCTCACTCCTTTTTCCAGCCTTGGCACTTACTATTCCTTCTGCAAGAGTTGCTGTTCATTCCTTGCTCTTTGCTGCGTCTTGGGCTGGTTGCCAGGCCGTCTTCCGTTTCTGTTCGTTATCGCCTCCTCAGGGAGGCCCTCCTTGACCCTTCTGTATGACCTGGGCCTTCTCCTGTGCTTCCTTGTAGCCCTGAACACAACCAGGTGCTTTTTGTTTATTTGCGCGCTACCCGCCCTCCCAGTTACCCACCCTCCCACTGTGGAGACTATCCACTCCTCAAGGGAAGGAACTTTATCTGCCTTCTTCCCTACTCTGTCCCAAGTGCCTTGAATGGGGCCCAGCACATAGTAGATGTTCAATAAATCTGTATGTAGTGATGACTGCACGGGTGGTGACCCTGACAGCCACCCTAGGACGTCAGTCTTATCATCCCTATTCTATTCTATACATGAGGCATATGGGTCTTGGGAGGCTTGGTAAATTGCCTCCCAGCTTACCAAGTTCAAAGTAGGTGGCAGGCCTAGCGTTGGTCCCAGATGGGGCTGGCTCCAGCTCAGCTGCCTTTTCTGCTGCACTACACCACCCTGCTGGGGAGCCTGGCATTTCAGGCTAGAGGGTTTGGACTTTCTTCTGGACACAGGCAAAACTACACAAAGGTACTTAGATAGGGAAGGCTCCTGCCAGAAGCAAGAGCTTTAGGTAGCAGCCTAATTGTCAAAAGAAATCAGCAGCTCACTAGCTGTGTGACCTTGGGTAAATTACTTAACCACTCTGGGTCTCAGTTTACTTGTCTGTAAAATGGGGATAATGTCTTGACTGGATTAATGGTCTTGGCTGGCTTCTGGGAGGCAGTGGGCTATGAGCTTTGATTCGTAGGCTTGGCTGCAAGGCACCCTCCCCAGGGTGGAAAAATAGTTTTTGCTCAATTGCCCCAGTCCTGGGAAGCCCCACTGCTCACACCTAAGGGAGGATCTGAACTTTTGGTTTCTGAATAGGGAAATTTTAAGTGCTTAGGACAGGCCATTTTCTGCCCTGCCAGCTTGTGCTGTTTTGCCCCTTCCCCAAGAGAAGAAGAGAGAGAGAAAATCAGAGAGAGGAGAGAAAAGAAAACTGGTTTTCACTGAGTACCAACTGTTGGAGGGACATTGGGTCCATATCCCCTCTTCCAGTTGCAGCAGCCCATGAAGACTAGGAGCTATTATGCCCATTTTACAGATGAACACATCAGGGTTGGGGAAGTTCCTGATAGAGAGCAGAGGTTTGGACCTGGGCTGCAAGGCTCCTGCCTGCACGTGTCAGGGAGGGGTGGGAACAATAGAGGCTCCTGGGGTGGGTGTGCTCTGGGGTCACCCCAAGTGGGCTATTGGGCCCAGCCCCACCAGGATGGAACTTAGAGTGGCCCCCGTTTCAGAGGCTGGACCTACAGGGGCTGTGGAATGAATAGACTGCTCCCCACAGCCTGGATGCCCCCCACCCTCCCACTGCTGGCAGCCCCGCTAGCTCAGGGAATAGATCTGGTGTTGTGTGCGGCTGTCCCAGCGTCTCATTCAACACCCCATTTGTTTGGGGAGGAGAAAGGGGGGTCTGTGGTGCCCAACAGAGGTGGGATTCATGGACAGGCCTGGTCGGGGGGCAGGGTGGCCCGCCTGGTACGGGCTGGGCCTGGAGGAGCTCCAGGGGGAGAGGAAGGGGCTGAGGAATGGGCTGGGGTCCTACTGGTGCCTGTGGGGCAGAATATGGCAGGGGTACAGGATTGGGGAGGAGGGAGCCCTGCCCTCAGGACTTTGTAGTCCAAAGGAAGAAGAGTGTGGTGACCCTGTCCCCAGGGAGCCCCCAGTCTTAGGGGTGTGAGGGACAAACCATGACATCAGTATGCTTGTCTGACAGGGACAGAGCCCTGACTTCAGGGAGTCCCTGTCAGAGAGGGGATAGAGCCTTGAGGGTGCAGGCGCTGTGGGTTCGGGGGCTCGATCTGTTCTTTGGATGTACAAGAGGATTGGCCCACCAAATAGAGGCTCCGAGTGCTGGGAAGACTTTTTGGAAGGGACAGTCTCTGAGGGCTGGGAAGGGTTGTGTTTAGAGCAGGGACTATAGGAGGGACTGGTCTGTGGCTGGAAGAAGACACAGTGGGTTAGATCCTGAGTCTAAGTGGTTGTGTGCCTTTGGATCTCAATGTGCCCATCTGTGAAATGGGGACATTGCCTGGGTACTGCCCGGCTCCTGGAGGTGGATGGAGGGTGGAATGCTTGTACACAGTAGGCCTGCAGGGCTGCCAGGAGCTGCATGGTTGGTAGGGCCTAAGGACTTCTAGAAGCTGCCTCAAACCCATTTGCTGCCCTTCCTCCACTTTGGGCCATAGCTGAACCCCACTCAGGTGTGACTTTTCCAGGACCCGGAGGGAGAGTAAAATCTGTGCTGGGCTGTAAGGTGGAGACAAGGGTTCCTTCTTTCCTGCAACTTTCTGCGTGACACTGGCTACTTCTCGGGCTGAGACCCAGACCCAGTTCCTGGGGACACAGTCTGAGGGCTTTGGGACATCAGAGCGGACCCCTGCTGCCCAGAGCTGGGTGTCAAGGACAGATATGGGGGCTCACTGAGAACGCCACAAGCATCCTCGGGGGAGACAGGCCACGCGGAAGGGTTGACAGGGAGATGAGGTGCCCTGGATGATGGTGGCTCAGGGACCCCTGAGCTAAGCAGAGCTTCCAGGAGGGGGGTCTTCCTGCGTCTGCCAAATGCCAGGGTGCTGGCTTGGGGATAGTGGGTCGGAGTGGAGGAGCTCCTGGGGCTGTGACGTGGGGTAACGCAAGCCTGGGTTCAGTTCCTGATCTACCCCAAACAAGTTATTTTACCTTCGTGTGCTTCACTGTCCTCGTCTGTAAAATGGGAATAAGAATAGAACTTACCTCTAAGGTGCTCAGTGTTGCATGGGAGAGGCAGTGAGTGCTCAATAAACGCTAGTTACGTGTTGGGATTCTTGGTGGTGGGAGCAGGTAGGCAGGGCTTCAAGGACCATTCTAGCCACCCCCTGTCTGGCTGCTGGGGGCAGGCTGTGGCCTAGGGATTGCAGGAGGGAGTCCTGAGGCCTGGGACGCCAGGTCAGGTCAGGAAATGTGGGTGTGGCTGCCTCTCTGGTCCCTCCCACCCTCCCCAGCACTCCCCGAACAAGATTTGCAAAGAGCTGATGAGTTTCAGAGTTGGCAGTGCGGGTTACATCTCAGCTTTCATCCTCTTGATCACTGCATGGCTCTGAGCAGATTATTCCCTGAACCTCAGTTTCTTCCCCTGTAAAGTGGGATCAGGGGCCATTGGGAGGATTAGGGGAGACGGTACAGAAGGGCAGCCTCTGTCCTCTGCCCCACAGGCACGTGCTGGGGGCCTGCTACCTCCTGTCACCGCCCTGCTCTGCCCCTCTCTGCTTCCACGCTGGGGTTGATGGCAGGAGAGGGGCTTTGGGGACTGGGTGACTGGCTTGGCTGAGATGACCGCTGACCTGGACATTCTGTCGAAGGTTCAGGGGAAGCTTGGGGTACTTGAAGTGGGGCACTGTCCTTGGGGACCATCTGGGCCTTCAGGTCAGCTGCAGACACTGAGGGGTGTAGGAAGAGGTGGGAGCCAGGCCTTGATGGGGAGTCAGGACCATGAGCTGGAGAGTCAGAGCCACAGGGCCTCCATCCACTTGTACCCTCATGGGCAGATGGTACCCAGAGAGGTGCTGACCAGGGTCACGCAGCAGCATGTGGCAGGTAGAAACTGGACCAGCAGCTTTGGGCTTGGGCACTGTCACTTTCCGTATTGCCTGGGCCAGCCTGAGTGGCTGTTTCTGCACAGGGACACCTGGGGACCTAAGCCAAGCTTTCTCACCCTGCTCGTGTCTCTTGCTCCGCCTTGGTCTCCCTCCCTGTCTCCCTCTCCTCCGTGTCTCTGGCCTGCCCTGCCCGTTCGCTGCAGGCGTTGTGTTGCTCCCCTGGGCCCCAGGAGGAGGTGGATGGACTAAATAAAGGTGGATGAGTGTGTGTGCGTGGCCTGGGGTTTGGTGTGTGTTTGTTGTGCGTTGGAGAGTGTACATGTGAAAAAATGTGTAAGAGTATATGCCCTCTTCTAACTAGGGAGCTGGCGTGTGTGAGAAGAGAGAGAGGTGGGCTGCTGCCCCTCCCACACAAGCAGGGCCCTTACTCCTGTTCCCGGGCCCCTGCAAACGCATGTACCCACCTGTCATTACCCACGTGGGCTTCCCCCCGGCTTTCCGTGCAGCCCCCCAGGCTTCTCTTCTCAGGCACAGGGGCCCATCCTGGTGCACCTTGGTGCAGGGTCCCCTTGTCAGCAGGTTCCCTGTTGTGTCCTGAGCCCTGGCTTTGTGGCTCAGCTCTGCCCTTTGCCCTGTGTGGGTCATGATTCTCAGACTGCCCATACAGTCAAAGGGATTTGACTTAATCTCTTCACTTACTCCCTTTATTTAAGTAACGCCATGTAGTGGCTACTATTCTAAGAACATTTTTATTTATTTTTAGTTTTTTAAAAGATTTTATGTATTATTTTTAGAGAGAGGGGTAGGGAGAGAGGCAGAGAGGGAGAGATACATCAATGTATGGTTGCCTTTCACCTGCCTCCAGCTACAGACCTGGCTGGAGACCTGACTTGCAACCTGGTTATGTGCCCTGGCTGGGGAATCGAACCAGCGACCTTTGGGTTTGCAGGCCTGCGCCTTATCCACTGTGCCACCAGCCAGGGCTATTCTTAGAACTTTACAGAAATTAAATCCTTACAATAATCCAACAAAATAGCTTAGCTCCATTTTACAGATGGGGAAAGTGAGGCCCAGGGAGGTGAAGGACCCTATCCATGGTCACACAGTTAGTCACTGGTGAGACCAGGATTTGAACCTGGGACATTGGTTCATGGGCCACCCTGGTCTCCTGCTCTGAGCCTTTGGTCCAGAAAGGTGGTCCAGGTACATGGTAGGCGTGGCAGAGGGTCAGGGACTTGCCCAGGTCTGAGAAGGGGATTGAACCCAGGCTTCCTGGCTCCCAGTCCTGAGCCCTTGTTTATGCACTTGTGTACACATGCAACACACATATTCTCACACACATACTCACACACGTGCGCACACTGTGCTATGATCCAGCTTTGGGCTTGGGCACTGTCACTTTCCACATTGCCTGGGCCAGCTTTGCTCTGATCACTGCTCAATTTTCTAGCCTAAAAGTGTCCATCTGTCCATCTCTCTGCCAAAGCCGTAGGCTGGACACCGACTGGGGCATCTGTTCTGGGGCCTCCCCACAGCCTGAGTCTGCCCCCTGCCGTAGGGCAGGAGTCTTGGAAGGAAACCCTGGGATGGTGGGGCTCGCCCAGAGGACACCCCCTCAGGCACATTTCCTGCTGTGTCCCCTGCTTCTGGCCACATCCACCCAGTTCCACTTTGAAATCCCACCTGCTCAAGCCTCCTGGTCCCTCCACCCCTGACCCCTAGGCTGGCTCAGGGTTTGAGGGAAGGAAGCGTCATTCCCAGGCAAGTCTCCCCCTTTGCCTCCCCCAAGAAGTCTGCCCTACTGCCCAGGAGGATGGTAATTGGTATAAGGCAGGCTGATTAGCTCAGAAATTTAAGTCTTTGTTTCCCTGACTCCCCAGTTTCACCAATTGAGCAGATGCAGAGCAGGGGAAAGTTGGGGGGCTGCCCTGTTGGTCATGGGGGTTGAGTAGGGCGCACGTGGCTGCGTGTTTGCTGGGGGTTGGCAGGGTGGGGGCGAACACCGAGGGGGCACAGTTTGGGGCCCTGGTGGAGGAGTGTGGGAGGGAGTATAAGTAGGGGGCTAGGTGCCCAGGCTGCAGCCCTCAGTGGGTGTTCGTGTGGCTCAGGGAGGGCATCTTCCCAGGACTGCACGGCACGTCTTTGCTTTTGCTGGATCCTCCAGGTCTTCACATCCAACTGTTGATCATGGCTCCTGTCATTTACTGAGCACCTGCGGTGGACAGTCCCCAGGCTGGACACCTTTTGTGCATTGCCTTGGTCTGCGCTCACATGGTGGTAGAGGGAAGAGACTCTTCATTTTTTTAGGGGAAGAACCTAAGGCTCAGGGAGGTGAGGTGACTTGCCCAAGGTCACACAGCTTGGAGTGGCCAGGGCAGGGTTCAGCCCCAGAGCTTATCCTGGAGGGAGGGAGGGAGGAGTCCTGAGATCAGATGGTGACCAGTTCAGGTCCTGGACGCTAGGGCTGGAGCCGCCTTTGTTCTTTGCATTTGCCACATGGCAACCACTCCATCTGCCTGCTTGGGGTCTTGGGAAGAGGAGTAATGACAGCTGTAGTAGCGACAGCTGTGATCTGTGCCAGGCAGGTGACAAATGCTTGACATGTTTTCATATTTCATACTCTCAATAATCCCATGAGCCATGGGTGGGTACCTGCATTAGCCCCATTTCACATTTGTGGAAGCTAAGGTTGAGGAGGTAAGGGCCCCCTCTGGTCCCACAGTCTGTAAGTAGGGGACCCAGGGTTCAGCCGGGGGCCACATGACTCCAGGCCCTTCCTCCTGAGCACCACTTCCTGAATCTCTGGGGCTCAGCCTTGGGGTTCCTCATACCTCCAGATAGGTATTGCCTTAACTTCCATTTTACAGATGGGCAAGTTGAGGCTCAGACAGGAAGTGACTTGCTCAAGATCTCACAGTTGGCGAGGTGTAGTGGCTGGGGTTTAAACCCAGGAGGTCTGTCTGGCTCCAAGGGCTGCCATGTAGAGCGTCCATTTCCAGCAACACCTGTCCCTGAGGGTGATCCTGCCTCCTGGCTGATCCTCACCCCCTGCTCTGGGGCGACGCCTGCACCCCCTGCCCCCTCTAAGCAGCCATTTGCGCGGGATGCCTGAGGCTCCGTCTCCGCTGGGCTCTACTCCTGTGTGCTGGGCATCGGGATGGCCATCCGCTGACTGGCCATGACCTTTGGGGTGTTCCTCTGGCCCCTAAAAGTCGGCATGTCCCATGCTGGGCTCTCCCTCTCTCCTCCTCCACCCTGCCCTGTTTGCTCCTTCCCCGAGGCTCCCTGTTCCATGATAGGCATTGCCCAGACACCCGCCTGGACCCTGAGAGTCATCTTTGAACCCCACCCTTGGTCTCCTCTCCTCATCCTGTAGGTCACCAAGTTCTGCTCTCAAATCCTTCTGTTATCTGTCCACCAGCTGCCCTTGTTCGCATCGAATCACCGTCAGGGTCTGAGCCATCACTTTCACCCCTCCAGTTCATTCTGTACCCTCTGTCATTGGTGTGAGCTCCCCAGCATGTCACTGTCCTTGAGCTAAGATCCAGAATCCTTACTTTGGTTTCTGAGACATACTTGGGACTTGGCTGAGCTTCGGGGCTCCCACTTCCACGCCACGATCCAGTTCCTCAAAAGTGCCACCCTCTGGGTGCTGGGTAGCTGGCCACTTGGCCAGGATCACTCTCAGCAAAGCCTTCCCTCAGGACGGACGAGACCCCTCAGGTGCCCCTGCACTGAGGACCTCCTGCCAATACTCCTAAGAGCCCATTTTGCAGGTAGGGAAACCGAGACTCAGAAAGCTGAGCTGGCATCTGAACCCGTCTCTGGCACTGCGGAGCCTGTGTTCTCCCTGGTGTGTGCATGTGTGATCACATGTGTACACACCTCAGGCCCTACTGTCTGCCGCCTGTGACAGGCGCTGTTTGGGCTGGGACTAGCTGCCTCCGTGGGAGAGGCGGTCACTGGTGGTCCTTCTGGGGGTGGAGAATGCTCCATGAGAAGGGGGGAGGTGTTGTCAGCCTCTTGCCAGCCCCTACCCCGGGACCACAGCCGCCCAATTCCACCCCCTTTTCCCCCCATTTCTTCAAAACAAACACCCGCGAGCCCAAACCGCCCATCCAGCCAAGGCACAGATGGAGCCTGAGTTGGAATTAATTAGTCCAGTTGCTAGGGCAACCAGAACCGGACCGAAATCTAGCCTCTTCTCTTCAGCCCGCCCCCCTCTGCCAGGCCCCACCCCTGCCCTCACGGCCCCGCCCACCACGGCCCTGGCCCCACCCTCTCCCTCAGCCTCGGCTGGTGGTGGTTTCCGCAGGGCGAGGATGGGGATGGCCAAGAACTGGGGTTGGATACCCCTGGACCACTGCTGGCTTGGTGGGAGCTTGGGCAAGGCCCTGAACCCCTGGGAGCCGTCCTGCTCCGCACCTGCCTGGGAGAGGCACGAAGGGGGCTACCGGCTACACATAAGGAGAAAGAAGTAGCCTGAACTTGAGATCCCATGAGAGCAGCCCTGGGCATGCGGGGCTGCCGAGGCAGGTGGGCAGCGATGGGAGGGGCCCGCCCCTCCAGCTGACAGCCCTTATGGGGCTGCCCCCCTGGCCGCAGGTTCCGGACTCAGTCCTCCTCCTCCGCCCTGACCTTGTTCCTTTTATCCTCGGAGCCTGCACCTCTCCAAGGCCTCACCGGGACATCAGTAAGCAGGTGTGCTCTCCCCCCTTGTCCACTGTCTGTCCAGCAGTCCACCTGCTGTTTCTTCTTGTGTGATCCTGGGCAAATTACTTAGCTTCTCTGTGGTTCCAAGTCCTTGTCTGAAAACAAGCATAACCGCAGGTGCCAGGTGAGCCGAGGAAAGTCCCCAGCACGGTGTCTAGCCCCTGGCACCCACTGGATCACTTCTTGCACCACTGCAAACAAGGTGCAGCTTCTGGTCAGGGCCATTCCTAAAGGTGCACACAAGGTGCACCTGAGGGTACCTGAGAGGGGTGTGTCAGCTCCAACTCCTGTCCCCCCTCTTTTGGAGCTCCCAGCACTGGGTTCTTCTGGGGCTTGGCACACAGGAGTGACATGTTGGCTTGCTTGGCATGGTCATCATTGTGCTGGGCTGAGGCTCAGGGCAGGTCCTTGGCTCCTGCTCAGCCGCCAACCTCCTCTAGGTCCCGGAGCATGCTGAGTCCATGAAGGCCACTTGCTGTCTCTCCAGCCTGTGGCTAATGGGCCATTTGCTTTGTTGTGTGCCCAGAAGGTGTCAATCAAGCTGGCATGGTGAGGTAGAAGCTCAGGAGAGAAAATGGGCTAGGACTGGGGACTGGACTCTCACTGTGTGCTGCCTCAGTTTCCTTATCTGTCAGTGGGGCCTAATGATGTCTTCAGTGAGGTCAGCTTTGAGAGGCAGAAACTAGGCATGGCAAACACACATACCCACGGAGACCAGGTCATTCGAAGTTGTGCGTCTGGTTGCAGGGAGGCAATAGGGTGTGGTGGGGCCTGTGGTAAATGCCAGAGCTCAGGGGCTGCCTGATGGCATCAAACTGGGATTTGTATCTAATACTGAGAGCAGCCAACAAAACTGATCTTCAAGCTGCATTTGGAGCTGCCAGCTTGCCCTAGAAGGTAAACTCTGCAAATGGATTAATTGGGGGTGGTGGTGGTATTTAACTCTCTTTTACATAATAACATGGGCTATTATTTATTGAGGGCTTGCTCTGTGTCTGGAGGGAACTAAGCATTTTACTGGGATTGTCTTGTTTGACCCTCACACCCATCCAGAGGCAGGCAGGGTGCAATTGCAGCTCTTACTCTGCAATGAGGCAATTAAATCAGAGAGGTTAAATCAGAGCCCAAGGTCACACAGCTGTGGAGGAGGGAGCAGGGCTCACCCCTGGGTCTTTTGATTCCTTATCCAGGGGTTTTCCCTTTAGCCTCCTTGGGTGGGACAGGGTGGACAGGGGGAAGGCATATCTGGTTGGCAGGGAAACATGAAAATGCAGCTTTTCTTTTCTCACACAGAGGAGGCTGGGGAGGGAGGAGAAACAAAATTAAACAAACGAACGGTGTTGTGGAGCTCAGGAAGAATAACTTATTTTTTTATGAGCTTGTTAACATTTGTGAAGTTAAGTAAGCAGAAATTTATGCCCTTCATTTGCATGCATTAAAGGGAAGGCTGCCTGGGCCCAGTGCAGTTGCAGAAAATCTCAGCATCTCCCAGGGCCGCTCCCACTCTGGGGGGTTTGCTTAGGCTCTCTTCAGTGATCTCACCAGGCCCCTCTGCGGCCCCTGTGGCTGTGGCCGCCCTTGTGGTGTTTGGGAGCAGCTGATCTGGATGCCATTGCAGCAGTTGGGCCCTCACTTCAGAAACTGAATATTCTAGACTCTTGTTTCCAGCCTCTCTAGGGACCTCAGAAGGAGCTGGCGGCCCAAAGGTCACTGTTTTGCCCAAGATCTGTGGGCATGTTGCTTTTGCTCTCTGGGCCTCAGTTTCCTCATCTGTAAAATGGGGACACAACCTCATAGTATTGTGTCCTTGCTATGACCCTGCTTATCTGAGATGACATTGGCTTTGGGGGTTGGGGAGATGTCTTTTTTGGGGAGATGTCTTTTTTGCTAGTTGACCTGGCTCTTTGGGGACCCACTGTTTCCTGTGGGCCAGAGAATGTGATGATCCTTCCTCTAGGCCTTACAGGGTTTCTCCCTGGCCTTGGCCACCTTGTCCTGCAGCCCATGGTCTCCTACAATTGCATTCCTTCGAGCTGTGCACTTCCTCAAGGCAGTGTCACATCTGTCCCGATCACCATGGGTGCCCACACCTACCCCAGGGCTTGGGAAATGGTATTAAATCACAGGTGGCAAACACAAGGCCCCCGGGGCCAAATCCGGCCCTCCACCTTGTTTTATCTGGCCCGGCACCTTATCTCTACCCCGCTCACTTCACTGTTCAGGAGTAGTTACATTTATACAGTCCTAACATTACTTTTGGCCCTTTGACGGCAACCACGTGGCTGATGTGCCCCCGATGAAAATGAGCCTGACACCCCTGTATTAAATGAATGGGTGAGTGAAACATTTCACCTCAGCCTTGGTTTTCGTTCCTTTGGAATTGAAGGTCCCTTCCAGGTGTGTAGTGACTCATGGGTGTGAAAGCACGTTCCAGCTGATGCCATCTGTCGTTTGCTCTCGACCTTTAGATGCCCCTGCAGAGAAGGCAAGGACAGCACTGCGGTGCACAGTTACAGACAGGGAAACAGAGGCCCGGGCCGAAGTGTGGGCTCAGAACCCAGCACTCACACTCACTCACTCAGTCACTCACTCACTCATTTGCTTGTTCAAGGAGGCTTTTGAACCCCTGCTTGGAAGTAGCTATCTGAGGTCTCAGGAGGAGGGAGTGGGGGTCCTGCTTTCCAGGGCCTTAGAGGCTGCCCTGGGTGGGCAAAGATATAGCCAAGGCCGGAAGCTGCAAAGGGAAGAAATGAAGCCAGGAAAGGCTGAGGATTTTATTCCGACCCCGTAGGAGTCAGCGGACAGGTGAGGGTGGTGGCAGGGAGGAAGGTGACAGCCACTGTAGTGGTTCCAGTGATTGACTGGAGGCCAGTGGCGGGGGGACGAAGGGGGCAGATTCATGTTGGCTGTTGCTGGCTGGCGAACTTGTTCCCTCTGCCTGCAAGCGGCTTAGGGACGGCTCTGGAGGGAAGAAGTACGTTTATTGAGCAGACTGTTCTAAAGCATGTGGTGTGGGCCAAGCATTGTGCAAGGCGCTGGGGGACTGGGTTGGGGGGTGAATGAGACCGGTCCGTGCTGTCAGGGATCCCACAGCCAAAAGAGAAGGTAGATGCCTGGTTGGGCTGGAAGGCTTCCTGTAGGAGGCGGCTTTGGGTCCTGCATAAAGAGTGGTATTCACGAGATGGAGGTGGGGCAGGAGGGCATGCCAGTCCTGGGTATTTCAAGGGTAAAGGTTCGGAGGTGTGAGTTCAGAGAAGGGTAAAAAGTTCACAGGGCTAGGGCCTGGGAGTTAGGAAGGAGGGTCTGGGATCCTGGGGAGGGGCAGGGCTCAAGGGAGCCCTCCAGGCCAGGGAAGGAGTCTGGCCTGTTCGCCTCCTGGCAGCAGGGGGCAGAGGGGCATTTGGAACCGGTGCCAATAATGTGTTTCAGACAGAGCGCAGAGTGGGAAGAGCTGAGGAATTGGGGACGGAATTCTCGAAAGTCCTGGAGGGATAGGAGCTGGTGGCGGCAGGGGCGGTGGAGGGAGTGCCTCAAGTGAGGGAGGAGCCAGGGAGGCCCAGTGCCAGGTTGGTGGGGAGCACGTGTTTGCAGGCATGGTACCTATGTGTGCATATGTACGTACATGTGTGTGTGTGCAGTGGGGAGTGATTTGTTCTGGCAGTGTCTTTGGTACCGGAGGAGCAGATGTGCAGAGGCAGAGCCCATCCAGATCGTGAGGGGTCTTGAATGTTGGGGTAAGGACCGGGAGGCCCTGGAAGCTTCTGAGCAGGGAAGTGACCCACAAGTCAGCTTGTGCTTCAGGAAGTTTCCCCAGGAGACTGTGTGGGTGCAGGGGGGTTATTGGGGGTGGGTCTCCGGGCTCCTGTAAGAGACTGCTGCACCTGTCTGGGGAGCACTAATGAGTGGTAGCAAAGCGACGGAGGGGAGGGGGGTGGCAGAGCACAGGGAAGGCGGCGGAAGAGGTGGCATTTGATCAAGGCTGCGGAGAGTGACAGCGCTGGACTCTGGAAGTGTAAGGGAGGACACAGCAGGTGGCTGGAATGCAGGGGGGAGGGCAGCCTCTCCAGGATGCCTTTGAAGGATGAAAGGGAAGGTCTGAGCCAGAAAGGAATTTCATTAGTGAGGGCTCAGCCCCTGCACAGTCGCTGGTAGCTGTGCACCCAGCTCTAGGCATATAGCTGCCTGGCTTTGGGTAGGTCCTCTGGCCCTGGGGCCTTGACCGGATACTCTTATAACCTGCCCTTGGTGAGGCTCTTGTGAGGGTTAGATGAGATAACCCGTCTGCAGCCTGGCCCAAGAGTTGCCTCCTAGTTGCTGGTGTGGCTGTGGCAATCAGGGCAGGCGCCCGGGGCAGCCTGCCATCCCCAGGGGCAGATGAGAAATCTGCTCAGAGAGGCTGTTCAGCCTGCCTGAGGCTACAGAGCTGGGGACAGTGCGGAGCAAGGGTCTGAATGGCAGTTGTCTGGGTCCTCGGACGGGGTGCCTGAATGCTTAAATGCCCAGAACGCCTGAAATGCCCAAACCAGGATACTCCGGGAGCATGGTTCCCTCCTGCTTGCAAGCTTGTGGATCCAACGCAAGGAGAGCGGGCAGGAGTCTAGTTTGGATTCCCCGCTCGACCCCCACCAGCTGTGAGACCGCAGGTCAGCTGCTTGCCCTTGGAGCCTCAGTCTTCTCATCTGTAAATGGGGCCCATGTAGCGAGGCTCCTGGTGGGGTTCTGTTCATGTTCCCTTGCTTTCCTGGCACCTGCCTGACCACACTGCTCGGGCTGGCTGGAGCCAGTGTGGATATAGGAGCTGCAGCACTGGTCAGTGCTCTAATGGTTGTCATAATAGTAATAATAATAATAATATACTGGGAGGCCCTATCATCACCAGTATTAATAATGAGGCCACCCAGTGTGTAGAGAGGTGGGTAGAGGAGGACAGAGGCCCTCTCGGAATTACATGCCTCGGGGGAGGCTGTGGGGTTTTCACTTTTTCAATTTCCCACACCCCATGCCTCCTGCTGACACCAGGGGTAGAAGGTCGCATGGTGCCTTCTTTGCCCTCAGGAAGAGAAATGGTGGCTCTGTGTGTGTGTGTGTGTGGTTGGGGGGCTGGGGGCAGATGCCACTTATTTCTGATGAACATGAAGGTACTGTGGAGGGATGAAGCCAGGGCTAGTGTCAGGGTGGGCTTCCTAGAGGAGGTGATGTCTGAGCTGAAGTCAGTAGGGGTTGACAGGGGTGGTGGGGAGTGTCAGCGCAGGGCTGGGCAGCCTGGGTGGTAGGGAGCGTGAGGAGGGCTGTGTGCTGGGGCAGAAGGTGGAAAGGTATGGGCCCACCTTGCGATGGTTCCACCTGCCAGTAAGGGTCTTGGCCTCTGTCCCTGGGCTGCAGGGTGCCCCGGAAAGATCTAGAGCAGGAGGGGAAGTGTCAGAGCTGCCCCCCTAGAAGATTCCTTCTGGCCTCTGAGCAGAGGGGTTGAAAGAGAAGGAGGTCACAGTAGACAGCCAGGTGGGCGATAACGGTGGCCCGTCCTGGTGAAGTGGGGAGCCGAGGACAAACGTGGGAGACATCTTGAGGACAGAGATGGCAGACTCTGTGGCTAGTCTAATCATCATTGTCTTGTGGGAAGGGAGGCATCGAGGGAGAAGCAGGATCTGTGCGTGGCCTGAACAAGCAGGTGGGATTGGTGGTGACCTTGACCGGGAGGAGATGTGGGGGCGGGCAGGAGTAGGCTTGGGGGACATGATGACCTGGACTGGCCATGCCTGAGGCACCTGGGGGGACCTGGGGGGACCTGGGATGGTGTCAGCAGGCAAAGGCTGGGCTCCAGGTGACCAGGGACATAAGGCCACCCAGATACGTCAAGGACAGAGCCTGGACAGAGCCTGGAGTAGCTGCAGTGTAGAAGGGGCTGGGGCGGGGAGGGTTGCCCTGGGAGGGCAGAGGGTGTGGCCACGAGGCCTATAAGTGAGGCCTATAGGTGAGGTCCTTGCCCTCTCCGGCCTCAGTTTCCTCACCGGTTACATGACATGCCACCTATTGTGGACCCACTGCTTGTAAAGCTACTTCTAGAAGCTTCTGTGGCTCACAGGTGAAAGCCAGAAATCCTCCTTGAAGATCGAGGCCCAGCAGGACCTGAGCCAGCTGTGGCTGCCCGCTTCGATCTTTCCTGAAGCCCCCAGAGGGCCTGCCGGGACAGAGTGAGGTGCCCGGGGGCAGCGGGGGGGTCCCCCCCTCCCAGTGGCTTTGGTACTGGGCACGGAAACGAGCATGCTAATGGAGTTTGCTTGGCCAGAATTCACTAAGCACCTGCTGCATGCCAGCCCCCCATGCTGGGGCTGCGTCCTGGGGGACTTGGCGTGGTCCCCACCCTCAGAGTGAGTGTGTGATGACAGAGTACGCAGAAGGCCAGGACTGTTATCGTACTTGGAGCAACCCCAGTCTGTGATGATTTAGATATTTTATAGGTGATAGTACAGAGCGGATTTTTATTTTACAAAGTAATTTGCAACAGGGTTACCTTAAATAGCAAGAACCTCCAGGGGGTGTGCACTGGGTTCCCATTTGCCTGAGTCCCCTACGGGTCCCCGAGTTTCTTGCTCATCTTTGTCCCTTGCACTTGGAGGCAGGAATTCTAGGCCAGACATCAGCAGGAGTGTCTGCCTGGCAGGGGGCAGCCTCTCTGGAGGTCCCCAGCCCCTTGGGTGGCCGCAGGTCCTCAGAGCTGCCCAGCCTCTTCAGCTAATAGTCAGCTTTGGGCGCCTGGGGTTTCAAGTCACCCTCCGCCTCTCTTCCGGCCTTCGGTTGGCTTTGTGGTGCTCTTGGTGACAGCATGCAGGGGCTTGCACCCTGCCTGTAGCCGATCCCTGGACATGCTCCCTGTCCCTTCCCACCCTGGGTTCCCCACCTCTTGCTGGTCCCCTGCAGGCCAGAGACCCGTTTCGCCAGCCCAGGGCCTGGTGCGTAGTGGGCCCACAGGCATGTGGGTAATGTGCTCTGGCTGAAGGGGCCCCCAGGGTATGTCACCCACCTCTGCAGGGGAAGCCAGGGCCCCTGCATGGGGAGGGCCTGGCTCAAGTCCTGTTGCCCCAGGGCCGGGATGGGGAGGGAGCCGGCAAAGGCCATGGCTTCACCCTGAGGGCCTGGCAGCAGAGGGCCTGGGCGGAGATCTGGGTGAGATGGAGGGCAGAACGGAACAGCTTCCAGGCTACAAGTTATGTCTCTGGCTCTCCCACCTCTCTCAGGCAAAGTGGCTTCACCACTCTGGGCCTCGGTTTCCTCACTGAAGACATGGGTCAGCCCTGGCTGGTGCGGCTCAGCAGATTGAGTGTCAGCTTGCAAAGCAAAGGGTCGCTGGTTTGATTCCCAATCAGGGCACATGCCTGGGTTGCGGGCCAGGTGTCTGGTTAGCAGTGCACAAGAGGCAAGCACCCATTGGTGTTTCTCTCCCTCTCTTTCTCCTTCCCTTCCCCTCTCTCTGAAAGTAAATAAATAAAATCTTAGAAAAGAATTTTTTTTAAACGAAAGAAGTGATTCTGATTGCCTGTTAAGTGGGGTGCTGTGTCTGCCCACAGACAAAGCTTGGTAAGACCTTCATTGTGGGCCACCAGGCACTGACCACAGGGGCGTAACTGTCTTGACAGGATGGCTATTGTGACTGTGCAGGATGCCGTGGGGTGGGAGGACAGGTGCCCATCCTGGGGCTGGACAGGAATGGGGAGGCTCACTGCAGGAGAGTGGAGAGCCGCCTTGGGGAGAAAGCAGGGGGAAGGGTCTGCAGTGGCTGGCTGGCTCAGGTCCTGTTGGGCCTTGATCTTCAAGGAGGATTTCTGGCTTTTACGTGGGAGCCACAGAAGCTTCTAGAAGTAGCTTTAAAAGCCGGGCCCTCAGTGGATCCATGATAGATGGCGTGTTGAGAGGCTGTCTGGCAGATGAACAGAGTGGAGGGGAGGCGTCCAGGCAATGACTGGGGACTCTGGGAAGCGTGGTTGTCATTCAGGTGAGAGCCATTGGTGGCTTGGGCACATGGGTGTGTGGCCTGGACAGGTTCCGGGATGGCTTGGGGATGGGCATGAAGGCAGAGGGCAGAGTCAGGTGTGATTCAGGTGATGGGACCGAGGCACAGAGAGGTTTGGTAACAGGCCCATAATCACACAGCCAGTTGGTCTGGGAGCGAAGTGTTTGTACGAGGCAGTGGCCCGGCCTGCTCCTGTCGCTGGTGAGCGACTGCACAGAGGTGCTGTGGAGCGAAAGGCAGGTCAGAGCCAGCCACTCTCGAGTTTCATTCGCGGGCGCTGCTGGGCACCAGGCATGGTGGAGTCTGAGCAGCATGTCTGCCCAGGAATGGGGGATCCGCTCTCTGTTGGTCACAACACCATGAGGCAGGGATTGGCCCACAGAGGGACCATCAGGAAGGATGGAGCCAGGGCAAGACGGCATTTGGGTGGCGTGTGTGATGGTGAAGAGCTCAGGACCCCAAGTGGGAGTGACCAGGTGTACAGCTGGCACCAGCGTTTCCTGGGAGATGGCCGGACCTCGCTGTCACCCTCTGTAAAGCTGAAGTGGCTCTAAGAAGGGCGGGAAAGTCAGGACAGCATAGGCTTGGAGCATGGTCCGTGCTCAGGAAATGTGGGGTACTATTATTATTATTGCCGATGTTGTCGCTATTGTTGCATTGCTGCTGGGGCCCACCCTGGCTGGCTGTGGGGTCAGCAGCCTCTCTGATTTGGGGCATATCATGGCCTGCCAAGCCAACTTAGCTTGGGGGACAGGTGACATTCTCGAGATGATGGGCTGGTGCCAGGGCCCGAGGCCTACAAGCCCAGGTGGTGGTGTGAGTGGAGGCCGTGGGTGGGGAAGATTAGGAAACTACAGAGATGATGCGCTTCTGTTTCACGGAGAGCAGAGGATTATGTGAGTTCAAGAAAGACAGAAGCACAGGGCAGGGATGCAGGAGTCTGCAGCAGGATGGGACAGGGTTGACTTTGAGGAAACTGGGCGATACTTAGAGACTTTCCTTTGCTCGGTTTACCAGGTAAACAACCAGGAGGCCCAGAGAGGGTAAGGGCCTGGCTCAAGGTCACACAGCAGATGAAGCCAGGGGCAGACCTGCCTGGTTGGGCACCCCACACTGTGGAGGAGGAATTTCTCATTTACCAAGGGAGTTTAATAATGAATAAAGCCGAATGTCTTTAATGCAGGCAGCAGGCCTGAAGTAATAAGGGACTCTGTATTAATTCGGAAGTTAATGAATATGCAGGTGTGTCTGAATGATTAATGGGGCTTCTGAAGGCCTTAGAAAGGGGCCCGTGAACCGCTGATGATGGAAATGTGAATATTTCATACATCTGGGAAGTTGGATAAACTGAGGAGCAGGTGGCATTACTGAGCCAGAGGGCTGAATATACAGACACCCAGGGGTGCCTGTCCAGTGTCACGGCCAAGTGCTCTCCTTTCTTGCTGTGTGATCTTGAACAAGTCACTGGCTCTCTCCGAGCCTCAGTCTTCTCCTCTGTAGAGTGGGCACAAGAATAGTACGTGATTCCTAGGATCCTGAGGACGAAATGGACAACTAGTCCTTAGCACAGGGACAGGCACTATCCAAGCCTCTGATAGCTGTCATATGTTTCTAGCAAAGAGGGCACAGAAGTGGTTGAGGAAGGCCAAGGAAAGGATAGCAGTAACAGTTAGATTCCCTTAAATGTGGATAGCACTTTGCAGTTTGTATGAGGGTGTCTCTCATCCTTCTGCCCCTTTGCCCCTTGCAGCTTTGCGTGGGGTGGGGCAGAGGAGATAGGTCTTGGGTAACCTGGAGCTCAGAGAGGGCTGGTCACTGCCCAGGTCACCCGGCCAGCAGCCTGGGCCCACGTCTCCACCCCTTGCCTGGGAATCTCAGGGGGGCTGGCGGTTCCCTCCATACACTGATCGGAAAGGGCCTCTAAGAGTACGCGGGGCCTGCGGTTGGTCCTGCACCACTGCTCAGAGCCTCAACTTCTCTGCCTGGTGACAGGGGTCTGTCTGCCACTCAGGGCTGTTTGGAGGCTGTGATGAGAAAATAGGACATGGACCCCTCACCTGTGCCTGGTCTTCGGGGAGTCCAGGACCCTGCAGACGCCAACATGTTCCCTGATGCTTAGAGCACCTGTATGGGGAGTGTCTGTGCACCAGCCCCGTCTTGTTTCTGGGGAGCTACGGGCACTGGCCATGTGGCAGCTTTGGGTTTGTGGGTGCATGCCTTAGTCCCAGGGTGGCGAACACAAGGCCTGTGGGCTGAATCCGGCCCTCCACCTTGTTTTACCTGGCCCGGCATCTTCAGTGGGGTGCCTTGTTCCTACCCGGCTCGCTTCACGGTTAAGGAGTAGTTACATTTGTACAGTCCTAAAATGACATTCGGCCCTTGGAGGGCAACCGCGAGGCTGATGTGGCCCCGGTGAAAATGAGTTTCACACCCCTGCCTTAGTCTCTCTCAGCCTTAGTTTCTTCATCCTTCAAGTGAGGGTAACGGCATGGCTGTTGTGTATTCAGTGTGTGGACCTGGCACACCATTGGTGCCGGGTGACATGCGGTCACACCCCCCACCCCCATCCCCCTCCCTGGCCCAATGTCACAGCCCTGTGCACGGGCACTGGTTTATGCCTTCATGGTGTCTTAGTGGCCCGTGAACATCTGTGGCACGCCTCCTGGGCGCAGTGTTGGGCCCTGTACGGGGCTAGTGAGCTCGCCCTCCCTGTCCCCGTCCGGGCAGAAGGCAGGGTCATTGATGCAATCTGGGATGGACCACGGGAGTCGGCGCTGCCGTGGGCCCGGGCAGGGAGAGGTGCTTGTTTCTCTTGCTCTCTTCCCGCTAGCGCTCCCACCTGAGGCTGTCTTTTGGCTGTGAGTCCTCAGTGCCCAGCAGGAGCTGCTGGAAGAATGGTTGTTGGACTGAATGAGGGAATGACCGAATGAATGGCTGGTGTCTAGACCCCTTTTCTTGTCTCTCCCCTTCTCCAGGCCAGTGCGCAGAGGCACAGCCAAGCCCTCCCTTGGCTGTCCCAGGGGGACCCAGGGTGAGCCTGTCTCAAATCCTTTTCTTTTCCTCCCCAGGCCTCTGGCTGGGGCCCCCAGGGCCTCCCTCCCGTCAGCCGGCTGGGTCAGGGCGCTACTGGGTGTTGGGTGAAGAACACGAGCTGTCATGGCCATGGTGTAGCATGCTGTTGACAGATGAGGAAACCGAGGCCCAAGGGGAGAGGGCTGTGGGGTGGGGCTGCTCCTGGGGCACGGCCATGGCTGCTGGCCTGGCTGTGTATTTATAGTCCGCTAATCTATATTAACACTGGGGCTGGCCAGGCCTTTGCTGCCTGGGGGTCTCAGGGTGGCTTTGAACCCTGTGGTGGCTGTGGAATTGGACTCACCCCATGGGGAAGGGAGAACACGGCTGCTCACTTCCCTTCACAGCCCAGGGGCTCATGCTACGCCTGCCTGGGCCTGGGCCTGGGCCTGGCTGCCCTTTGGTGGGCTTGACGTCTCTGTCCGGGGTTTGTCATCATGCCTCGCTGTCCCCCAGCTCTGCAGGGAGACCATGGGCACAGCCTGGCCTCAAGCACATGGGCTGCAAGTCCTCGGGCGAGTCACCCCCCTCTGAGCCTCAGTTTCCTTATCTGTTCCTCTGTTTCCTTGTTGGGCACACTCCCACCTGACTCCGGGGGTCTGCCTCGGGGCGCTCAGTGCTTGTGAGCTTGAATCTCTGTGTGCCCTCCTCTGGTCTCCTGTAGTCCTCATCATAAGCAGTCCTCGGAGCCCCTAGGGACTGGAATGTCATCTCCGCTGCACGGATGAGGCCACCGAGGCCCTAGGGGTGGCATGGCTTGCCAGGGCCATGCTGCCCATTGGGACAGAATTTGGACTCATCTAAGTCCGAATATTCCAGCTTCCCAGACCCCTGTCTCCTTCCCAGGGCCCTCAAGGTCCTTGGGAGGCCAGACTCCTCACCCCACCAGCTTGGTTCCCACCCCTGCCGCCACAGGAACAGCTCCACTAACTCTATGCTTCTCTTACAGAGCAGAGACGACTGGCCGCCCTGAGCGCAATTCAATTCAACAGACATTTACTGAGTGCCTACTATGCGCCAGGCCTTAGGCTAGGCACCGGGTGGGGGAGCAGAAAGGAAGACGAGGGTCCCGTCCTCAGGTAGCTCTGGGCTGGGGGTCGTGGAGAAGACAGGCAAGGGCTGAACAATAGCTCAGAGCCAGGAACGAAGCTGCCCGCAGGGCTGGAAGCAGAGGTACCCACCTGGAGAGCTTCTGTCCCTCATCTGTGCTTCAGTTCGCCCATCTGTAAAACAGGAGGAGAAGGGCTGGGGTGAGGCAGCCTCTAGGACCTTTCCAGGATTCCATAAGGATGGAGTCGGGGGGTGGGGGTAGAGCAGAGAGGCTGTCCTTCTCCCTGCAGAGAGGAAATCTCTGAAAGCTTCTTGGAGGAGAAGGCATGCAGTCTGGGTTAGAGAGGGTGGGGAAGTGGGGGAATGACACCCCAGGCTCAGGGACAGCTTGAGCAAAGGCCCAGAGGACATGCAAATGGGCAACCTTGCCACCCCGTAGGCTGTGAAGGGATGTCGTGGGGTGTGAGCTTAGAGAGGGAGGGTGGGACCCAAGGGCTACACTTTGGGGCGTGAGCTCTGTTTTGTGGGCTGTTGAGGGTGGAGAGTCAAGAACAAATGGTCCTGCTTTGCTCTGTGCCCTTCTACCTTCCTCTCTCCCTGGGGTACATTTCAGGGTCACATTCCTGTAGTGACTTGTGGCCAAGGCAGTGCCTGCACCGTGCTAGGCACTTTATACTTAGGCCCTGTGGCAGCCCTCATAAATGGGCATTCATGGGCCCATTTCACAGATGAGGAGGGTGAGGCTGAGAGAAGGAAGCTTTTTGCTCCCAGTCATGATCTGACCCCTGAACCCCCAAGCTTCTTTCACTAGTGCTCACTGAGAGCAGGGAGTCTCTGCCCTGTGTGACGTCTCCCATCCTAGAAAACTCCCAAGCTCCGAGGGCACTGCCAAGGGCACTGCAGATGGTTTTGAAGTGGGGCACGTGTGGCTTTCTCCAAGACTTGAGTTTCTGCTCCCCCAAGGACTCCCTAAAATGGAGAGTGAGGTGGGGCTCCTTTCCACTTTACTGATGAGCAGACTGAGGCCCTGGGAGTCATGTACCTACTTCAAGGTCGTGGTAGTGACAACCTGGGTAGGGAGCCCCATGCCCTTATTGGTTCTTATCCCAGTTCAAGTCCCTAAGATTTGTGCAGAAGCTGATCCCCACAGCCCTCCGCAGGGAGTGGAAGAAGCTGGCATTGGAATCACAGACCTGGGTTCAAATCCTGGTTTTGTCTTGCACAAACGGTGTGATCTTGAGCAAGTCAGTTACTCTGAGCCTCGGTTTCCTTATCTATAAAGGGAGAGAGCAGGCCTTTTTCATTTAGTCATTAACATATATATTGCCTGGTGCTGGGCTCTAATGGAGAAGAATGTGGGCCCTTCCTCGGAGAACTCAGTCCAGGGGTAAAAGCAGCAGTGAGGATGTTAGTCATAACGGAAGAAGCCCAGGGGACGGTGGGAACCCACAGAAGGACCCCAACCAGGCCATTATAATCGGTAGGGGGAGGCAGGAGGGCAGAAGAGGAGAGGGAACCAGCTTCGCAGGGCCCCAGGGGCAGGGCTTCTGATGTCCGTTGTTGGAATTTTCCCAGATCAGTAGGGAGCCAGAGAAGGCTTTTGAGCAGCAGAATGCCATGCTCAGATTTCCGTTTTAGGACTGGCTCTTCCTGGTGAGATAGAAGGGGACACTGGTGAGGACACTAATTGAGAAGTTCTTTGGGGGTGGAGCCAGGAGGCTGGAGCAGAGCAGGCGTAGTTGGGGGCTGGGGTGCGCACAAAGAACCTCTGGGTGCAGGAGCTGGGCAGCTGCGGACGCTTCTGGCTGGTCCGGGCATGGGAGACAGAAGCAGCGGCGGGGAGTGGACGGGTTCGGGACAGGAATCCAGGAGCGGACTCGGAAGTGGCCAGGGAGGAGGCAGCCGGGCCTGGGCATGATCAGCGTGCCAGGTTGACAAATGAAGCCATGTGAGACGGGTGGGGTTGAAGGAGCAGAGCAGGAGAGGGGCCAGGGTCTCCGGGAAAGCAAAGGAGCTGGAGGAGGAGCAGCCTAGGAGGCTCTAGGAGGAGCCAAGGGGCAGGTCTCTGCTCAGGGGTGGGCGCGGTCCCAGCAGGAAGGTGTCAAGAAATAGAAGTCGCAGGTGTCAGGCACTTTTTCCAGTGCACAGGAGGGGCCCAGAGGATCAGTTCCCACCTGTCTCTTCTCCAGAAAGCAGACTGCGTAGGGGAAGTAGGACCCAGCCTGTCCCCTTGCCACCTGGGGGAAGGACGTGTCTGGGGAGGGAACAGGGAGAACACATTTGCATGCGCAACAGGGCTGGAGTGAGGGAGAACCAGGGAGCAGGAGATGAAGAGAAGCTACCATCCTCCAGGATCTTGTTATTGAACCCACTTTTCAAAGGATCACAGCTGTCACACTGAGATAACCGTTAATTATAACAGCCATTGTGCGTTGGCAATGGGGGAGAAGCAGAGGCTGGGGACCAGGCTGAAGGGGGTGTGGGGAGCAGGTCTCTGGGGAAGCGGGACCTAAGAGCGGGCAGGGACTTTGCAAAGAGGGCCGCATTGCCTTCCAGAATGAAAGGAAGACACTGTCAGGGGCCAGGCCTAGCCCCTTTCCTGCTGGGTGACGAGCACCCGGGCCTCGGAAACCATACCAGCAGCAGCTAACAGCATCGAGCACCTGCTATGTGCCCTTCTAGTCCCTTTTTACAGAAGAGGAGGCTGAGACTCAGAGGAAAGCAACAGCTTGCCAGGGCCACGCTGTTGCTTCAGTGGCAGAGCTGGGATTTGAGCTGAGTGCGGCCCACCCTTCCAGGAGAAGCTGAGGGAGGGCCAATCCCCATGGACTGGCCACTCTGACTTGGTGGCCACGTGTCCCGAGGGGTGGTTTCTGTGCAGCTCTCATGGGATAGCCCTCCCCCTGGCATTTCAGGGGCTCCTCCGCAGGCACAGAGCTTCCTTGTTCTCCCGGGCTGCAGCTGCAGGTCTCTGTGGGCTCCCCACCCGCTCCAGAGGAACTAGCCTGAGTGCCAGGAGAGCAGCCCTGTGTGACCGCCTGGTTTAGTTGTGATGGGCTGTGTCCCTGGTGGTCTGCGGGCCCTGGGTGCTGGGGCCTGGAGAAGCAGTGGGGAGGGCAGGCAGGAGTCCCAGGTGAGCAGAGCAAGGGGCAGCCAGAGTCTGGGAGAAGAATGATGGGACAGGGGCCATTCCCAGAACCCCAGGGCCTTTGGCTGCAGGCCAGCTCTGGGCTGCAGCTTCAGCGGCGGAGGCCTGAGGCCTCCTGGCACCTCCACCAGCCTTAGCCAGAGCCTCAGCCCAGGTCAGCCCGCGGCACCTGGCGGGGCCGGGGTTGTATCAGGAGCAAGTAACCCGTTAACCCCAACAGGGACCCCTAACTCAATGCAGCCACCCAAGCAACACTGTTGGAGGGCCAGGGGTCCCCTAGGGTAACAGGCAGGGGGCTCCCCCGGTTTGGGGTTCCTACCCCAGTAGGCCTGCTTGGATGAAGTCAAGCAGGTGGGGGTTGTGGGTGGGTCAGGGAGAATTGGGAGAAATGGTGACCACCAGAGGCTGAGACTCAGTAGACATTTGGGACCAAGGAATTGCAGATATGTCACAGAACTCCTGAGCCCCAGATTCATAATCAGAGAGACCCTTATCGGGGAAAAGACCCAGAACCACCGAACCAGGGACGCGCAGGGATGGTGGGTCCCGGACCAGAAGACTCATGGGGTGCCCCCTACAGGCTGGAATTCTAATTGTCCCCACTCTGGGTTTCCTCTCTTGCTGGCCTTGAAAACTCCAGTGCCCAGGGCCCCCCAGCCCCCAGCCTCCGCCAGGGGGCAGGGAGGAGGGCGGGACCAGCAGTGCCGGTGACCCCTGTGCTGCTCCCGAGGGGATGCAGACCCTGGGCAGCCATGTCCCAGAAATGGGAATGTCAAAAATTAAATCTCCTAAGTTTTCAACCTTGGCAACTAATTTTAAAAAAATCTAAAAATGACTGTTTAGATGCAACAGGATTCCCTAGCATCTCTTGACCCAGGGCCCAGGGCCAGGGAGGGCCAAAGCACGAGCAGCCATTCCCGCCTCTGTGAAGTGGGAAAATACAGGTCGTACTGAGGGTTAAGCCACTGAACACGAGATGTGCTAGGCCCAGGACTGTTGACATCTTGCCCCGGGCTGTGCCCTCTCTCCCACCAGGCTGCCTCCGCGTGGCCGCGCTCCCCGCCACCCAGGGGCCCTGACACGCCACTCTGCCTTGGGACAGCCCTGAGGATGTTGGAAGGCAGGGCCATGCTCATCCCTTGGGGCCCTGGAAGAGGAGCGGGTGGAGGAGGCAGACCCAGGAGGGTGGGCCTAGCTGGCGCCTAGTACATAGTAGGTGCTCCATAAATGTTTATTGAATGAATGGAGGCCATGCAGGCAGAGGCAGCTGCGTGTGCGCAGGCCCTGGTGAAAGAGCGGGTCCAGTGGAGACTGGTGAGTAGTGCCCGGGGCGCAGCTGAGTGGGGCCTGGGGTGTGTGCTGCAGCCAAGACCAAGAGGCCAGCGGGGGCCAGGTGGGGGAGGCAGGGACCAGAGGGGCCAGTCAGGGGCCAAGTGAGGAGGCCGTGGTCAGGTGGAGGGACAGGTTCAGTTGGGGAGGCAGGGGTCTGGTTGGGGACAAGGGTCTGGTGGGGGAGAGGGGTCAGGTGGAGGGACAGGTCAGGTGGGGAGGCAGGGGTCAGGTAGGGGACATTTTGGTGGGGGACAAGGGTCAGGTGGAGAAACAAGGGTCTGGTGGGGAGGCAGGGGTTCAGGTGGGAGACAAGGGTCTGGTGGGGGACAGGGGTCAGGTTGGGGAGGTAGGGATCAGATGGGAGATGGGGTCAGATGTGGGTTCAAAGGTCAGGTTGGGGAGGTAGGGGTCAGATGGGGGAGGCAGTCTTCTGAGTAGCCTGGAGGATTCTGGGAAAGCGAGAGATAACTCGTGGGGTGGGAGTAAGAGGTGGACTTTTAACACAGCTCATCCTTGGCTGTGGGCGGAAGGATCACATGCTCTACCAAGTGCCCTGTGGGGTGGGGATGGGGGCGCTGGGCTGCTTGGTCCTGGGGAGTGGGTGCCAGGGAGTGGGTCGTGTGACCTTGGCCATCTGTGAAACCAGTGTCAGGGCACCTCCTGTCAGGCTACTGGGTGGCTTCCCAAGGCCAGGCCTTTTGGTAAAAACACTTCCATTTTCCTTCCACGAGGCCTAGACACAGCACAGCTGCTGATGACAGACGTGACACCTGGGGCAGGGGAGGCCGGGGGCCAATGCAACTTGGTATTGACTTGGTAGGCAGCTTCCAGAAGGCTTTGGGACGGGCCCAGTAAACCAGAGTCACATGTGCACAGCTCTTCTCCACTGAGCAGATGAGGAAACTGAGGCCGAGGGGTAAGGCACTGACCTGCCCAGGGTCACACAGCAAGCCAGCCACCCATGTGTCGTAACTGCCTGTACCCTGCAAACTAACCCAGTCCCCTTCTTGGGCCTGGGTTACCGGGCTTGGAGGTGGGAACCCAGTACACTGAGGTCTTGCAAACGCAGTTGATATCAGCTGCTGCTGCTGTTGACGGGGTGCTGCTCTTACTGAGCTCCTCCGGGTAAGTGGGAGCTCCGTGCAGTGCCGGGCACGGGGTGAGTGCGCAGTGAACACATGGATGTGAGGAACGTGGTGAGTGTGTATGTAGCTAGTTGGACAGCGTGCCCTGCCTACCCCAGGGGTGAGCTGCAGGCCTGGCTCCTGCGTCCTTGTGACACGGATACGGATGCAGCCGTGGATGCCGGGTACCTCGGGGCAGGACCAGCTCCCCCGAGATGGGGAGCAGCTGGCACAGAGGCATGAGACTAACGAGATGTGATTGAATGGGGGTGGATGGACACCCGGCACCTCGGGTGAAACCCAAACAGAGGATGTTCCGAGGGCATCAGAGCGGCCTGGCGGCGTGTGTGAAGGAGTCTGGTTGACATTTGGGACAATGAGGTGAGGACACACTGCTGGCACTCACACTGCTCTGACAATGGTGGTGCTGAACCAAGTGAGGCGGACAACCCCTGGTGCCACCCCTGGTTGGCACAGATGCTGGGCGCCAGGTGACACATTTTTTGGAGGGACCTTGACAGCCAGCATGACCCTGGGCAGCTGGCCCAGGGAGGGGGACTTGACACCGTGGCACAGGAAGAGCAGGGGAGGATGAGAGGCTGTGCACCTTGGATAAGCAGATTGCAGGGACACAGGACACAGGTGAGCAATATCAAAAGGGCCTGTGAGGGGGACCATTGGCTGTGTTCTCAGTGGCTCTAGACAGCGCTGGGGCTAATAAAGAGAGGTGCATGGAGCTAGAGTTGGCTTTGTAATATAAGGAGAAATTTCTAATAATTCAAGCTGTCTAGGCAGGAACTCAGTAGCCTCAGATGGGTGCTGAGATCCCTGTCACTGGAGGTATACAAGTTTGGAGGCGGGGAATAAGTTCGGCAGGGATTTTGGGAAGCCTGGAAGTTATAAGAGCTCAGGCCACTCCAGGTTCCTGGCCGTGTGGTCTTGGGAGGATCATTGTCCCTCTCTGAGCCAGTTTCCTCACTTGTAAAATGGGGGACATGGGGCTAAAAGGGGTGCTGGGCACATTTCTGGCACAGTGTGAGCACCCTGTCAGGAGTGGGGTCCCTCCCTCTGATAGTTATTATCCTGTCCCCAGCTCTAAGCTCTAATGCTACACATCCTGTCCAGACACATGCTATATACATGCCTGATCCTGTTCTAGGCATGGAGGTTATCACAGTGAAGACAATAAAGGCTGCTGTGATTGCATGATGGGAGCAGGGCAGGGAGGGTGATACTGAAGGACTGAATGATGTTAGGTGGTGTTGGGTGCTCTGAAAGGGCCAAAGGCAGGGTTGAATGACCAGCGGGTTACCTCAGATTTGGTGTCAGGGAAGGGTCGGGTTGGGGGGAGCAGTTGAGCAGAGACCTGAATGAAGTAGGGGGTTGTTTGGATAGTGGGGGGAGGACATTTCAGGCAGAGAAAACAGCATGTGCAAAGACCCTGAGGCGGGCATGGGCCTGGGGGTTTGCGCAGCACAGCTGGCCTGGAATAAGTACTTCCTGATTGATGGGGAAACGGAAGTCTCTCTCTACTTGTGCACAATCCATGCTGTCACACTTTCCTGATAGGGAGAAAGGTGCCGTCTCTGGGGGTGGGAAATCCACCAGACAGTCCGTGCATGTCCAGTCCCTGCCATGGGCCCAGCTATTTAGAGGAAGCTGGGGAAGAAGAGAACCTCAGTTTCCTCATCTGTCACCTCAGCCATGCAGGGTGATAGAAGATTCAGGGAACATAAATGTCAGACACAAATAAGCCAGGGTAAGGGGCAGCTGAGCCTATCTTACTGAGGAGACTGAGGCCCAGAGAGGTTAATTCATGTGCCCCATATCACACAGCTCAGCACTGAGTCCAAGGACCCTCGGCCTCCAACACTTTCCTCCCGGTGCGTTTTTCTACCTGCCCTGCTGCTGGGGCTCACTGTTCCTGAAATCCAAACAGCTCACCTACCCAACAGTTTGGTGGTGAAGGCATAGTCATCCCTTTTTAAAGATGGGGAATCAAGGCCCAGAGCTGCCTGACTGAGGACCCCGGTGAGGTGGAGTCAGAGACAGTGATACCCAGTGCCCAGCCCCAGGGGGTGGCAGGCTTTGTCCCAGAGAGCAGTGCTGCTAACCCGTCTCTGGGACGTCTCTCTGCTTCCAGTGGAGAGAGGTGAGGTGGCCTCCTGCCCAGGGCGTTCTGGCTGGGCCCCAGGATTCCTTGGTCCTCCTAATCCTGGGTAATGGCATTGACACAGACCGAAACAGTGGCACCTTGGGGAGCCTTGGCCAGCCTGTCCCAGGGAGGAGCTCGTGCCAGGGCTTATCAGCTGTGGCAAATGAGATTTCCCTGGCTGAGCCCCATGTCCTGGGAGGCTGGGACACCCACTGCCGCCCCCACTGGATCCCTGGACCCCTCTGATGTCCCATGGGAGTGTGGCATGTCCCGGGATTTTGTAGGAGACCTGGGGGGGTGGGGGGCACTCATCTTGCCAGTGGAGAAACTGAGGCTTGGAAAGGGTCTGCAATTGGCTGAGGTTTGAGCTGGCCCGCTATGCGTCTTCCCTGCGGATCCTTGCTTTCCCTTCCCTTACCCCCCCCACCCCCTGCCTTGGCCAGGGGACATTCAGAGAGCCACTCTCACCTGGCCCGGGGACGAGGAGGCCAAGGACACTGAGCCCGGAAAGCAGCCCTCTGTGGTGCTGATGCTCATTAGCTCATCGTAGCCTCAAGAGGTAGGAATTATTATTCACCCCACGTCAAGGGCAAAGAGGCAGGTTCGCAGGCTCATGCCCCACGTCCCTGGGTAGCTCAAGGGGAACCATGGCAGGGTTCCCAGAGCGGATTTGGGGTTGGCAGATCAGATTCTGTTACTGCTACCCTGGGTCCTGAGCTGGACCCATAACTAGTGGAACATGTCCCTTCCCCAGCCCCGGCCTCAGTTTCCCCCCTGGGAAGGGCAGGGAGTGGCTGAGCAAGGTCTCCTCTTTCTTCCAGCTCCAAAGTGCTAGGATTCCAAGCCTACAGAGGGGCCCCCAACCTTGTGGCACCTAGAGAAAAAAGGCGCAGAAATCAACCGCTGGCTTGAGGGGGGTGTTGCCGAGGCCCAGAGAGGGGAGCCGTTGGCCCAGGGTGACTCAGACCTTCTGGGTCGTGCCCGGTCCGAACTGAGATCCCCGCCTCAGCTCTGCCCCTGGCATCCATTGGGTCTTGCTGACCCTCCTCCCTTCCCTCCAACTAAGGATGTCCCCATGGGAAGGGACATCAGATGGCGTGTGCCCCCCCAAAAGATCCCTCCGTGACATGCTGTCTCCCAACTTTGCCACGTTGCTCCTCTCTGTGGCGGAAGGATAGAGGACCGTTGAGGAGGTGCTGGGGGGGCACCTTCGGCCAGAGGTTTCTCGCTGCCCCCAACCTGCGGTCGGGAGGCCCCTGCAGACCAGGTCAGCCCGGAGTGCTGCGCTTCGTGGGACACCTCTGTGGCTCCGACTGCCACCCCTTGCTGGGTTTAGCACCGAGTAGGCCCTGGGCAGAAAATGTCTCTGCTGCCAGTGGCTGCTTCCTGCCACGTGCCCCTCCCCCTGAGCCCGTCTCGGGAGGCATCCTTTGCTTGGGTAGGTGGGTGGCTGGGCAGCAGGTGCCCTGTCCCCTCCTTTCCCCACACCCCCATCCATCCGATCCTCTGGCTGTGCTGCTCTGCAGAATGCTGGTTTCTCAGACTCACCCTCTGCTCCTGAGTCTCTCCCAGCTCAGCTGCCTCCATATTTCTGCTTTTCTGTTCTGTCCTTTCTCTCCCCTGCTCCCAGGTGTGTGTGGGGTCCCATCCTGTTTCTACTAGTGTGTATGTGGTTGGGGGTCAGTCACCCTCAGAGCAGGGGAAGGGCGTGATCCTCAGGACCCCAGCCCCAGGCCCAAGACAACCACAGCTGACCAGGCCCCTCTCCCACACCCTTGGTGGGTGCACAGCAGGCAGGGGGCCAAGTGCTGCTGTCAGCGCCTGCAACGCTTTTCCGTCACCCCTCCCTGTCTGCGTCAGGCCTCCACGGGTGGTGGGCAGGCAGCCCAGGGACAAGGACAGGGACATGATAGCTGACGCACATGGGACAGGGTGGTGGGGGACCCTTCTCCCTGCTACGTCTGAGTCATGGGGGAGAGTGAGGGTGGGGGGCGCTGGGCCCTGGCCCAAGCTGTCCTGGAGACCAGGGGGAAGGCTATGGCAGGGTCACCTTGAGGGCTCAGGCTGGCAGAGCTCAGAGTGGCTGGGGTGGGAGTAGGGAAGGGAAGAGATGGGACAGAACTAGCCCCCTCTCCAAGCCTGGACCCCTTCTGGTAGTCTCCTCCCCTTCCTCTCACCCTTTTCATATTCCCCCAGCAGGGCCTGGGCTGTCCCACGGTCCAACAGCTCAGCTTTGTGGACCAGCCCCTGGACCTGGCTGAGGGGGTGCTAGTTTGAATAAAGATCTGAGAGAAGTGGGGCGGGGGGAGTCTGTGGGTTAAAGTTGCACATGTGCACACATACGTACGCATAATACATACGCGTAGTGCGTCAGCATATCGGCAGGTGTTTGCCGTGTTCCCTTGAAATGCCCTGCTCCCATGCACACCCGTGTTCCCTCTCAAGTACCCTTGTAGCTGGCCACGAGGGCGCAGAGCCTGCGCCCACAGGCGTACGTGTGTGCTCACGCCTGCCCGCACATCCGTCTCCTTGCACATGTCAGCACACCCTGCACTGAGCCAGCGCGCACCTGCATACCAATGGGGTCCCCAGACGTTCCGGCTGGAGGAGGGGCAGGCGGGGGGCTCTCAGCCTCCTGCCCTGCAAGGGCGCTGCCTGTGTGTGTGTGAGCACTCCTGTGGGGGGTGGGGGGGAGGGACCGGGGCCCCAGAAGGGTGGGACTGACCTGGGGTCCCCTCGGAGCCAGTGGCCACCCTGGACCGGAGCCCAGGTCCCCGACTCCGGTCCTGAGGCTGCAGTGCACAGCCAAGGACAGAAAGGCTGCTTCCCGGGCCCCCTTTCCTGCAGGAGGCCTCGAGGCGCCCCACCCCCACCCGTCTGACCCCTCAGCCCCAGCTGGTCCTGCAGGGGACGGGGAGGTGTGAGACCACCTCCCTTGCAGGTCCTGAGCATCACAGCCTCTGACTCCAAGTCAGCCTTCGGTCTGAGGGGTCATCTGGACAACCCGGTCACCTGCCACCTCAACAAAAAAGCGCCTGCTTGGACTTCTTCGGGCATGTCCCCTCCTCCCTTCCCTGCTTCTCTTTCCTCTGTTCCAGCAGCCCTCTGGGGCTAAGGGCTGCAAATTGGTTTTAGTTTAAAGACAAAGGTTTAACGTTTTTTTCTCACAGCGTTCTTCCTGGGGTTTCCCAGGAGGAGGAGGAACAGGAAACAGAGGTGGCTCTTGTGAACAGCCTTTGGCTTTCTTTATCCAAACAAGGATTTCATCTCGCTGGCCCCTGCCCAGGGTGGGGGCGGGGGTTGCTGGGTGGGAGCTGGAGCCCCCTCTGGCTGAAGGGCTGGGTCTGGTTTGCCAGGCCCCCCGGCATAGCCTCCCCTGGCCTGGAGCGCAGTTTTCCTGCTTGGGAAAGGAGGGTCTTTGGCGCTCAGCCCTACACTGTACCCCCACCCCCACCCCCATCCCCCGCCCTGCTGCATCTGGGGCATGGGCAGCCCGGCTCACCTTCCGTCTTCCCCCACAGAAGGCCAGCCAGGGACCCGGCCCCCCATCTCTGGATGCGGAAACAGATTCAGGTGCTATGCTTGATCTACCTAATTGGGCCCCGGTGGGGCTGGGCTCCAGCGCTTCCGAGTTCTGCTGCCGCAGGAGTCTTGATCCTTCCCCAGGCTGTGCTGTGTGACTCATGGCATCTCCCTGCCCCTCTCTGGCAGGGGTTTGATGGCGTTACTCGAGGCCTCTGGCTTTTATGCCTGCCCGAGGGGCTCCCCTGCCACCCTCACCCCATCTTTGAGGAGGTGGGGTTGGAGGTGTGTCTGGTTTCTCTCTCTTGACTTCCCTTTCCCTCAGCTCTGCTCCTGTCTGTGATGTGAGTTCATCTCATGTCCCCTCCTTGCCAGAGACCCTAGCCTCCCCATCCCCCTGCTTGGGGGGCCCACAGCCATGTTGTTCTGCTCCCCTCCCCCATGGAATCTAAGACAAGGGAATTATTTTTGGAACAAGAGCAGTTACACAACAAATGAATTATTTATCCCTGGGCATGGAGGAGAGGAGGCATTTTGCTGGGCTTCCTAATTCTTTGTCTGGATTGGGGGGTGCCTGCCCCGGTACGTGGCCACATGTGTGCGGCCTGCTTGTCCCACGCAAGACTAGTTGTGCTTGTGTGTGCGTGTGCGTGTGCCTGTCTTGTGGAGTCTGGGGCGTGTGGGGTGTGTGCGTCTTTGTGTGGGCAGGTGGGCGTGTGGGCGTGCGTGTGCCTGACCTGGTGACTTGCCAGTCTCCCTTCTGTGCCCACTGTCCTCAGGCTGGGCCCCTCCTCCCTCCTTCCAGGCACCCCCTTCCCTCTCTGGCCACCCGTATCCTCCCTTATTTCATGTAAGGGACCCCAGGGTGCTACCGGCACAGAGAAGCCCCGGCAGGAGGGGCTGGAGAAGGGACCGGGGTCCTGCGCTAGGCTTCGAGGGGCCGCTCCGAGCCCTCACACTGATTTGTCACCCCCTTCTCGGTGCTGCCTTTCAGGAACCGGGTGACAGATGCATCTCTTCCTTCCTGCCCCCGTTTCACCTGCTCCCCCCTCAGAGCTCCACTCTCCAGCCTTCCATGGGAATCATCTGAAGTTCTGAGCCCAGAACCCGAGGAGGAAGGAGAGAAGGAGGAGGAGGAGGAGGAGGGAGAGGAAGTCAAACCCTGAGAGCTGGTGTCCGTCCCCAGCAGAAGAGCAGCGCGGGAAGCAGGCTGCGGGGCCCACAGCACCCTGGCCCCGGCCTGGCCGTGGTGCCCAGGGCCTGCTGGTCGTGCCCCTGAAGGCCCCCGACAATTGTCACTGGCTGTGCCTGCCTCACCTGGGGCCCCCGGGCTGGGGGTCGCCCCCAAGATGGTGGCGGCCCCAGGGAGGACTGTGCTGCCAGCCCCGGGCTCCGGCCGCTAGGCCCTCCGCGCGCCTCGCCCGTAGCCCGGCCCGTCGGGGAGCCGGGGCCAGCGCCATGCTGCGCCTGGGGCTGTGCGCGGCGGCGCTGCTGTGCGTGTGCCGCCCGGGGGCCGTGCGCGCAGACTGCTGGCTCATCGAGGGCGACAAGGGGTACGTGTGGCTGGCCATCTGCAGCCAGAACCAGCCGCCCTACGAGACCATCCCGCAGCACATCAACAGCACCGTGCACGACCTGCGGCTCAACGAGAACAAGCTCAAGGCCGTGTTCTACTCCTCGCTCAACCGCTTCGGGAACCTCACCGACCTCAACCTCACCAAGAACGAGATCTCCTACATCGAGGACGGTGCCTTCCTGGGCCAGTCGAGCCTGCAGGTGCTGCAGCTGGGCTACAACAAGCTGGGCAACCTGACGGAGGGCATGCTGCGTGGCATGGGCCGCCTGCAGTTCCTCTTCGTGCAGCACAACCTCATCGAGGTGGTGACGCCGGCCGCCTTCTCCGAGTGCCCGAGCCTCATCAGCATCGACCTGTCCTCCAACCGCCTCAGCCGCTTGGATGGCGCCACCTTCGCCAGCCTGGCCAGCCTCATGGTGTGCGAGCTGGCCGGGAACCCCTTCAACTGCGAGTGTGACCTCTACGGCTTCCTCAACTGGCTCGTGGTCTTCAACAACGTCACCAAGAACTACGACCGCCTGCAGTGCGAGTCACCCCGAGAGTTCGCCGGCTACCCGCTGCTGGTGCCCCGGCCCTACCACAGCCTCAACGCCATCACCGTGCTCCAGGCCAAGTGCCGCAACGGCTCGGCGTTCGCGGGGCCGCTGATCACCCCCACGGCCTACTCCCCCGACGCCCAGCGGGAGCCGGACGAGAACTCGGGCTTCAACCCTGACGACATCCTTTCGGTGGAGCCGCCCGCCTCGTCCACCACGGACGCGTCCGCCGGGCCCGCCATCAAGCTGCACCACGTCACCTTCACCTCGGCCACCCTGGTGGTCATCATCCCACACCCCTACAGCAAGATGTACGTCCTGGTCCAGTACAACAACAGCTACTTCTCTGACGTCATGACGCTCAAGAACAAGAAGGAGATAGTCACCCTGGACAAGCTGCGGGCGCACACCGAGTACACCTTCTGCGTCACCTCGCTGCGCAACAGCCGCCGCTTCAACCACACCTGCCTGGCCTTCACCACGAGGGACCCCGTCCCGGGCGACCTGGCGCCCAGCACCTCCACCACCACTCACTACATCATGACCATCCTGGGCTGCCTCTTCGGCATGGTCATCGTGCTGGGGGCCGTCTACTACTGCCTCCGCAAGCGGCGCATGCAGGAGGAGAAGCAGAAGTCCGTCAAGGTCAAGAAAACCATCCTGGAGATGCGCTACGGTGCTGATGTGGAAGCCGGGTCTGTCGTTCACGCCGCCCAGAAGCTGGGCGAGCCTCCCGTGCTGCCTGTGTCCCGCATGTCCTCCATCCCCTCCATAATCGGGGAGAAGCTGCCCACCTCCAAAGGGCTGGAGGCCGGGCTGGATACGCCCAAGGTGGCCACCAAAGGCAACTATATCGAGGTGCGCACGGGCGCGGGTGGGGATGGCCTTGCCCGGCCCGAGGATGACCTCCCGGACCTGGAGAACGGCCAGGGCTCTGCTGCCGAGATCTCCACCATCGCCAAGGAGGTGGACAAGGTCAACCAGATCATTAACAACTGCATCGATGCCCTCAAGCTGGACTCGGCCTCTTTCCTGGGGGGCGGCGGCGGCGGCGGGGACCCTGAGCTGGCCTTCGAGTGCCAGTCCCTCCCTGCGGCCATGGCAGCCTCCCCGGCAGCCGCCCCCGGGGCCCTGGAGCGCCCCAGCTTCCTCTCACCCCCCTACAAAGAGAGCTCCCACCACCCGCTGCAGCGCCAGCTGAGCGCCGATGCGGCCGTGGCCCGGAAGACCTGCAGCGTCTCATCCAGCGGCTCCATCAAGAGCGCCAAGGTCTTCAGCCTGGACGTGCCCGACCACCCAGCCTCCACGGGGCTGGCCAAGGGCGACTCCAAGTACATCGAGAAGGGCAGCCCCCTCAACAGCCCCCTGGACCGGCTGCCGCTGGTGCCTGCGGGCAGCGGCGAGGGTGGCGGGGGCAGCGTGGGCAGCGGGGGCGGCGTCCACCACCTGGAGGTGAAGCCGGCCTACCACTGCAGCGAGCACCGGCACAGCTTCCCGGCCCTGTACTACGAGGAGGGCGCCGACAGCCTGAGCCAGCGCGTGTCCTTCCTCAAGCCGCTGACCCGCTCCAAGCGGGACTCCACCTACTCGCAGCTCTCCCCTAGACACTACTACTCCGGGTACTCCTCCAGCCCCGAGTACTCCTCGGAGAGCACGCACAAGATCTGGGAGCGCTTCCGGCCCTACAAGAAGCACCACCGGGAGGAGGTGTACATGGCCGCGGGCCACGCCCTGCGCAAGAAGGTCCAGTTCGCCAAGGACGAGGACCTTCACGACATCCTCGATTACTGGAAGGGGGTCTCGGCCCAGCAGAAGCTGTGAGCCTCTCCTCCCCGGTGAGGTTGGAGGGGGAGGGCGGGGAGCACACGGGGAAGGGCCCGGGCGGCCGGGCAGGGGTGCTCAGGGGGCAAGGCCGAGGAGTGGACGCACACGCACACCCGCACGCACGCACCCACGCACACACCTGACCACCACCTGACTGTGAACAACCACCACCCGACAATAACGGACAGGAAAACAAAGACACGTTCTCCTTAAAGTTTACACACTGATACCGAAACCAGGCGTCTTTACTGTGCTGCCCAGGGACTCTGCGGGGGTGTGCGGGGCTGGGTGGGGCGGAGGGCAGGTGAGGAAGCCAAAGGAGGGGTGCGGGGGCTCTGGGGTTAGGAGCAGGTTTGGGGCCATGGAGCCCCGGGGCGGAGATGGGTTACAGCCACTCGGGGGCGGGAAGACGTTCCCTGTTGGGGGACGGGTCACTTGGAGACTTAGCACCAGGTGGACATTGGGCGTTGTTCCCTTCCTTTATGGATGGGGAAACTGAGGCCCAGGGCGCGGAGGTGATAACCCTCCCGGCCACAGGGCAGGTTAGAGTCAGTTTCCGGACTTTGCGGCTGTGCCCTCCCCCCTCCAGGGGTCCCCCGGGCTATTCTCCATTCACCCACCGCCCCATCCACTTGTGGTCTCCTGGGGCTAGAATCAGGTGGGTACTTTTCTCTTTCTAGAAAGCCCCACGGCCACGCCGTCCGAGCGTGTGGCTGTGATTCTTCTGTGGGGGGCTCCATGCCAGCACCCAGGAGAGGCGGGCGGTCCTGCTGACAGGGGAGGAGCAGAGGCGTGGGACGTTCCACCAGCCCCTTCACGTGTCTTCCAAGCTGGGAGGTCCGAGGAGTGTGGCGAGGCCACCACTTCTCATGTGAGGCCTCCAGACCCTGCCCCCCAGCTCTCTGGGCCTCCAGGACCCCTACTCATCCCGGAAGGGCAGCAGCTCACTGTGATGCCCGGGAGCAGCGGGGAGGCGGGGTGTCACAGGGGCCTTTCTGTCTGTGGCCCCACATCCGGCCCTCCTACCTGTCTGACTCCCATCATGGGATCTTAGGGCAGCATCTCCATCTGCCCCGAGGAAGGAGGGCTTTTTCCCAGCCAGCCCCTCTTGGCTGCCCCACCTCTGGCCCGAGGGCTCCCGTATTTCCGTGCGAATACGGAAACGGCTCCTCCCCCTTTGCTGCCCCTCTCCCAACATCGAACAAAGCACAAACGGTGAGCGCCAACCCCCCAAGTGGGGGCGGAGCTGGCTGGCTTCATGGGGCCCCTCCCTGTCCCTGGCCAGCCTCTGTTGCCTTGGCAACCTAGAGCCTGGCAGTTGGGACCGTTGGGCTCCAGGGGTTCTCCCAGCGTGGGCAGTAGAGGGCGGTGAGGGAGGGCAGGGCAGGAGGGCAGCTGCCTTGCTCCTGAGCTATGGGGGCCAGCTCTGGGGGCAGGTCTGGGGTCCTGAGACCGTGGGGTGTTGAACTCTGTCTGGGTGCTGAGGGGCCGGAGCCAGCGGTCCCTTCACCTTTGGTTGGGAGGTGGGCCAGGGAAGAGTGGGGACAACTGGCGTTGCACGGCCGCTGATGTGCCCCTGGGCCCTGCACGCACCTCAGGATGGGGAGCAGCCCGCTCACAGAGGTTCTCCTCACTCCCCTGCCAGAGACCCCGGCCTCTGGTCTGTCACCAGTTGGGTTTTTAATATTTGGGAAGTGTGACCGTGGGGTGAGGGTGGGCGCCGGGGTGGGACCAAGACCTGTACTGTGTGGGGGGGCTCTGACCAGGAAAGCCAGTGTCACCTCCTGCGTGGGGGGTGCCCAAGTGACCTTCCTGCATGGGGAGGACTGTGGAGGGCCGGGGAGATTGGGGTCTCAACTGACCACCTCTGTCACACCCGCTTGGGGGACGGACCAGGCCTGGGGCTCACTTTGGGGTGACATTTGCAAAGAAAGGACTGTTCCGGGCAGTGGAAGGGAGGGGGTTGGCGCGAACATGCAGAGCAGAGCTCCCCCAGGCCCCCCCAGACCTGCCCCAGCCCCTCCTCACACCGCTTGGCAGACCTGGGGGACAGCAGCAGGCAGCCGCCAGTGGGGTGAGGAAGCAGACCCCCTGTTATATTTGCATGACGATTTTCCTGTATTTTTCTGAGCAAACATCTGTTGTGTATGTGCCGGTTTGTCCAGACTCCCCCGCCCCCGCCCCGACGCCCCTTTCCCCACATACCCTCTGGTGGGATCTGACAAGCAGCTCTTGACACCCAGGGCAGGGTCCGGGCTCTGCAACAGACCCAAAACAGGTGCCACCCAAAACACAGCCCTTGTTCCACACCTACATCCTGTCTGTCCGCGCTGGGGCCCACAGCGCCACCTCCCAGTCTCCCTCCGTCTCTCTTGTCCACAGTTCCTGCCCACCTGTCCTCATCCTTGCCCTTCCCTGCCTCCGTGCTGGGGAGGGGCAGCCCGGGAAAGGCCCCCATTTTGCAGATAGAGAAGTCAGGGCCCCCAGAGATGGAGGAGCCTGGCGATTGGGCCACCAGGTGGGGGGTGCTGAGTACAGGAGACCAAGAGCTTGGGGTTTTGTGAACAGTTGTGGGGAGACTGGGGGCCCGTGGGAGCAGCTGGGAGGTAAAGCTGGAGGTTTCATGGCCTCGTGGGGGCTGTGGAAGCAGGAGCGGGGCCTGTACAAGCCACCGACAGGGGTCACTCCTGGTGGAGGTGGCTCTCAGACCGCCTCCCTTCGGGAGCTTTAAGGGCAGGTTTCCATCTTCACAGTGAGGGTCTTGCCCCCCAGGGAGGTGAACTGACTTTTGAGACCCAGGTCACACCAATCTTTGGGGCAGGAGAGTTTCTGAAACTCAGGCCTCTGGAACGGCCGGGCAGGCCTGATTCCCCAGCCACCCAGGCCAGGCGCCTCAGTCGCTGCCCTCGCTGTGCCCCGTCCTGGGGGCCCCGGCCTCTGTGCCCTGTGTGCTGTTCCGGATAATTCTTCCCCAGGGGGTGGGGTGAAATGTTCACGTGGGACAAGTTAGCATTTATGGCAAGGGAGCCTGGCTGGCCAGGGCCGCATGCACGTGGTGGAGACTGGCAGACCTAGGCCGTGGCCTGGGCAGGGGACCCTGGTGGGGTTGGGGGACCAGCTGGCTGGTGGAGGTGTAGGTGCTGCACCCTGGGCCTCCTACCAGAGGCCCCCTGCTTTGGGTCACGCATGGGCTTGCTGTCAGAGAGAGTCCAGAGGAAAGGCCTGGGCGCCTGCTTCTCTCCTGGAGGGTCCGACCTCTGTCGGAGCTAACGACCTTCCCGAGCTGAAAAGCGGAGGTCTGGTGGGAAGAAAGCTTAGTCGGATTCAAACGCCTTCCAGGGTTCCAGCCTGGCTTGCTTCCTCTACAGGAGGGGCCTCTCTCTGCTCGCAGGGGACCAGTGCTGGAGGCCCGCGCAGGCTGCCTGTGTCCAGGCTGGGACGGGGCTCTGTGAGGGTCGGTGGTGGTGGGGAGACCCACCCGGGCAGGGTAGGCCCGGTGGGGGGAAGAGAGGCAGAGGAGAGGCTGGGCCTGGTGTGCTCAGCTCGGTGTTGCTTGCCTGTTCCCTCTCCTGGAAATTTAAGCAGGGAAACCAGAAGCACAGGAAAGGGAAGGAAAGGAATCTTCTACAGTCTCATAAGGATGGACTAAGGCCAGGAAGGGGGCCAGGCATAGGGACAAGAGTGACACGTTCTAGCTTATAAGGGGGTTACAATCAGTGAAGGGACAGCTGCAACATGTTCCCCAGTGATGGACACCGTGCAGAAAATTAAAGTAGGGCGATGGAGGAGGGAGAGGCTGGGGGTGCCCCTCGGTGGAAATCATGGGCAACATGATGAAGAGGGGAGGTGGGGCTAGGAGAGGGGTCTGCAAGTACCTCCTCGGGTCCTCCCAACACTCTGCCCCTGTCCTCCAAGGGACTGTACCGTTCAGCTTCACACCCTGTCCCTGGCAAAGAGGGGCCCCCTTTCTGGGGTGGTGGACGATGGGTGGGCCAGGCACAGGGAAGCCCCGGGGTTGTCTAACCTGCATGGAAGCATGAAGGGCAGGGGCAGGACTGAAGGTTGCCCACAAGGCCAGTGAAGGCCAGGGCTCTCTCCTGATCCCAAAGCGGTGTCCTCTGATGAGACTTCGGCCCCATGAGCCCCTTAGTACACAGGCTGCCAGGCTCCCCGTGCGTCCTGACCCTATCTCCTCCCACCTGTAAGAGAAGTAGTAGTTACATTTTTCACCCCTCATGCCTGCCCCCAGCCCCCTCCCAGAGGTAGGTGCCTCACTGCTGCTGGGCACTAGGGAGAGGAAAAGGGGTGCAGACTGGCATGGGGTGGAGGGTGTAGGCCTCCTCTTCCTTCCTCTGCCCCTTGCCAAACAAGCACAGGGCTGGCCAGGGGCCAGGGGTCCATTTTCACACTTGGCCCTCCACCCCCCATCCCCCGTTCCTCTCCCAGGAGCCGCCAGCCCCTCATCCCTGGGTCTCGGCACCTGCTTTGGGTCTTGCGGAGTTGGGCCCAGGCCCTGGGCTATGAACCTGTGAACCCCAGCTGTGTGTAGACCTTTCCTCCCTCGGGGTGGGGGGCCCGAACCCTCTCCTTTTCTTCTTTTAGGGGGGTAAGTTCATTTATTTTCTCTTCCCAATATCTGCCTCTCCCTCTTCCCAAGTCCCTGTTTTAAACTGAATGGCACGAAATTGTTTTCCTCAACTCGAAGATTCCTGTATGGAGAGAATCAATTTCTATATTTGCAATAAATTTCTTATTTAAAGCAATGGGGTCAAGGTCTGTGTTGAATGTCAAGACTCCACCTCCCCACCACCCCCCCGCCAGGTTGGAGTCCCAGTGCCTCCACATCGTGTTGCTTGGAACCTCATTTCCCTTTCTCGCCCAGAGCCTCGACATACCCAGTGAAGGAATGAGGTTCACTGAATGGGCAGTTACCACCCGCGGTCGAGGCAAACAGAAATGTGTCCGCCACGCAGAGGGTGGGCTAGCAGGAAACTAGAGGGACATGGCCCGCTCCCTGTAGCCAGGTAGGGGCTGGGGCCCCTGCCACCTGCCCTCGCTCCCGGCCTGGAGCCCTGCCGCCCATCACTGTATTCAGACCAGAAATGGACGGGCATCTGGGCATCCTGCCTCCACTGATTCCCGGGCTGATGCCCTCAGAGGGTTGCAGTGAAGCCGGACCCAGTGGGTCCCTGGTCATTGCCAGGCCAGCTCCCAAGCTGCCTGCCTCTTTCCCCAGTGGTCCCCGGCGGCTCTGCTGCCCTTTTCTCCACAGCTATGAGGCCCCACCGGCTTCTTGTCAGGCACCGGACATTACAAGTTGTCTTTCTGGTCAGGCACAGGGCTCAGATCCTCGGACAGTGACCTCAGGTTGAACTGCCAAACATCTACTCAGGGGGAACCCCGCGATCCCCCCCCTAAGCCCCCACCTCGTTGTCTCCCCAGGAGGCAGAGCCTCACCCCACCCATTTCTTGGACCCCTGACTCCAACTGCCACAAACCCTTCCTCAGGGAAGCCCCTGGATTCAGCCTGGACTTGTGTGAGAGGTGCTGGTGGGGACTCCCTGGCCCTGAGCGAGTCCCCAATTCCCAGTCACCATCAGCCCATGGCGCTTTTCTGATCCTTTTCACCTCCCAAGTGTTTGCATGGCCTGCAGGGAAGCTTCTGGAAAGGCCCAGGGCTGGAGCCCAGCTGCCCTCTGGTTCCCTCCACACTGCCCTCAAGCGCCCTTGATGCTGCTGTCCCAAGGTGGTGGCAGCCTAGCCATGGTCCCCTCTGTCTCCTGGCTCCCCGAAGCCATCCATGTTCTTCCTTCCTGTGGGAAGGTGGCTGTGAACTGGCACCGTGGTGGCAGGAGGGGACCGAAGAGCAGATACTGGAAGCTCACAAGCTCTGTCCTCTCAGGGCTGCTGCTGGGACCACCCCAGGTCCCCTGAGTGGGTCTCAGGCTCAGGGCAGCCCAGTGGCCCTTCATCAGCATATGCCTTTCCCATTATTCCCGAGGAAACAAAGATATGGCCCAAAGCGGACATGAACCTAGAGGGTCTTCCATGGCTGACCGCCCCAGTCTCCCCTCTACCATGCAGACTTCAGGACGGCCAGGAGCGACTAGGAATTTGGAAGCATCCTCAAGGAGAGCTTTGCTTTTGGGAACAGAAAGGCTCATTCTGCTACTATTCAGGTTTCCAAATGAACTTGATTCAAACGGTTACACATTCAGAGACTGTCATTCTGTCTATCCATCTAGTAAAGTTTCACATTCACGTTGAAGGAGGCTTTCGGTTCATTGCGATCCCGTTTACAAATGCCATTGATTCGGAGTCCTTAACCACGGCCAAACCTTGCCCAGAAGTTCAGTATATTTCATTTGCCCTTTAAAATGCTTCATTGATGTGAAGAAGAAACCAAACCTTGTGTCCTGATGACCTTCTAGGAGTCGAGGGTACCTGTGGCTTCCTGTCACTTCCCAGTCAGTCTCCTTATCCCATGAGTGGGGTCCCAAGGAGCACCACAATTCTGAATTAATTCCTGATTCGCAAATAACACGTTGGGATTTCAAGGACACTGGTGCTTTAAAGAGCAAACATCAACAAATACCTGCACACAGATAAGCCCAGTTATCTCAGCCCCAGCCTGACCTGCGTGCCTTGTGCCTGCTTCTCGTTCTCTGTGGGGCGGGGACGTATGTATCACTGATGACACAGGTGTCACCCAAGGAGTCTGCTTTGGGGGGGCAGCTTGGGGTAAAATGTTCCTGCTGACTCTGGCTCCCACAGACGGGGGTGCTAGGCTGGGGCAGGGCTGTGGGTGCTAGAGGCAGGAGTGCCCTCATCCTTGCTCCAGGATTTTCTCTCTGAGTGAGGAGCACTCTCACACGGGTGCCTGTGGGGGCTCAGCTGCCAATGACCTAGCTCCTCTATGTCCTCCGGGAAGTCTGAACCCCCAACCTTGCTTTCCAACCCTGACCTGTGTCTGCCCACCCTTGCTTTCCAACCCTGACCTGTCTGGGTCAGACCTGCTTCATTCTCCTCCAGGTTCATGAACATCCCAATCCCATAAAGGTGGGGGGGGGGCTCCCACGTCACCAACGCCCCCAGGATGGTTTTCTGGCTCCTGCGCAGGGGCCCGGTTTGAAGGGGCACTCAGTTCCAAGTACCCCCTCCTAGCTACTGGCCAGGGAACTTCCTCTTCTAGGTTGTGGCTGAAGCTCAGTCCCCTCGCAAACTACCTCCCCACCTTGCCTTAGTGACAGCGAAAACCTCTTCCTCCAGAGGTGCCCTCAAAATGAGCCCTGTTGGTTGAGGGGGCATTGGAGACATCCCTGGGTCTTAACTGGTTTTCAGAGGCCAGTCTCTTGGGGCGTGGTCCTGGACACCCCCGTCGCTGGTCTGACTGCCAGCCCTGCTTTCCCCGGGCCGGCCACCTGCTGCCCTGCCTCAGATGTAGATGTGCCCTCGGAGCCAAATGGCCACCTCCTCTAGGCCAGGACCAGGGCAGCCTCCTGACCAGGTCTGACCCCTGACCTGGGTCTCCTGGGCTGCCTCATCCCCCAGTAGCCCCCCTTCCTCTCTGTTGTATTTTTCTCCCCAGCTATCACACACACACACACACACACACACACACACACAGACTCGTTCCTTCTTAAGAATCAAATGATGTAACATGCCTTCTGGTCAGGCATGAAGCTCAGATTTTCGTCCAGTGACCTCAGGCTGAGCTGCCAAACTTCTGCTGGGGTGGAGCCCCGAGCTTCCCCCCCAAGCCCCCACCTCGTTGTCTCCCCAGGAGGCAGAGCCTCACCCCACCCATTTCTTGGACCCCTGACTCCAACTGCCACAAACCCTTCCTCAGGGAAGCCCCTGGATTCAGCCCGGACCTGTGTGAGAGGTGCTGGCGGGGGCTCCCTGGCCCTGAGCGAGGGCCGGGTGTGTGGGAGGGGAGGAGGAGCAGGTCCTGGGAACTAGCCTTGTCATCTCGAGCCTGGAGCTGGGGCTGTCCGGGTGCCCCAGCCTGGCTTCAGCTCAGGGCCCCCCTTCCGCCTTGCCCTGCCTGGGGCCTCCCCTTCTGTGGCTGTGCAAATGGATGCCTCCTCCTTTCTTTCAGCCAAGCTTCCATGTTCATCTTCCCTATCGGACGGCCCTGGAAGTGATTTTACAGCCGCTGAGGTGTTTTCCTCCCAGTTTTCTACGTTGTGGGGTTAGAAGACTCATCTCTGGCTCTGGACTGTCCCTTGGCCCCAGCTGACCGTGTTCCTCCAGTTTACGGGCCCCTCCGTAGTCGCTCCCACGAGGGCCAGGGCTCAGCCTGCCGTGCGCTGGAGGCAAGGTTCTGGGCTCCCGTGGCCACTGGGGCCTCGCCCTCCTCCTGTGGGTCATGCCTGGTGTCTGTCCCTGGCCCGGCTTTCCAGCCCTGCTGTCTGGGGAGCGTGGCTGTCACCTCCTCCTTCGGGCTCCCAGCTCTTAGACCGTCTCCCCTTCGTACTTGTGCTGGGTTCCCAGATGCCCTCGGCAGCGGTGCACTGGGGGGCTGCTCTGCTTTTTTAAAAAATTTGATTTTTGTGGCTGTGTTACATCTGTCCCCTCTCTTCCTCCGTTGCTGTCCCCTGTCCAGTCCACGTCCCCTTCTCTCTCAATCAATCCCTCCCTGTGGTTCAGGTCCATGGGCCATTTATACTAGTTCCTTGATTAGACTCTTCCCCATTCTTTCCGACTTTCTCCCTCTCCCCTCTCCCCTCTGGACACTGTCTGTTCCTTGATTCCATGCCTCTGGTTCTATTTTGTTTATTTGTTTGTTTTGTTCATTAGTGTCCTGAATTGAGACCATAGGGTCATTTTCTTTTGTCGCCGGGCTTATTTTACAAAACTGCTTTTTTCTTCATTTCTGCCCAGGGCTTTATGACTTCATCTCCATGGTCTAACCTCCGGGGGCGGTGGGGGCGGGGGGTCTGGGGCTGCCTCTCTGGCCTTGGGCCTCCGCCTCTGCTGTCTGTCCTCAGTGCCCCCTGGGCCGCTTTCCTCCTGCCCTTTGAACTGAAAGGAGTCCCTGATCTCCTTCCTGGGCTTCTAGCAGCTGTCATCCATCTCTCTGATGGCTGGTCTTCGATCTTCTTGGCTCCCACCCAACTAAGGCAAGATCACATGCGAGAGTTTTTACACAGGGGTGGAGCCTTGGGAAGTGGAAGTTTCTCAATGTCTTTGTCCTCAACGTCCTTGCCGGCCCTTCTCCCGATGACAGCTCAGCATCCTCCCAACCCATTGTTTAGACAGCGCCTAGACTCTGTAACAGCCCAGGGGAGGAAGCTCCCCCATCTACCCCGTCTCTTCTCGCTCCTGCGAAAGATCTTTCTGCCCCTCTCTATAGGCACGATAGCCGCGAGTACGTAACCCCTGACCCAGGCTCCGTTGTGAACAGAAGTCTCTCTAGATAATTGACGCAGGGCAGGGGTTCAGGAGAGGAAACCCGGAGGTGTACAGAATCGCTTCGAGGTCTTGAAGACCTAGACTCAAGCTTGTGCTTTTCCAGACTGACTTTCACATGAACAGTGGGGACCTGGGCCACCTGGGAGGCTGCTTGGGGGCCTCAGGATGCCAGAGGTAGGGCCGCCCGCCACAGCTGAATGGATGACCGCGGTGCCAGGCTGAGGGCTCCTCTGCTGGAGGAGGGGGCAGGCGGATCAGGGCCGCAGACACAGAAGCATCCTCTCTGCCTTGTTGCCTCCTTCCTCATCTCTCCAAAGAGTGTCAGATCTGCGGAAGGGAAACCGCCTCTGACCCTCCGCTCCGAGAGGTTCTTGGCCGGTGGTGTTATAGCTTTCTGGCCTCCACAGGGGCGGGCCACCCCTCCGGGCTATGGCTCAGACCAAGCTGCGCGGAGTTCCCACAGCTGTTTTACACCGGGGCGAACACGAGCAGAAAACAGGAGCTTCGCGGCTCTTCAACAAACAGCAGGCCGGCTGGAATCCCTCCCCACCTGCCTCCCAAGCTTGGCTTGTTCCTCTAGATAGCTTCCTCCAGGCACCCCTCAGGCCAAGGTCCAAAGGCCTGAGGCCCAGGAAGGGCACTGCAGGGCCTTCCGTCCTACAGACCAGCCGGCCTTGAGGGAGATCAGCTTGGGAAGAAGCCCAGGGCCTGTGGCCGTCCCAAGCGTTGGGCATATGTGAAGATGTCCCAAGCCCACCAGATCCTGCTTTCTAATTCTTGCTGTTAAAATCCTGGTCACTTCCAAGCTGTTGGCTACAGGTCCTTCCTGGAACAATGAGAAGAATAAAACCCAGAAAATAAGGGCGTCACCAGCAATGTCGACTCTTGGTTCTTGAGTTCGGCAAAGAAAGAATTCAGATGCGAGGACTCTTGGGCAAGAGGTTGATTGAGCAGGCAAATCAAACGCCGAGAGAAGATCAGGGTGGCCGGCTCAGAGGGCTGCTTTAGCCCTGCAGAGAGTCACAGAGGCAGAACAAGTGAGCCAGCTGGGCCACATGGACGCAGGAAACAAGTTACAGAGGGAAAAGAAGGGCCCTTAGAGACAGGTTCAGGGGGTGAGCCCCGGAAAGCTGCCGCTGCCCACTCTGCCCCTGGCTGCGAGTCTCCTGGGGACCCTTATAGCTGAGGGGAAAGAAAGCAAAGACACACACCAAGGAATGAAAGTGTAAGGATTTTATCTGTTTTCTAAAGGCAGGAACGTCTTCAGACATCTCAGGGGAGGTCTCAGGGAGGATCTCAATAGAATATTCGTTAGTTTTCCAGGTGCGTCCCTGTAATCTGTTGATTCACCAAGTGAGCCTATCAGGGTCAGGGGTGTGGTCCCTACTGATTGGTCGGCACTAGGTCCGTCCTCACCTATGGTGGAACGGATGTCAGCCATGAAGTTGCTTTGTCGGGTTTTGCTGCTTTTCTGGGCCTGGAACTGAAACACCACCGAGGCCCTAGGTGTTATCTCCAGTTTGACCAAAACTCTGTCTCTCTGGTCAACAGAACCAAGGCTGATCAGAAGCTCATTGTCCCGAGGGCTTAATGCTTAAGGGAGAAGGAGGCCAGGTTGAGTCAGCCATCTATTTCCCCATCCCACTTGCCAAGAAACTTTCCTGGCTTTTGACTGTCCTGCCTGGGCGGAACAGGGGAAGGGGAGCCTGCCCAGGTCATAGGGAGCATATGTACCTGGGAAGAAAGATGGAGGTCAGGTCTTGCAATATTTCCATGAAAGCCCCGGAGATGGGAAGCAGTGGGGGCAGATGGGACCAGGGTGAAGAGGGGCCCTGCCCTGGGCTGTGCACCTCAAGGGGGCATGCTCTGACCCTTCCATCCTCCAGCTTCCCCTCACAGGGCGATGAGTCTGGCATCTTCACATGTGTACTGGGTGCCTCCCCACTTCTAGATGCTGCTCAAAATACCTGGGATCCCAGGATTGTCTGCCCAGTTGGCTCCAGGCCTGCTGCGAGGGTCTGTCTTCCCTGGGACAGACTACGACACTTGCGTGGGCCCCCCTAGCATGAGAGGTGGCCAAGGTGTGGCCATGTCAGGGGGTTGTAGACAGAGCTTGGAGATGCGGGTTGGGGCCCCTGAGTTGTGGCATAGTGCTCAGGGTGAGCAGGGGTGCTGTGGGCTAGGAAACAGGCTCTCCCTTTCATCGGGACACCACATTCAAAAGTTGAAGAATTTGAGCCTTGGCTGGTGTGGCTCAGTGGACTGAGCATTAGCCTGTGAACCTAAGGGTTTCAGGTTCCATTCCCTGTCAGGGCACAGGCCCGGGTTGCAGGCCAGGTCCCCAGCTGGGGGCATGAGAGAGGCAACCACACATGGATGTTTCTATTCCTCTCTTTCTCCCTTCTTTCCCTGCTCTCTAAAAATAAGTAAATAAAATCTTTTTTAAAAAGTTCAAGACTTTGAAATTTGAATCTGTCATAGGTCATTATGAAGGTGTACTTGTCAAAGCAAGATGTTCTAACGCTTTGTTAGCTTGATTAAAAACTGTTCAAATTTACACCTGCGGTATTTGAGCTTCCCTGTGTACCCTTGCTCAGGTCTTGCGGGCCCTGGGGTTGGGCCCAGGCTCGGGGTGAATGAAGCCCCCCACCCACCCTGCAGAGTAGAGCACATGGTGGGGGTTGGGCCTGCTGGTTGAGGAAAAGGCTCTAGAAATGGTGTTGGATAGAAAATGGGTTTGCTTCTAAAGGCCTACAGCAGGAGGGGGTGGGCTTTCTGACCATGCACAGAGGTGGGGGTGGAGATGAAAGGGGTTGGGCTGGGGAGCTGGGCTTTTGTTTCCCCAGGGAGGGAGCGGGAGATGGGACTGGGATAAGGGGAGGGGGACAGAAGTTCAGTTCGCTTGGGGAGGGGGCCCTCCCTCTGCCTTTTTCAGCTGCACTGCAAACCTATTTTTTCCTCCCTCTTCGCTGCTCAGCAGAACCCCCATGGCCTGAGCGATTTTCCTAGTTTCTTACTCTGAGGGTCAACCTGGCTCTGTGCGCTGTCCTGGCCACTGGCCCCCGGTCCCCCCGGCCACTGGCCCTGGCGGACAGACACCTGCGGTGCAGAAGCCTGAAGGAGACACGGGCTTCTGTTGTGGGAGCCGAGAGACGCTGAGGCAGAACAGGGGCCTTGGGGTGGGACATTGGCAAGGGCCCCGTGGGGCAGCTGCCTGGGTGTGGCCATCCCTTACCCTCTAGGAAGCTCCTGTCCCATTCCTCAGGTGAGGAGTAAACACCGGAGCGGAGCCCGGGGGCCTCAGGTGGTGGTCAGTCTCTGCACGGAGCACCATCCCCAAAGCACAGTCCAGCCATCAGTAAGAAACGGAAGAGGAGGGCCGAGCTCCCCGTAGCCCCCTTGAAGACGCAGGATTCACAACAATCCTCCTCAGGGCTCCCTCTTGGCTGCCGCCTCGTCGCAGGTCCAGAGGCTGCTCCCGTGCCCTTGTCCCCCCGCTTCCCTGGTATCGATGTCGTCAGTGCTGATCCCCTTTGGGGCCCATGGGTACCCTCCCCCTTGCCCAGCCCCTCCTGGCCTAAGGACTGTCCCAGCTTTAGGACCTCAGGGTAGAAGTCTCCCCACTAATGCCTCCTTGACAGCTCGTGTTGTCTTCCCGCCCTCCATCTCTGAAGTGTCACTTGGTAGGGGTTCGACAGTGTTAGTCCTGTCAGCCTCATGGCGTCACCCCGAGGGAGGCCTTTGTCCCAGAGACATAACTGCAATTATTCTGATGCCCACTGCACAGACCGAGGGCAGCGAGGCTCAGCAAGTTGCAGACTCCCACAGCTCAGGCCCTTGTCCCGGGCCTGCCTGCCCCCCACACCCCTCAGTGGATGACGAGCTGTCCTAGGTCAGGCTACGGATGAGCCCAGACCTAGGCTGACCTCCAGGGGTGACTCTGCAAAGGGGAAACGTGTGGTGGCCAGGTATTGGGCTTTGGGGGCGTCATCTGAATTCTCCCGTGCATGAGTGTCCAGCTCTGTAAAATAAAGTTATTTACACTGATTGCAATGAGCTGGGGGGCGGCCCTGAGGACCTGAGAGCTGAGAGGCACTCCTACCAGGGCCTGGCCCAGGGAGGCCGCTCCGAAAGGCAACAGAATGGAGGGTGTGGCAGGGAGCTGTGGACACACACTTGGAAGCATCTGCTTTGTTCAAAGCGAACAGACCCAGGAGAGGGTGTGTTGGGGCAGCTTCGAACAGACTCAGGGAGGCAGAGAAACTTGGAGTGGGACCAAAGGAGAGTGGAGGGTGTCAGGGGCAGGAGGCAGGGAGCCGGCAGCTGCTGGCCAGGCAGGGCCAGGTGGGGGGTCAGAGCTTCAGGGCAGAGCCCCAGGTGCCGGCAGGTGCTGTCAGACTTGCAGCACCTAATCGGGTCCTCTCGGAGGCTCAATCCTGGGCATTCCCTCAACGCCTTCCACCCCTTCCCAGCTGCACCTGGTTAGGTCGGGGTGTCCTCTGGTTGTATTTTCCATGTTTCTGAAGTCACACCCCTCCCTCCCTCCCTCCCCAGCAGCCTTGATCCTGGCCTGGTCCCTCTTGGCTTCCTAAAATAGCTGGGGCGGGGTGTGGCTGCGGGAAACGTCCACTCCCTGATTCTCTGCTGGAGGCCCTCAGAGGTCCCAGGACTCCTCTACCATCCCTGCGTCAGGGCTCTCAGCTGTATCCCGGTCCCAGACGCCCCCCACATCCCCCCAAAACCCCTGCCTCCTCTATGAACAGCTCAGCTGCTCAAGCCAACACTGAAGTCATGGTCTTTCCCTCGCTACCCCCTGCCGCCTCTGCTGCTGCGCCCGGCTGGCCTAGTGACTTGACCTTGAAACCTAGCTTGAATCTGACTGGCCTTCTCGTTACGCCATTCCCGCTGTGGTCTAAGCCCTGTCTCTCTCCACCTAAGGGACTGCAGGAGCCTCCTAACTGTCCTCTCTGCCTCTGCTGCGAGCTGGTCGCTCCCCTTGCAGCAGAGGGCCTGGGTGGGCACACAGCCGACTGCGCGTTCCCTGGGCAAATGATCCCGCTGCCTCCTTTAGCCAGGCTGAGCCTGCCCTGCACCCAGCCCCGCTTTTGGGCCTTTGCACCTGCAATTCTCTCTGCTGTGGTTTTCCTGCTGAACTTCTGTTTTCCCCTTTACCCACCCCCCCAGAAAAGAAACCCTTATTTTGTTCAGGAGAGCCTTCTCCATGGGCACACAGCGAGGGAGATGGTTCCACCCCAAGCCCAGGGCAAATCCGGATGGACTGAGCCCACCACGGTGGGCCTCCCTGCGCCCCCACGCCGGTGATTGGTTTAGGAACCATCGGTGGGCTCCCAGGCAGCATCTCAGCCTTCCTATGGATGTCCTGTGGTGTCCAACCGGGACACAGGTCCCCGGACCGCTGCAGCCTTGTGGCTGTGAGCGCCCTCTCCGAGAAGGGTTGACGCACCGGGACGGAGGGCACAGCTTGTGTTTGGGGAACAATGTCCTGGGCCTGGACCTGCCTTCTCCTGTGGGGTCTCTTTGGCTGAACTTGAGGGGAGGTTGTGTCGCTTGCAGCCACAGCTGTAGGCAGATACCCACCATCAACAGGTAACTCCCACCTCGGAGATGGTGGGAGAGTCTAGCTCAGTGTCAGCTTCACAGTGTGACGAAGCTGCTCCGAGGGCTGATGGCAGCCATGGGCCACATGGATAGAACGTAGGGTCAGGCCGGGGGAGGTGAGGGTGCTGTGCTGCTCTGTACTTCCCAGGCTTGGCTGAGAGGCCGTGGTCCATTCAGGGTGACGTGTCCAGCAGGGGAGGTTGACCTGCGGGGGTCCATCTGCTGAGAGCAGTATCATATGGAAGAGCCTGGAAAGTCTGTCACAAAAGGGACAAGTGAGAGAACTCAGGGGAGGTCTCATTTAAGATGTGTGTGGGGCTGCTGCGTGGAAGAGAGACCCACTGTGTCTGTGCTGCTCCAGGTGACAGAGAGGAAGTGAGTGACACTGTACTCATGTAGGGCAAACTTTGACTTCAGTGGGCCTCCAGCCCACCCGGGCACCTTGGTCAAATCCCAAAGGCTGAGGTCCTGTTTTTCCACGAGCTGGGAGAGCCTGACGCACACCTACGTTGGGTGGCCCCTGACGGGAGGAGGGTGACATTTGCGAGGCACCTACGGTGGGCTGGGTGCTGAGCTGCGTGTGTGGGCCCAGCACTGCCTCACATCTGATTTTGATACAGATCCTTACAGCCAAGCATTGTTATTGTAGTTTGTTTCGGGAGGTTGCGAGTTCCCATCAGACGCATCGCTAAAAATAAGGAAGGATAATCAATGCCGTAGAGAAAGAGTATGAGAGAGAATTCTTAGGTGAAGAAATAAAAATGGCCAACAACCCTATGCAAAGATGATCCTCTGGGTGGCAGAGGTCCCAGGGAGCCTGCTCTCCCATATCTGCCTTCCTTTCTTCCACAGAAGCAGAACTCAACATGCCGACATCCAAATGGGGGGAGACAGTTGACAAACGTGGTACAGAAGGTGATTTGGCCTCTGGCAACGCTGGGGAAGGAGATGTCAGAATGGAGAGACAAGGTCAAATTCCATGAGGTGTTCAGGCGAGGCCCATGGGCGGTGGTGATTCCTAAGCCCCGACCTACTGATGGCAAGGAGGCCAAGATGCTGATGTAGGCACAGGGAATAGCAGGTGCAAAGGTCCTGAGGCAGGATGGAGCTTGACCTGTTTGAGCAGGAGGGAGGGAGCCACAGGGGGAAGCACAGAGCTGGCAGGGAGACGTGAGCAGGCCCAAGTTAAGGGTTTTTGATTTTTGGGAGCAAAAGAGGTATACCGATGAGCTTTTAGGAGTGGGGTGTAGAGGGAGCTGCCATCTGATTTGGAAGAGCCCTCTGCTTGCCCCTCGCCCTGCTTTGGTCTAACAGTATCCACAGGGCATGCAGCTGCCCCAGGGGATGAGAGCTACCACCATGGAGGGTGCTCCTGATTGGTCTAAGGATGACCGCACCCCTGCCAGTGATAGGTCAAGAGCGAGCCTGTGATAGCACTGGCCAATGCAACATCAAGGAAAGTTGGGTGGTTGGGGGCCTCTGCTGGGGGTTCTTGGACACAGCTAGCTTGGAGATGAAGATGACACCACAACACTGATGGGATGGGGGACAAGAAGAATGAGGGAAGAGGCCGGAACCCAAAATGCACGCCATGTTTCCTGATGCACGGGTGCTTTGGTCCGTGCCAGATTGAGCAGGGGTTTCGGTCACTTGCCGCAGGAAACCTCCAGATGGGCAGCAAGCAAAATGGCCATGAGAAGGGAAGCCTTAAGTCAAGGCATGCCCGTGCTACGGAATTCTCCAGAGCCCCTGCACACGACGGGAGAGGCTCATGCTGGGAGGGAGTCAATCAGCGCAGACTGTTGGTTTTCAACTCGGACTAATTTTGTCACCTAGGTAGGTTGCCAGATTAAGCAAATGAAAATGTGGGTAAATTTGAGATTAAAAACAGACCATTTTTTAAAGTAAAAACTATCCCAGATAGTGCATATTAACCAGATGGCCTATATTTTTTTCTGGCAATACTACCCCAGGGGACATTTGGCAAATGTCTGAAGACATTTCTGGTTGTCACTACTGGGACGTCGGGGAATGGTAGTGGGCAGAGGCCAAAACCAGGAGACAAAGAAACATGGCCCAAATGAAAGAACAAAACAAAACTCCAGAAACAGAGCTAAACAAAATGGAGATAAGCAATCAATCAGGTGCAGAGTTCAAACCACTGGTCGCTGCTAAACACCTTGCCATGCAGAGGACAACCCCGCCACAAAGAATGTTCCAGCCTAAAATGTCCACAGTGCCACGGCTGAGAACCTCCTTATTAGATTGAAGACAGTAAGATGTGGTAGAAGGCCCATTTGGGTTTAAAAGAAAAAAATCCAGTTAGCTCTACAATTGCATAGAGGAAAATAGAGAAGCTCACACATGGAAGTCATGCAGGGCAGGCAGTAGACATGCTTACTCTAAACACTTCAGCAGTGTTTTATTATAGTTTTCAATTTTTATTTTATTAATTGTAACTACAGTCTCATTTCCCACTTTGCCCCCACCCATCCAGCACCTTCCACTCCCTCAGGCAGTCCCCACACCATTGTTCATGTCCATGGGTCATGTGTATGAGTTCTTTGGCTACTCCATTTCCTGTACTGTACTTTACATCCCCATGGTTATTCTGTAACCACTTATTTGTATATCTCAATCCCCTCACCTCTTCACCCATTCCCCCACACCCCCTTCCATCTGTCGACCACCAAAATGCTCTCTGTAGCCATGATTCTTTGTTCTTCTTGTTCGCTTAGTTTGTTTTTTAGATTCAATTATTGATAGATATGTATTTATTGCCATTTGATCGTTCATAGTTTTTATCTTTCCTTAAATAAGTCCTTTTAACATTTTGTGTAATAATGGTTTAGAGATGATGCGCTCCTCTAGCTTTTTTTCTGGTCGGGAAGCTCTTTATCTTCTTTTTGATTCTAAATGATCAGCTTTTCTGGGTACAGTAATCTTGGCTGCAGGTCCCAGCTTTTCATGACTTTGAATATTTCTTGCCAGTGCCTTCTTGCCTGCAAAGTTTCTTTTGAGAAATCAGCCAGAGAGTCTTATGGAGGCCTCCCATGTAGGTAACTAACTGCTTTTCTCTTGCTACTTTTAAGATTCCCTCAAGTTTTCTTTCATTATTCATTAATAGATTCCAAATGTCTTGCTGTTTCTCTTCTCCTTCTGGCACCCCTATGATGTGAATGTTGGAACCCTTGAAGTTGTTCCAGAGGCTGCTTAAACTATCCTTGTTTTTTTGGATTTTTTTTTCCTTCTTGTTCTGATTGGTTGCTTTTTGCTTCCTTATGTTCCAAATCATTGGTTTGATTCTCAGCTTTCTTCACTCCACTGTTGTTTCCTTGTAAATTATTCTTTATTTCAACTAGTGCATCCTTTATTTCTGACTGGATCTGTTTGATGCTGCTGAGGTCCTCACTAAATTCCTTGAGTATCCTTACAACCAGTGTTTTGAACTCTGCACCTGATAGATTGCTTATCTCCATTTTGTTTAGCTCTGTTTCTGGAGTTTTGGTAAGTTCTTTCATTTGGGCCGTGTTTCTTTGTCTCCTGGTTTTGGCAGCCTCCCTGTGTTTGTTTCTATGTATTAGGCACAGCTGCTTCGACTTACCTCGGTAGTGTGGCCTAATATATTAGGTGTCCTGTAGGGTCCAGAGGCCCAACCTCCCCTATAACCCGAGCTGGGTACTCGAGGTGCGTCCTTCATGAGGGCTGAGTACAGCCTCCTCTTGCAGTCAACCCTTGGTTGCTGTTGGCAGGTCAATGGGAGGGATTTACCCAGGCCAATCTGCTGCAAGGACTGGCTGTGGCCACTGACCACCAATCTCTGCCCTCCACGGAGGATCAGCTGTGCAGGGTCAGGGTGGTGGTGCTCTAACGTGGTCTGTAGTGGTCCACTGGGTGCACAGACCCTGGGGTTTCCTGGGTGGTGCAGGCTAAGGTCACCCCGACCTGTGTTTTGCCCCAGACCACTCTGCCTGAGCTAGAGAGCAATCTGAGATGCTGCTACTTGTGCTGGGCTTGGAGATTCCCAGGTGAAGCCAGGCTGTGAATCCAGGCTGGCTGCTGCTGCTGGTGTTGGGCCTGGGGCCCCCTGAGGCAGCTGCTGCTTGTTAGATAGGATTTAGAAAGTTGTGAAGCTTGAGCCAAAAGCTGCCATTCATATGGAAACGCTATAACGGCTGTAAGCTGGATGGGATGGAGTCTCAGGGGATCTCCAGGGAGGGGCAAACAGCGTCAGCCAGGTTGATGGAATCTCAGATGTGGCGCTGGCTGGCTCTGGGGCTCTGCCCACCTTTCTGTCCAGGGAAGGCTGTTCCCCAGCCGTTGCCTTGATGTCAGCTACTTCAGTTCCTCCCCACATACCGCTGGTGCCTTTCAAGCTGCTACAGCGGTCCTGGAGCTCAGAGAGTGAGTGTGAGCAAATTCATTTGGGTTCTTTAAGAGGAACTGCTTGGGACTCCAGGAGTTTCTTCTGCAGACTCGACCACTGCTGGCTTGTATAGCCAGAAATTATGGCGACTTATCTTCCTGGCACTGGCACCCTGGGGTGGGAGGCCTTGGGTGGGGCTGAGGCTCCTTGCTCCCAAAATATCGCTCCCAAATTTTTATCCACCTTGTGTGTATACGAGACCAACCTGTTCTACATCTGCACCCCTCCTCCTGGTCTGGACGGCAGTGGTTGCTTCAATTCTGTAGATACCAGCCTTCCATTCAACTTGATTTCTGCTTGCTCTCAGTGACGATTGGCCTATAATTTAGTAATCCTGATGTGGTGCACAAAGGGGCCAGCTGTGTTGACTTATGCTGCATCTTGACCGGCAGTCCTAATATACTTTTAAAGTCATATATTTGAAGTTAATATAAGCGCACACAGACCCAGAGACCCAAATGAGTTTTTCACAAAGTGGACACACCCAAGACACGGCCTAGAGGAACACTCAGGACAGGACTGGCACTCCAAGAGGCCCTGGTGCCCCTCAAGGTAAGGGCTGCCCTGCCAGGTAGAGGCTCCCCTGGCTTCTCACCTGTCTTGAACTTCATGTAAACGAGGGGGTCGTGCAGTGTGTACCCATTTGCGTCTGGCCTCTTTCCCACAGCTGCGTGTGTGTGACACTCATTCGTGCTGAGTGCGGCATGGGTCATCCTCATTGCTGTGCTCTATGCCACCCCTTACTGATTCGGCCATTGACGGACATTTGGTTTGTGTCTGGTTCGACCCTATGTTGAATAAGGCTGGGATGAGCATTCTTTCACAAGTCCTTAGGTGAGCATGTCTATTCATTCCTATTTAGCCATAGGAGGCGTGTCGATTTCGCTTTACCAGCTATGACCAAAGAGAGTCCAGAGTGATCGCACCAATTTCCATGCTTCTCCTAACCGTGCAGGAAAAGTTCTGGTTGTGCTAAATCCTTGCCAGCCCCTGACATCATGGCCTGGCAATTTCACCTGAGTCCCACCGGTGGGCGTGTCAATTGGAAATCTCTGCTTTTCCATGTGCATTTCCCTTACACGGAAGTTGAGCCCTTTCTCCTACCTTGACTGGCCCTTCGGACGCCCTCTTTGGCGGAATGCTTGTTTCTGATGTTTCTCCAGGTGATCTCCTTTTCTCTCATTGATGTGTAGCTGAGTCCTGCTTGCTAATCTTTCCCCACTGGGCAGCTTGCCTTTTCCTTCACTGACGGCACCGCATCCTTTTCTGGACCGTGACATCACCGGTGCTCCCTTACCAGAAGGGGCACTTGGGTAAAGTGACTCAAGGCTGAAAAGTTCAGACACTCTTAGTCAGCCTAATAAGGTACAGGACCAAGGGTGGCCAGAGAGCACCCTTTGCTGTGTGGGAAGTCTGGCTGTTTTTATAAGTGTCGCTGCTGGACTAGACTCGGGAGGGCTCTGCCGTGCCCCTCCCCTGAGGCCACCTGTGCCCCCCAGCTTTTGCGCCGGCGGTTGCAGACCTGGGTAAAGCTGAGATGGACAGAAGCCCATGCTGAAGGCTATGAGCAAGAGGAGGCAGGGCTTTGGTGGAGAGAAGGAACAATGAAGAACCGAAGTATGGAGTGGAGGGCAAAGGAAGTGTGAAGGGGGTAGAGGGTCTGGGGAGAGTGCTTCCTGCTCTCCGGGTGGGACAGATTCAACAGACCTCACCCCACAGACACACTATTTCATCAGAACTACTTCTCCCCATGCTGCCTCAGTGCCTAGGTCACCGGCGTCTCTTGCCTGAATCACTGACCTTCCAGTTTCTATTCCTGCCACCCCGTCCTCAACCCCCCCATTCTCTGTTGGCAGCCAGGGTTTATCTAGACCATTTTACTTTTATTAAAAATTTCTGACCTTGTTTTTATTGTTGTTCTTTTACAGTTGTCCCAATTTTCCCCCTGTTATTCTCCCCTGGCCCTCCTACCTCCTTTTTTTTTTTTTTTTTTTTTTAAGATTTTAATTTATTTTTAGAGAGAGGGAAAGAGAGGGAGAGACACATCAGTGTGTGCTAGCCTGTTGCACACCCCCAACTGGGGACCTGGTCCGCAACCCAGGCCTGTGCCCTGACTGGGAATCAAACCGGCGACCCTTTGGTTTGCAGGCTGGCGCTCAATCCACTGAGCCTCACCAGCCAGGGCTAAAAATGTTTTCAAATTGATTTTAGAGAGCAAGGAAGAGAGAGAGTGGGGTGGGGGGAGGGTGGAGAGAGAGAGAGAATTAATTTGTTATTCCACATATTTATGAGTTCATTGGTCAATTCTTGCATGTGCCCTGGCTGGGGATCAAACCCTCAACCTTGGCATGCTGGGCTGATGCTCCAACTAACTGAGCTACCTGGCCAGGGCACCTAGAACATTTTTAAATGAACCATAGGACACATTTCTCTTGTGCTTAAACCTCCAGTGGCTGTTTGCTGTGCTTAGAATACATCACCAACAACTTTGGGGTTTGCTAGGTGGCATGCTAAGGCCCAGACAATACCTCTGCTCCAGCTACACCACCATGGGCTCCAACCTCCGGGCCTTTGCACTTTCTGTTTTCTCCACGCAGAATGATGTTCAGGAGCCTTTCCACATTGGCCTGGCCTCAATGTCGGCACCCCCGAGGCATCTAATCTGCTCACTCTGTTTTCCACCCTAACACTGGCCCCTGAAACTATCAGCTCTTCCGTTCATTTGCTTGTAGACTGTGTGACAAGAGGACTTGTCTGCTGGGTTTCTTGCTGTGTCCCCAGAGTCCCAGCATGCACTGGGCACAGAGTAGGTACTTGATCATGGTTCTTCTCTCAAGATGGGTGGAGTCTGGACCGACTGGCAGTGCCCATGGTCCTGGGGCTGCTCCACCAGCTGTGGGAATGGGCATGCTGTGCTGGACCCTAAGAGGCTGCTTGTCCGGGTTATTTATTACCTGGGTAATTTAAAAATAATTACCAAAAAAAAATTAATAATAATTATTTTAAAATAATTACAAAGGAAAACTGTTGAGCTGGTTGAACCAGCAGTGTTTTTTAGCCTTGTCAACTGATGACATCTACAAGGCCTGAGGAACTGGACCCTTGGGACCAGGAATGGCTTTAGATGGGGGCAGGTGGAGGATGGGGGAAGGTGGAGGATGGGAGCAGGCATCTTTCAGGTCCAGCCAGAGGCACCCTCTTGGCTACTGGGAGGAGGCTGAGGTGGGGCTTGGGTCACCTAAGTGCCTGCTGGCCTGACAGGAGTCAGGGCACCCAGGGCCCTGGGAGGTGCAGGAACGCTGTCTACTTGGGCCTGGCAGAGGGGGTGAGCGGGTCTTCTAGGAGATAGAGTTCTGTGTGCCTGGCCCAAAGCTATTTATAGTCAAAACAAAAAATAGCCCCGGCTATGTGGCTCAGTGGATTGAGCAGCGGCCTGTGAACCCAAATGTAGCTGCTTCCATTCCCAGCCAGCGCACATAACCAGGTTGCAGGCCAGGTCTCCAGCCAGGTCCGTAGCTGGAGGCAGGTGAAAGGCAACCATACATTGATGTCTCTCTCCCTTTCTTCCTCCTTCCCTACCCCTCTCTCTAAAAATAAAATCTTAAAAAAAAAAAAGACAGAAAAACCTGAAGACACCAGAGCAGGTTTGAAGTGAACCCGTAACAGCCTGTTGATTTGGGTAAAAAACTGAAAGGTCTGGAGGCTACACAGGCTGAGCTCATTTTACAGACAGGCAAACTGAGGCACCAGGAAGGGCCTCAGGACACAGGACACAGGTCTCTGAACACAGGCCCAGGGCCTTATCTTCCAAGTTTTAAATTTTGCTGATAGCAGAGCCCAAGGGAAGGGATGGCGGAGCATGGGGTTGGGGTGGAGGGGGGCCTGGGAGGCGGGGTAGCTCCAGGAGTTGGGTTCATCCCCAATGCCCAGGGATAAGTGAGGAAGGAGGAGGAGAAGGGCAGGGCTGGGGCATTAGGATTCCAGGCAGCTCCAGACACCCAATTTTCCAGCTGGGTGCTCTAGCAGGCTTTCTGAGCATCCTTCCAGAGCCTTCTAATTGACAGGGAGAGAGGAGGCTGCTGGGTGGGAGCAGGGGTGGAGGAAAGGGAGAGGAAAGGGGCAGAGAAGCGGGGTGAGGAGAGAAGTGGGGGGGAGCTGGGATGGAAAAGAGGGGGAGGCGGCTGGGAGAGAGGGGTTGGGGGAGGAGGGAGAAAGGAAGTCCCTAGGACCAAGGGGAGGCAGGTGGACTCAGACACGGGGGGCAGGACGGGTAACAGGATGCTGAAGCTGGAAGAGGGGAGAAACCACCAAGCCCCTGTCCCAGGTTTGAGCCCAGAGAGAGGCCCTTACCTGGAGTCACACACCCCATGGTAGGCAGAGGCGGAATTCCTGGCTCTCAGGCTGAAGGAAGGAAAGAGCCCAAGGAGAAGGAAAGGGGGCTTCAGGTGATCGGAGGTGGGGTGGCCCCAGGGTCGCGGGAAGGTGCTGCCTCCCTGCCTCCCCCGAAGTGCTCCCCCTGAGCGGCCAGGTGCTGGGAGCAGAGGTGGCCGGCACTTCCGAGGCTGTGGGTACCGGCTGGTGTGGGTGCCAGGGCCGCCCTTGCCGCCCTCCCCCGCCGCCCGCCGTGCTGATTACAGTAATTAGCACTAATGGCAGGATTTAGGGCTCCGTTACCACGCATGAATGCAGAGTGTGCAGGCCCCACTGGGGTGCCATCCCAGGGAGGGCAGGAGGGGTCAGAGGTTAGGAGGGAGCAGGGAGGGGGCAAGGCAGCCAAGGGCACCTGGGTCTGCATTGCAATGCTCCCCAGTGATGTTGCGGCAGTTGTGGGCATCTGCTCAGCCTGCGGGGCCCAGGGTGTCCACTGTCTCCTCAACCCCCAAGTGTGTCCCCTGCGGCTGCCCGGCACCTACTGAGCTGCACACGGGGAGGCAGGAGGGACTTTCTCCGGGCCACCAACTCCAGTCGAGCTTATAGGAACTAAACCTGTGTGGGTCCCCACCTCATTCCTGATTTTTACACGACTCTGCTGCTTGGCCCTCCCTAGATAACCTTGGGGCACACAGGATGTCACCACAGCCACAGGCTCGTTTCTGGGGGCTCTGGCTTGCAGATATAAGCTAGACAGTGTCCCCCTGGCAGGATCAGGGGTCACGGAGTCAGCGCTGGCTGGTCCTCCTTGTCCCTGTGTCCCTCTCAAAGAAGCCCTCCTGGTCCACCCCTTCTATGCCGAAGGAAAAGCCCATACCAGGAACACAGGAGACTGGTGCAGCGCACTCCACCCCCTTGGGCGGAGCTGGGGGCCCCTCCTCACCCCCTCAGACCCCAGAATGCACAGGGGCTCCTATCCTGGGCAGGAGTCCTGAAAGCACCCAACTATCCCCAGCCCTCCGTTTCCTCCCCAGCCTGTTGGGGCCCACCCGCCAGCCAGGCAGGAATGGAAACTCCTACTGCCCAGCACTGCTCACTGGCACAGGGGTCAGATTTTTATTTGGAAGCTCAAAACTGGAGCCTTAACTCATGTGGACACTGCTACGCCCTGAAGGGGGTGAGTCTGGCACGTTCTGAGCTGCAGAAAGCCGTGCAAGCTGGTCGTCGTGAGAGTGGGGAATGAGCACAATGCAGGCTGGCACCTGGGCCCCGAAGGGTCCCACAGGCATGGGTGCCCCCACACACCCAGGGATTCTCAGACAAGGAAACAGGAGAGGCCAAGGGCCCAACGCACCCAGGAGGGAGGCAGGTCCATAAAGGGGGTCCCCTCGCAGGGCTCACCCTCTGCCTAGCTGGTGGTTGAATGTGTGGATCCGGGATTGAGTCGAGGCTGGAGGTGGGGAAGTAAGGGGGTGGGCAGGGCCCCTGGGGGCTTCCCGGGAACCTCTAAGCATCCTTGAGCAGAAGTAGGTCAGTCCCCCAAACTAGGGCAGGTGCAGGAAATCTGGGCCGAGGGCCTGCCCGGTCCCCAGGGCTGTGCCTTGTGGACTGGCGTGGTGCCTCTGCCGGGGGAGCCCAGGGAAGGGCACCCTGTCCCCCTACCAGCCAGGCCCTGACCTCCCCGTGCACAACCTGTGCTGACCCAGCTCCATCGAGGTGATGTGAACTCAGCTCCCACCCCAGGGCAGCTTGGTGGCAGGACTGGGATCTGTACCCAGGCCCTCTCGGCTTAAGGTTTGGACTTTTTCAGGCCATCACGTGCAGTGGGGGAACTGGAGACCCAGGACTCCTTGATTTTCTGCTCACCCCCTCCTCCCTTTTCCCCACCCCTGTCTCTTATTTCATGAAGTCCTTCATCCCTTACCCCCTCAACACACAGCCCCATGCCTCCTGCCCCCACCCTGTGCCTGTCTGCCATCTGAGCCTGGTGGAGGTCCTGGCTAGCACCCGTGATGGGGCTGCGTCTCCCTCTGCGCACGGTGCCTAGGGGTGTGCAAGGACAGGCCCGCTGGCTGGAGGCAAGGGTGTGAAAAGGCCGTTTGGATACCAGAGGGGTTGGACTGGATGGAATTTAAGGTCTCTTCTGGTCCCAGGTCCAAGGAACTCTGGGGTTCCTGCCTTAGAGTCTCAGATGATACGTCCTTCTCAGAGGAACCTGCATCTTCAGAGAAAAATCTGGACATTGGCCAGATGCGAGAGAATAGGTTGATAATGGTTGGTTGGGGGCCCGGTGGCTAAGTTGTCTGTGTTTTTGTGGGCGTGCATGTGTGTTTACTGCTTCTGGCCAGCTGTGCAACCTTGGGTGAGTCCCTCAGCCTCTCTGAGCTGCAGGCAGGCCCAGGCCCAGGGACTGCCCCGACTGTCAGGGCAGTGACATTCTGTTCTGAACACCCGCAGTGCTAGCCTGGAATCAGCCTTTGGAATGGGCTCGGAAGCCAATCCTCTGCAGAAATGCTGACGGGGAGGTTGGTCCCAGAGCGCGGTGCATTGGGGTGTTGGGGGTATGAGGCAGAGACAGCTCAGCGTTGGGTGGTCCAGCGGTGTCCTCTCCCTGCACTGCAGGGCGGCAGCTGGGGATCCCTGTGGGATGGGTCAGGCTGTTCACTGTGTGTCTAGGTGCCCACATGACCACGTGTACATGTGTCAGTGTTCTGTGTGTGTGTAGGTGTGCACATGGTATGTGCCTGTGTGCTGTGTATGCGGGTGGTGGTACCTGTGCCTTCGTGTGTACACCCGTTTTCTGCTGTCACAGGGAGAGATGCATGCAGGCCCCACAGCCTCTGGCCAGGGGCAAAGAAATTCTTTATTTCCATGGCCTTCCATGGTGATTAAGTCTCCAAACTTTCCCTTAACCATCACTTCTTCAAAATGAAAAACCAAATTGCATCACCAAGCAGCTCGAAAATCGATTTCTTTCAAAATGAACTTTCAGAGAGGCGATTCCAAAAATAAGAGGAGAAAGGTGGGAGGGGTGTGGGGTGGGCACAGAGCAGCTGTCAGGGAGGTGAGGAGGGGCGGGGCAAGGGGGTAGGAGGTTCAGGGCCAGAGGGCACTCTGGGGCTGGTTGCTGCCCCCCAACCTCAGCCAGGACAATCTTACCCCCCACCCCCACCCCACAGGCCCTGAGTTAGGCCCCTTCCCCCTGAGCTTGGAGTGAGAGACTCTGGGGAAGTGCCCCCTTGATGGACAGGCTGGGCATCTTCTGTGCCACAGGGGTCCCAGCAACACACCCAGGAGTAATGGGGCCTCTCAAGTCTTCCTTTAATTCTGGGTCATCATTATCATTCCATTTCATTGGCAAGGAAACCCTGGCGCAGAGAGGTTAGTGGGTCTTTTTTTTTTTTTTTTTAATTATTTTTTAGAGAGGGGGAAGAAGAGAGGGAGAGAGACGTCAACGCATGGCTGTCCTCCACCTGCCTCCAGCCACGGACCTGGCTGGAGACCTGGCTTGCAACCTGGTCATGTGCCCTGGCTGGGAATCGAACCAGCGACCTTCGGGTTCTCAGGCTGGCACCTTATCCGCTGTGCCACCAGCCAGGGCCTAGTGGGTCTTTTGAGGAAGTCACAGAGAGTGTTTGGGTGAGGACAGACTGAAATACTTAGCAGTGCGTCCAGGGTCTAACTGGGGTTGACAGATAAGGGAGTCCTCTGTGCCACTGGACAGTCACAGCTAATCCAGAAAAACAGGGAGGATGGGATAGCCCTTCATGGGGTAAGGGGTGTGCGCTTCAGGGTTTGTTTAGCGTATACTGCGTGCCGGGGGCTTTGGCATTTATCAACCCATTTTTACACATAACCAGCACATAAGGCTCAGAACAGGGGAAGCAGCTTGCCTGAGGTCTGACACAGGGAGACAGCACAGATTATCCTGGGTTCAAGCCTGTAGACCACCTAGGGTCATCATGCAGAGCATGTGGGGAGGGCTTCCTGGAGGAGGTGGCTTCTGACGATGGGGAGGGAACAGCAGAGAGGGTGTTCCTGGTAGAGGCAGGAGGATGAAGACCAGGGGCAGCAAGCAACCTCTCTCGGGCCAGTGGAGGACTCACAGGCAGAATCTCCTAGGCCGTGACAAAGGGCACTCCAGACCAGGCCTCGTCTGTCTGCTCCCAGTGTCCTGTCCCCCTGGCCCCTGAGAGTCAGCTTAGAGCTTCTGGCTCGCTGGCGCGTGTGCATGAGCAGACTTCTGTGAGTGTGTTTAAGGTGTCTGCTGTGAGTGTGTAAGTGCAGTGTATGTGTGTAGATTTGTGTGTGTGTCATGTGTCCAAGAGATTGTGTGTGTGTGTGCGTGTGCGTGTGCGTGTGCGTGGTGATTGGTGTCCACAAGCCCAGCCAGCCCCGTGCAGGATGTCTGTCACTCAGGGTGGAGAGAGGGTGGTGACTGCCCACGACAGTGCAGGAGCTGAGTGTGGCTCTCAGAGTCCCTGGTCCTGTCAGATGGGCAAATAGCGCGCAGACCTCCTCCCTTCCCCACTGCCCTGTCCCACCCTGGCTGGGCCAGGCCTTAGGGACCCAGAGACATGAGGTAGGGAAGGGTCCGAGGAGACTGGAGGTGGCTAGGGGAGGAGGTTGGGAAGAGCGAGGGCCTGGAAGGGGCTGCAGGTTTGAGGGGCTCAGGGGGCGCTCAAGAAGGTGGGTGGCTGGAGGTCAGTGGAGGAGGCTGGGCTGACGGGGGACCACCGAGATTTCCGAGCCCAGATGAAAAGTGCCAGCGAGGCTGCTCTCTGCCGCCTCCTCCCTGGCTGGCTGGCAGCTGGGGTTTTGATCATCTTCTTAGCACCAGCACCACTGAGCAGTGGGAGCCCAGGGGTGGGGGGGAGGGCCGCCGTGAGCGGAGGCGGGAAGGCCGCCAAGGTGGAAGTGGAGGAGGCAGCAGACACACAGTGAGCCCGCGGGCTGAGCGGGGAAGAGAGAAACCCCTTGGGTGAGGGCGGGCGGGTGGCGGGCACCGCCTCTGTGCCAGACACGGGCCAGCTAGTCCTCACAGCAGACCACGAAATGGGCTACCGTGGGGCTCAGGGCCCCCAAGGAAACTGCCGCTCAGGGTGGGCAGGTTGTCCCGCAGCTAAGCTGGGATTGTGGAGCCTGAGGTTTGCGGAAGGGGGACGGGGAGGGGCGTGTGAGTGGTCCGGGCCTTGGGGACTTGCACCTGCCCTCCGTGCCTTCACTGACGGACCGAGGAAGGAGCTGGCTTGAGGGCAGGAGACCCCAGTCTAGTCTGCATCCTGTGAAGCCTCGTTGTGTGTCCTTGGCAAGCCACTGTCCCTCTGTGGGCCTCATCTCTCTGCCCAGGAAATGGAGGAAGGCTCGGATTGGACCATCTGCCGTACTTCTTTTAGCGTTTGTAATTGAACTCTACGAAACCCCCCTTGCCAGCATCCATGGGGTGCCATGGGGGTCCAGCTAAGTGCCCAACCCAGGACTGTCTCTTAGCTGCTATGGGACCTTGGGCAACTCTCTCAAGCTCTCTGTGCCTCAGTCTCCCCCTTGTCCAAAGGAGCCTGAAACGGACCTGGCTGCCCAAGCCTGGCACAGAGTAGTCATCAGAATGAGGCTCCCCTCTCCTCCCTCCCCTCCCCACCCCTGCCCACCCCTCCTCACCCCTCCCCACCCCTCCCCTTTCCACAACAACTCCCCCCAGCTCTTCAAGCCTCTGCAGACCAGCTCTGATGAAAGGTTCATTTTCCTTTCATTGTGCAGGTGACAAATTCTGCTGCCAATAATCACTCGTGAAAAATCAACAGTGAAGCCCAGAGGCTCCCAGGCCCCTGGAGAAATTTGAGTGGATTTCTGGAGGAGAAGGGTGGAAAAAACCAGGGGCGGCTGTGGGACCTAGGGGAAGGGGGGCTGGGGAGGGACAGCCACACTCAACAGCGCGCAGGGCGAGGGACTGACGGCCCTTCTCCTCCCACAGGTTGCACCTTCTCCCAACCTGTCCGTCTGTAAGGCGATAGAGTGGCCCTCCAGGCGGGGGAGTGGCCCCGATAAGGGAGGGAGGACAGACATGGCAGGAGGAGGGGAGGGGAGGGGAGGGGAGACAGAAGGAAGGGGCCACCCTGTTCTGAAGGCTCCGAAAGCCTGGGAGAAGCGTGGCTGATCTGGAGGGCAGTAAGGGGACATGGGTGTTTTTGGAGAAGAAGGATATGTGGCAGGCTCTGTGCCACCTCTCTTCAACCCCTTCAGGAAGGGGGACTTCAAAGGAAGACTTAGTCTCCAAGGACCCAGCCTGCATCCTCTCCCAGGGAGGGTGGGGGTTGAATGGGACGGTGGGGCAGAGGCAGGGAGGCTGCGGATGGCACCCCTCTAACACAGACGGAGACTACCCTTGTGCCACGCTGTCTCAGGGCTACCCGCAGGGTGACAAGGTGGTACCTGGCTTTGAGCCCCAGCAGGAAGAGCATCCCGGCTGTGATCTGTCTGTGGGAGGGGTTTCCCTGAACAGCCTCACGTATGCCCCCCTCCCTTATTGGCCCATTTTACAGATGAGGAAACCAAGATTCAGGATTGTCAAGTGTTAGAGGTCACCAAGGAAGCCGGCATTTTCAGCTTCTGGACCAGTGTTTAGCACACAGTAGGTGCTTAACAAACTGGTAAGAGTCAGGATCTGAACCCTCTCTGGCCTCCAGAATCAGTGCTCTCCAGGTAGTATTGAAAGGCTGAATGGGTGCCAGTGTCAGATATCATGAAAGCCCCAGAAACAGAGCTCTCCGGGAGATGTTCAACCATCTGGAAGCATAGCCCAGAGAGGGAAAGGGACTGGCTGGAGGCCACACAATGGCAGAGCAGGGACTGAGACCCAGGTTTTCAGACTTCCCCCCAACTCTGGGCCCAGGCTGGGATCGCTGGGGGCTCAGCCCTGAGCCAGGTAGGAAGGGTGGACACTGCCCAGCTATGGTGAGTGCTCCCTGGCTGGGAAGCTGGACTGGGAGGCCCAGGGTGGGCGGCAGGGCAGATAGAGGGAAGTGCCCTGGCAACCAGCCATAGTGATGGAAAGTGGGCAGCAATGGAGTGGGGCACTGAGCCCCCTTCAGCTCCTGGGAACCCCCCGCAGCCACAGGCAGAGCTGAGAGGCAGGCCCAGCCGCCACCTCAAGGCCTCCACCTTCCTCCTCCCCTTGCAGCCCCATCGATCCAGGTTGGGGCCCAATTCCACTTGCCTCACTGCCCCCTGGCAGGCAGTGGTGATGGTGGATTGCTGGCCTCATAATCCTTCTCGTTTGCCCTCCCTCTCTTTTTTTCCCATTTCTCTCTGTCTTTCTCTTTCTCCTTTCCTCTCTCCATCTCTTTTCTTCCATCTGCCGCCCGCCTCCCTGCTCTCTCTCTCTCAGACTTTAGCTTCAGACAGATGTGGTTTCAAAGTCCCAGTCCAGGCATTTCTCAGCTGTATCATCTTTGCGCAGCCATGTCCATGTATCCAAGCCTGGCCAGCCAGTGACTCACTTTTCCCATCTGTACAATGGGGTCAATGCCCAGGGTGCCGCCACGCAAGCCTTGCCCTGCCTGCAGGGGCCCCTGAGCATCCAGCAGGTGCTCACTCAGCGGTGGCTGCTAGACAGGGGTGGGAGTTTGTGGTAGAAATCATTAAACTGCAAGCCTCCCGCCTACCCACCACCTGACACCACTTCCTGCTCTCCGCCATGGGAGGGAGGTCCCAGGAGCACCCCGCTCCCGGCTATGTCTCCTCCACAGCCTCCCAGGAGGTTAATAGCAGCTTCTCATGGGGATATTTGGCTTTTTTTTAAAGTCTCCTCTATTCCTTTCTTCCCTGTGATGATTTTTTCAGGGTGGCCGCCATGGAAAAGGGAAGGAGGGGAGACTTGAGGCCTTTGCCCACTAAAAGGGACACTTCAGGATGGAAGGGGCATCACCCCGGGCAGGACTTAGACCAGGCAGTGCCCAGGGGCTGGGCTGGGTTTAAATGCAGCAGAAGAGGCCTGGGAGCTTGGCCGTAGGTTCCACCTACCCTCACCCAGGTGGGGGCGGGGGTCCCGGAGCCTGTTGGGGCCTTGGTCTCCTCCCCTGGAAAATGGGCCTGGTGGCCCCTGCCCTGCCTGCAGAGGAAGGGACTGAGGTTTGCCAAGCTGCCAGTAAAGGTGTGCAGCGGGGACGAGATGAGGTGCTGAGGAAGGGCATAGCTGGCTGGGGAAGGGCATGGCTGGCAGAGCCCTACCACCTCCCTGGCTCCTCATGGGTCCTTTGGCTCCTGCTGCTCCGCTCCCTGCCCTGCCCTGTCCTGCCCTCTCCTTAGGGCCAGCTCCAGGACGCAGCAGGACAGGGGTACCAGCAGCGCCTCCACCGCCCAGCCCAGCACAGACCTTCAGCTCAGCCCCTTCATCCTTCCCTGGTACGGAGTCCCAGCCAACCCTGTGGGCTGGGGCCAATCCCTCCCGCTTTTTAAGATTCCAGTAAAATATTATCTAACATAAAATTTACCATCTTAGCCTTTTTTAAGTGCCCAGCTCTGTGGCACTCAGCACATTCACACAGTTACGCAACGATCGCCACCATCCATCTCCGGGACTTTTCATCTTCCAGACACAGACGGTACCGCGGCTAACAAACCCCCATTCCCTCCCCCTCCCCTTCCACCCCTGAAACCCGCCCCTTCCTTCTGTCTCCTGCGTTGCCCTGGTCTAGGTACCGCATGTCAGTGCAACTGGGCAAAATTTGCCCTTTTGAGTCTGGCTTATTGGCTCAGCATAGTCAGAGGACCTCTTAACAGATGAATAAACTGAGGTACAGGGACCATGGGACACCCTCAAACTTTCCAGATGCCTCATCCTCTCCCCTGTTCCCTCACCCCCGTTGTGTCAGTTTGCCTGTCCCTCCTCCGTTTTGCTGAGGAAGACCTCTGAGGCCCCACGGTGAGAGCCCCTGGGCTGATTGACTCCAAGTGCCTTGCTCGCACATGCAGGGCAGCCGTCGGGCCACCTCCGCCAGGCAGGGGCCCTGGGTGGGTCAGTCCCAGGGCCTGACGGGAGCACACCAGGACCACCAGGCCCTGTGGCAGATCCCAACAGTCTCTTTTCCAAGGCTGACCCAGGTGACCAGACCTTGCTGTTGCCTCTGGCTGTGTTGACATGCCTGTCCCTGGGGTTTCCTGGGTAAGGAGGGGACAGGCTATAGCAGAGCCACAGGGCCTCAGGGGATGCCCTGGGCAAGGCAGAATCTGATCAGGGCTGTGGCCTTCAGGTGACCCATGCTGCCTACACAGTCCCCATCCCCCACTCGCCTCAGGCTTCCCAGGCTCAGTGTGTGTGTGGTTGGAGCCCCTGGCTGGGAAGTGGTTGGAAACTGGGAATACTGTTTATTGTGTGCCTAGTGTTCTCTTGGGGGCAGGAGCAAGCCTGGCATCTGGGGAGGGAAAGGGAGGTGGAAAGATTGCCTCCAGCAACCTGAGGGAGCCCAGTGGGGCCAGTCTAAAGGGCTCCGATGCCAAGCTGAGCAGTCTGACATGATCCCCAAGGCTGTGGGAGTCATCGATGGTGCTGGAGAGAGGGAGAGACCCAGTCCAGTGTCAGCCCCTTTAAGACCTGCATTGTGGCTAGTGGCCAGGAGGGAGTGAGGCTGAAGACAGCGAGGCTAGTGAGGAAGGTCTTTCTAGGGGGCCCTGAGCCTCAGTTCCCTTGGTTTGCAGCCAGCTCTGCCCCTCAGGCCAGCTTTCTGGGTCCACTAGGGTGAGCTGGGCCTGCTAGGGTGGGCCCCCTCCCCTGCCCTGGAGCCATGGCAGATGCTGCCCTGTGGATTCTGAAAAGGGTCCCCGTTCTGGGCCAGTCCCATTGGGCCCTTCAGGCTCTTCATTGAGGCCACACCACCAAGCCTCAGACTGGCCCCAGGTAGTGATAACTTGTTGCCATCCCTGGTTAGTTGTGGCCCAGGACAGGAAGAGAAGAGCTGGAGGAGCTTGTCAGGGAGAAGAGGGACAGGAGTGGGCAGTGCGCTGTGTGATGGGGTCCCAGTGATGCTGTCCCAGGCTGTGTGCACCCTGGGGCCTATGTCTTGGAAAGGGGTGCACCAGGGATCGTAGTGGTCCACTGGGGGCTGCACCCACTGCGTTCAGTATCCCCTCCCACCTTTCAACACCTATCAAAGGGTAAATTGGGTCTCTGCCAATGCCAAGAGGGGGTACCCCTGAAGCTGGTTGGGGGATTCCCTACCAAGGTGGATCCTAGGGGGCGCTGCTGCCCCTCTATTCCTTCCCCTGGCTCCAGGCAGCCCTGTTCCACTGTCCCATGTCTGGACACCCTCCGGGAGAGAGGCTGGGGGCTTTGGGCTGGGTGGCTAGGTGCTTCACAGCAGGGAGGGCTGCAGGGAGGAGAAGGACAGAGGAGCAGGGAGGAGGTGGGAGAGAAAAAAGGGACAGAAATTGAGAGGAGGCGGGGGCGTCCCTAAGCTGGCAGTGACAATCAAAACAGGACACTTTACTGACACTTCCGAGTATCTGTGTGCCTCACACCCATTATTTTGCTCAATCCTCACCACACCTCCAGGTACTAATATTATTTCTAAAGTTTGGTTTATGTTTCCATTTTATTTACTCTATTAGATGGAGTCGCAAATGCATTTATATGCTGCGATATTTAAAAGATAAGTGTGTGCAATCCCCTGTCTCCCTGGGGATCCTGGGGACCAGCTCCCTCAGCAGACGCAGCCTGCTTCTCGGCCCTCTGCCTCCCTCCCAGGGTGTCTGCGCGGACATATGCCTCGGAAAGCATTTTTGACACACAGTCTTCCCCCTCCTTAACCCACGGAGGACGGCATTCCATCACGGGGCTTCTGTTTTCTCCCACTTACATGTATGTCATGCTGGAGGCCACTACTAAGCTAAGGCTCAGAGAGGTTGGGACACTCATGTAAGGTCGCATGGCAGGAATGGGTAGGTGGGCAGCGGAGGTAAATCCGTGGGGTGGGGTGGGGGTCGTGGGGAGGAGATCCATTTGGGGAAAGAGGCTGGCGGAGGAGAGGAGCTCTCCTGGGGGTGGCGGTAGCGAGCGGAGGCGAGCGGCAGGGAGGGGGACTGCACCGCGCGGGGGCGCGAGCCCGGGCGGCGGAGGCGCTGGGGCGGGCGAGGCTTGGTCTCCGCTCCGCCTCCGCTCCTGCCGCGGGTGGGGCGACTGGGGCGCATCCTGACCGTTTCCTACACCCCCTTCCAATCTGTCTGCCAGGGGCCAGCCTGGCCCTCGCTGCCTCCTCTGCCCCCCAATTCCCTGCATCTCAGTCAGGTCTGGAAACCCTGGCAGAGGAAGTGCTTCTAGTCCTGCTGCTGCCTCCAGACCTTGGACGAGCCAACTGTAAAATGGGTGTGTCGTGGGGGCCGGGGAGGCGAAGTGACTTTGCTCTCGGAGGTTCTGAGGGACTCCGTGCTGACACTGCGCCACCCCCATTTGGTGACATACACTCAACCCAAAATCGTACCCCTTCCCAGCTCCCGGGGCTTGGAGGAGGGGCGGTCCTGGACAGTAGGGGGTCCTATCACCGCACGCTGTCCCCCCCCACCCTACCCCCGCCAGCCGTTCTAAGGCCAACGCTGTAAGTCTGAGGGGGGCACCCAGGCGGTCACGCAGGCAGCCTCCGCCTACTGAGCCTTAACGAGGCTCCCCACCCCTTCCGGCCAAGTCCAGCTAACGAGCTCTGGGCTGGGCAGCGCACCGCCCCCCAGGTCTCTATTTCCCTCCTGGCCCTGAAGTGCTGCGCCAGCAATGCACCCCAGGTTCGAATCCCGACACAGCCGTTTCTCCCTGTGACAGACGCCTCCCTGAGGCTCAGTTTGCTCCTCTGTAAGGCCTGGAGGAAGAGAACCCCTCTTAGGAGGGCTGGGAGGACAGCACCGTGGCGATTGCCATCTCACTGCCTGGAAGGAGGGAAAGCGCTGTGTTTGTGCGCCAGGCGCGGCTGCTGCTGCAGCTGCTGATGGTGATAATGATGATAACCGATGATAACCAGGCTCCAGCTGGCCTGGCTGGAGCTCCTGGAGCCGGGTTGGGTCTTGGAGAGGTCCCCAGCTCCTGTGCATTCGGAGATGCGGGACTAATGGTCTTCAGCCAGTGCTGGGGGGCCAAGAGTGGTTCCCCTGGTGGAAATGAGAGGGGGGATCTCATCCCTGGACCGCTCAGCATCCAGTTAACTTAAGAACAAAAGGCCAAAGTGAGAGGCGGCAAGCATTTATTGGAGGTTTTCACAAAAGGAAGAAGGAAGAAAGAACAGCTATTCAGGATGCACTAATTCTGGCATTAGTGTTCTGGTTAGGAAACCAAGGCTAGCAAGCGGTGTTTATGAGAAAGGGAAGGGAAACCGCTACATCAACAGGCGGAAGGCATTCCTGCGACTGCAGGCGACATAGCACAGTGAGGCTAATGCTAAGTAATGTTTTTAATTTTCAGTCAAGCAGTCATCACGTCTGCCTTTCTTATCCCCGCAAATAGTTCTCTGGTTCGCATTGTGGCTTAGGCGTGGGCCAAATATTCCTTTGCCCTGTTTTAAACATTCTACAGGTTGGAGGCATTGTACCTACAAAGCATTCCTCTGGGACAGCAGCTCTGGCTGCTTCATTTTATTACTTTTAAAAAATTAATTAAAAAATTTAATTTCTTTTTTTTTTAATTATTGTCCTATGAGTTATGCCATCTGGTTCCATTTGAAAGTAGCTCTGTTTATATTATTTTTCACAAACCCTTCCACTCCCACCAGTGGGTGCCACATCTAAGCCCCCACCCCCCCGCCCCCCACTTCGCTCTTTGTCCATCCTTTGACATATCGGAATCCAACAGGCTGTTAGTTCATATGGCCTAACCCTCTGTGGGACCCTGAGCTAGACACTCACGCCCCCTGGGCCTATGCTCATAGATGTCAATTAAGGGAGCTAGACCAGCCTGGCGACTCCAAAACCCCAGCTGCATTTAGAGTCATTTGGGGAGCTTTTACAAAATGTTAGCTCCAGGGTCCCTTTTCAGACCTGGTGAGCCAGTGCCCCCAGGACCCGAGAGGGGGAATCTGCAGCCCCCAGCCCTGTGCCTGGGAGGCACACACCAAAGGGCCTTCTGAGACCTGCAGAGAGGAGGTCACCTGCCCCTTCCCATCTCTTTCCTCACTGGGCCCCTGCCTAGCCTTCTGCCCGTTCCCTTTGGGCTAAGGTGAAGCGTCTAAGGACCAGGATGATCTGCAGGTGTGGGGGGCGCAGGCAGCTTTGACTACCTGTCTTTGTGCCCTTGTCATCTGGTTTGGACTCCTGGGCTGGGGGCCCTGCCTCACTTTTCTGAGCCCACAATTGCCGGAGTCTGTTGGGTGCTCCTTGAACACAGGTGCCCACAGGGTCCCCTCCCCAGGGGGATCCTGGGAAATCCAGAAGTGGCGGTGGTGCAGGATGTAGGCCTATCTGTCTGTGGCCTTGAAGAGGAGGTGATCTGGGGGAGATGGTTTGGGAGGGGAACTGATTGAAATGCACTTTCCGTTTGGGGAAAATTAAAGTTCTCAATTTGAGAGCATGGTGGCAATTAGTATTTAATCATGGGAGGGCAGAGCTTAGGGAAGCATTCTCAGGATGTGAAGGGGATGCTGGTTATCAGCCCTGCTTCCTCCTGGGGAGGGGGCGAAGCTCACCCCTCCCCTTTCCCCTGACAGATTAAAGGTGTAATTTAATGAATCAATTTGTTTTCCAGAGGAGGGAAGAAGGAAGCAGAAATATGATTACAGCTGGACTGCTGTTGTCCTGTCCTGTCCTACAGGAGTAATTAGGACAGGGACCTGGAGAAGAGGCAGCTCTCACAGAGGAGGCCCCACTCTCTTCCTTCCGGTATTACACCTGCGTAATGGCCTATGAAGTCTCACAGACCTGAGTTCAAATCCTGATTCTCAATTTATCTGCTGTGCAACCTTCAGAAATCCACTTAACTTCTATCTTCTCATCTTTAAGAGGGGGCAGCCCAGTTGGGTGGCTGGGCTAACCGTTGTAAACGTACCTCATGCCGTAGCTGGCACATAGTAGGTGCTCAGTAAAGTTGGCAAGAGAGAACACTGGGTTTGAAGCTGGTTTGCAAGGAGAAGAAAGCTGGAGTCAGGTTGGATGAGGCTGCCAAAATTAACCCCCACAGAGCTGGATGGACTTGGGGCATTGGGCCAGATGGTCCTCCGTGCCGCAGCCAGAGAGATGGCGTGATAACAGGAGTTTCTAGGCAGAGGGCAAAACTCTAAATAGTGACCAGCAGGGGCAGCTGTGTAGGGCCAGGGCCTCAGCTGAAAAGTGAAGAGAACTTTTTCCTTCCTCCCAGAACCCTCCTCATCATCCCGAACCACTCCTTGATCCCCCTTCTGCCTCTTCCTTACTGTGTCTGGGGCCAAGTCGCTGCCCTTCTCTAAGGCTCATCCGTAACTGACACTTTCTTGGGCGGGTTGTTAATAACGGCAGCATTTGCCTGTGGCCTCCTCCTAGCCAGGGTGCTGTCCAGGAGCCTTAGCTCAGTTCCAAGGGACAGTTTTGGTCACGGAGAAGGGACACTAGGGATGGAGAGAGGGGCCTCTCTATTTGCGGAGGATGAGCCACATCCCACGCCCTGTGCTGAGGTCTCTGCCCGCTTTGAATGACTCCCCTTCCTGGGTAGGACTGGCTCACTAATTCCCATCCTCCAAGCCGAGAAACAGAGGCTCACAGAGGCCACCTGGCTTGCCAGGCTTGGAGCTTTGACTCAGAGCCTGGGCTCTGTCCAATGTGCCTGGCACTGCGGGGAAATGGGGGACCAGGGCTGAAGGCTGAAGCCAGGCGTGGGTGGGTGGGCAGGCCCATTGATCTTGGCTAATGGTCCCTGGCGGGCCTGGCACTAATGGGTGCCAGAGTGACAGGGGCAGATGTTGTGAGAAGGTGGGTGGGTGCTGGCTGTAGTGGGGCCAAGAACACCTTTCCCAATCCTCTGGCCAGGAAGGAGGGGTGGGGTGGGGGACCTCAGGGAGTGGGTATATTCCCAGCTTCCACTAGCTCTCCAGCTGGGTCCCAGCGCTCCCTCTCAGCTCTGTTCTGAGCACCAGGGGCTGTGCTGTGTGGGGATGAACCTTGTAAAATTCATGAGGCCAGCTAAAATGGGTTGCTCTCCCCCCACAAATCCTCTCTCTTTGGGGATCTCAGAATCTTGAGCATGCAGGCAGATCTACCCAGATTATGCTAGGGTGCCACTTGTCATCCCCCAGAGCAGTTCTACGAGAGGGACCCACACAGCCTGGCCTCAATGGCCTGAGTGGGTGGGTGGGCGGCGCTGGCTCAGCCAAGAAGTGCCTGCCTCTGACTGGAGGGCCGGTTTCCATGGCGACCAATTGATCGCTGGAGCTGCAGAGACTTAAGGGGAATGAGCAATGGGCCTTCCTCCCCAGCCGGACAGCTCCGGCTTGGGGTTTACTATATGAAAACGAAGCTGCTGGGACTTGAACCTGGTCCGGCAGAGTTCCAAGCTCATGGGCTTAGCCATTAGGCTACCAAGCTCATGATGCTTGTGAAAACTAAGTGCATTTCTGGGGGCCCAGCATCCGTCCTTGACCAGGGAGAGAGGGAGGGAGGCTGTCATTCCCGAGGGCATTCGGTGGGGAGCATCCGAGGGCCCGAGAGTCAGGCCACACTGACAGGGGGTGAGTTGAGGTTGGGAGGGTCAGTGTATGGAGTGGGGAAGGAAAGGCCTCACTGGCAGGGACAAAGGCAGGGAGGTGGGAGGAGCGGCGTGGGTGACAAGAGTCAGCCCCTCTATCTGTGATGGGGGCCTCTCTGGTTGCTAGCCCCAGGAGTCTGTGCTGGCCACAAGGTGCCCCCATCCTACCCCCTGCCCCCACCCCTCCCTCCCACCTCCTCTCCTGGTCTGGAGCTAGTCTGGTCTGACTGCCTCCCCTTTGCCAGGGCCTGGTGAATCCCTGGCCCTTTCTGGCTGCGCCAGTACCACCTGCCAAAGGAGGAGGTTGGCAGGCTGCCCGCAGGACTGAAACGTCAGTAACTCCCTGGCCTGGAACAACCCTAACTCTCTCAGCCTCTTTTCCTGCCCCTGGGGGTGATTTTATCCTGGTCCTGCCCCAGCCCTATCTCCATCCTAAATCCAACCCCTGCTCCAGCTGTTAAGGATAGTTCCTGCCCCAGCCCTGTTCCTCCTGTCCCCCAGCTACCCCCCACCTTAGCCCCAGCCCTGCCCCATCCTGCGCTTTTGCCGCTCCGACCCTGCCGTGCGTTGCCCCTCTCCTGTCCAGCCCCTGCCCCATCTTCATCCAGAACTCCTACCCAAGACACTGCCCCTCCCCTCCCCCTGCCTCAGTCCTGCCAGTCCCTGTCCCTGTCCCGCCCCGTCTTCATTCTGAGCCCAGCCTCAGCTTCCCAGATGGGCTCATGCAGGTCCTGGTCTCATTGCCATTCTGTCCACGGCAGCGCCAGCCACTGGCTGCAGGCACAGTCGGGGGTGAGGGAGAGAGTCTGGAGGAGGGAGGCGGGCCTGCAGGTTGGGAGCCCTAGGTCTGCTTCCTGAGCCTCCTTTCTGGGCAGGAGGGCTCAGGCGAAGGCTGGAAATAGCTGCTGTTTATTGAACGCCTACTGTGTGTCAGAAACTTCCGACAACAGCATCTCTGACTTCCCAACAGCCCGATGTATTAGTCTCCATTTTACTCCAAGAGGTGCGGCCACGTCCCGCTGTAGACATTAGCAGGGTTCATCACAGACGCAGGTCGTCCTACTCAGCCCCTGCTCACGGCTGCTGTGGGGTTTGGGGACTGTGAGAGTAGCAGCCCCTGGGGCCCTGAAGCCCTGTGGGTCTCCAAGGATGGTCAGGGCTCCCATGCAGGTGAGTGATGAGGATATACAGGGCGGAGGAACTGCCTGAGCAAATACTTGGAGGCTGGGACGGCTTAGGGGAGGCAGCATGGGGGCTGCATCTGAGGTGGGTGGAGCAGAGCCACTTCACACAGGACTTGAGGACCAGGCTGGCTGGTTGGGCTTCATGGAAGAGAACTGGGGAGCCACTGAAAGTTACTGAGCGAAGGAGGGGCAGGATCCCATCTGTATTAATTCCTTCCTTCTTTCCTTGATCCACTTATGAGAAATTTCCTAAGTGCCTTGTCTGGGCCATGTCTTTGCTGGGACTGATGAGACAGAAATGCTATCACAGTCTTCGCCCTCAAGGGGTTCACAGGCTCACCTGGATAATTATTCATTTATATTCATGAATATTCATAATGGCACTGATGCTCCCTGGGGGCCAGGAGAGGCCAGTGGAGATGGGTGAGAGGTCTGGAAGGACTTCGTGCAGTCTTTGGAGTATAGGGTGCCGGGCTCACTGGAAGATAAGAAGGTTCTAGACAGAGGGAACAGCATGAGCAACCAACTGCCTGGAGGCCTGATCCAGGTTGTTCAGGGCTTGGGTGTTTGGTAAGAAATGATGGGTGCTGGCTCAGCTCCTTGTGTCCTGCGCTGGGGAGCATGGCCTAAACAGAGAGGACGGGGGAGAGCCACTGAGCAGGGGTGACATAGGCAGGCCACCCTGTCTGCGGGCTGGGAAAAGAAATGGGGAGAGCTCACGGTGGACGGGAAGACCTGGCAGAAGATGACAAAGGTCAGCGCAGAAGGAGTGGAGCAACGGGAAAGAGAGCAAAGTAGCCACCCACCCATCCGTCTAGAAAATGTTTGCTGAGCACCTGCTGTGTGCCAGGGGCTAGGCTGGGCCCAAGGTGGGAGCAGTCAGGCTTGTTCACCGGGCTGGGGGACCAGCTGGTGAGCATGGAATGAGGACAAGCAGGTTTGGGGGACGGGCAGGCACTTTGAGTTCAAGGTGCTCCTATTTAGGTGGATGTGATTCAGGATTTGGTAGGCGGCAGGGGCCCGGGGCTGGGAGAAAAGAAAGGTATTTCCAGTGGGGGTATTTCCGAAGGGAGCTGTGTGGTGCTTTGCTGTTTTATTTTCATTCGGTCCTCAGTTATTATTATTCCCATTTGTTCAGATGAAGACACCATGGCTCCCAGACCTCAACCCTTGTCCCTTCAGTGCAGGGGTGGACAAATGCTTTCAGCGTTGGGGGCTATCCCTCTGGGTCAAGACTACTCACCTCCACCACCGTGGTAGAAAAGTAGCCGGATTCAGGACCAGAAATTGATGCATGTAGTTGAGTTCTCATGAAACCAGTGCATATGTATGAACATTGAAATTTGAATTTCATATAATTTTCACATGTCGGGAAGTATTCTTCCTCTGATTTTTTTTTTTTTAATGTTCAAAAACATAAAAACCGTGCTTCATTTTGATTGTGCCAAAACAGTTAGTTGGTGGACCGGAGTTGGCCTGCGGGCAGGGGTGTGCCCCGCCCGGGTTGGGAGGGAGTGCAGCGGGGGTTAAACTCCGCCAGGCAGGCCCCTGCTCTTCCGGACCAGAGGAGCCCCAAGTGCTGCGCCCACAGCGGACCACCCTCCCAGTTCCCTGCTGTCCCACCATCTTGGGTCACACAGGCCCCAGGCCTGTCCTGGGGAGGAGGTTGTGGAGGAGACCTTGAGCCCTGGATCTGATAACCTAGAAGGAGTCCCTGCCCAGCCACTCACCAACTGGGAAGATCCGAAATACCTCCGCGCCTCAGCGTCCCCACTGGTAAAGCCCCAGGTGTAAGAATGTGCCTGGGAACGTGCCGCCTCCCTGGCTGACTCAGTTTCCCTCCTCCGCACCTTTCCCCTGGGCCTGGTCTAGACTAGAGGTGCGCAGCCGCCTCCCGAAGCGGTCTCCGCCTTCCCGCTCCCGCCTGAAAGCCAAGACCACGTCCTGGGCGTCTCCCAGCTGCCTCCCGTGCCGCCGATGGGATCTAAAATGCTTTTTAAAAATGACGCGCCCCCTCCGAGCGCCAGGCCGAGGGAGCTTCCCCGGTGGGCGGCAGCACCAGCGGCCCTTTCGGGAGCTCTGTGACTGATTATTATGGAAATCAGGCCCAGCGGCGTGCCTGCTGGTGGGGAGCCGGAGGTGGCACGGCTTGTCTGCTCAGGCTCGGTGCCTGCCAGCTCTGCCGCCTGGGAGGAGGCAGGGGTGGGTGTCTCAGCCACCTCGGCTCTCTTGGCACAAGTGGAGGCCCGAGGTGCTGTTTCCACCGGGTTTGATGGGCCTGCGAGGGCTTTGAAGCACTGAGGTTCATTTCCTGAGACCTGGGCCCCGGGGCCTTGCTGCGAATTCAGTCCACACAGAGCAAAATGGTTGTGGGACTCACATCCCGCCTAGGCAATAGAATTGGGCATAAAGACAAGTCCCGTTTATTGAGCATGTACTTTGCATCCAGTGCTAAGTGCACTGTGGTTGGTGATCTATTTAAGCCCTTCCATTGATTGGGCCGTAATTATTCCCATTTTAGAGATGGGAAAATAGAGACTCAAAGAGGCAAAGCTCACAGGGCAAAGCACCAGAGGGGCTGTCTGCCATGTATGGGTAGTTCTTACTTCCTTGGTCATCCTGTCTCCACCCACTTCTGAACTGCCCCAAGCCTCTCTGGAGGGGCCTCTGCAGCAGGGGAGACAGATGTCCCTGACAGTGCTGCAGGCACAGGTGGTAGGTATGGCTGGGAGGCATGGAGTTCTGATTGTGCCTTATTCTATGACCAGAGGGCCTGAGGTGAGCCGGCAGGGCACTCTCCCCCCACCCTCCTTCCAACTGTCACGGTGCACAAAATCCCATCATTCTAAATCCAATTCCTTTATATCTTTCACATTCTGGAGCAGGGAGACAATCTAAGCTTAAAAGTGATAGAGGAAATAAAAATGGGAAAGTCTGATGCATTTGACCACTCTGTAAGCCAGAAAAATGACCTCAGTAGACAGGCAAGCAGCAACCTTGGAAAATTTTGTAGCAAATGGGGTCTGTCATCTTTGCTCTATAATGAGCTCAGACAGATCATGAGGAAAGACAGAAACCCGCAGGTACCAGGCAAAGAGCAGGAGCAGACAATTCACACTAAAAAGGAAAATCAAATGCTTAACCACCATGTGGGGGAAAAATCATTCCCACTCAGAGACAGAAAAGGCATGCGAGCTTTAATAAATGCAATTGCATTCAAATTAACAAATGTTTTAAAAACATGGAGGTATTTAACCTACCACTGAATAACTCAACTATCTTTTTTTTAAAAAAATATTTTATTTATTATTTTTAGAGAGAGGGGAAGGGAGGGAGGCAGAGAGGGAGAGAGACATCAATGTATGGTTGCTTTTCACCTGCCTCCAGCTACAGACCTGGCTGGAGACCCGGCCTGCAACCTGGTTATGTGCCCTGGCTGGGAATCAAACCAGCCACCCCTGGGTTCGATGGCCGGCACCTTATCCACTGTGCCACCAGCCAGGGCTCAACTATCTTTAACGGGATTCTTGTGACGTGGCTTTCAGGGCTGCTAGCTGTGCTTGTCCTCACAGTGGCTCCATTTCACAGAGGAGCAAACTGAGGCTGAGAGGTTCATGGTGTAATTTGCTCAAGGTTGCACAGCTGTTGAGTAACTGAGCAGAATCCCTGTGGATTACAAAGCAGGAGCGCTTCACAGCAGGCCAGTGGTTCGCAGACTGGTCCCAGACAGGACCACTGCTGCTACCTGGGAACTTGTTAGAAATGAAAATATTAAGCCTCACCTCCGACCAACCGGATCAGAAACTCTGGGGCTGGGGCCCAGCAACCCTTGTTGCTGTCCTAGTGATTCTACTGCTAAGATGTGAGAATTACTGTTCTGGGCCCCAGAAAGTATTCAGAAGGGGGCAGGCACCTGCTTATGCTTCGAAGGTAGGTATGCTGGTGAGCCCCTCTGGAAACGTGAATGGACAACAGGTATTCTGAGTCTGAAGAGTGACCAGTCATTGCACTTCCAAAAGGACAGATGGACATGGTTTTAGTCATGAAGATATTTAAGACAGGGTATTTATAAACATGTAAAACTGGGAACAATCTAAGTTTCCCAAAGTTGGGGTTTGGGGGCAAAACCTGAGCATGTGAAGAGTGTATAAGAGGACCCAGTGAGGGTAAGTGATGTGCTCCTGTTTGCCCAGACCTTCTGTTTTAGCTCTGACAGTCCTGCATTCCAGGCTACCTGTCCATCCTGACAAACTTGTCACCCTAGATATCACTGGTTGGTGGTAGGATGGTTCTCCTCTGCCCCCTTGACTTGCTTTGACCAATGAAATGTGAGTGGAAGTCAAGACAGTGTCCCTAGCCCTGGCTGGTGGCACAGTGGATAAGGCGCTGGCCTGCAAATCCAAAGGTTGCTGGTTCGATTCCCCGACCAGGGCACGTAACCAGCTTGCAAGCCAATGTGTGAAAGGCAACCACACATTGATGCTTCTCTCCTTCTCTCCCTCCCTTCCCCTCTCTCTAAAAATAATAAATGCCATCTTAAAAAAAGGAAAAAAAAAAAGAATGTTAAAAAAAGACAGTGTTCTTGGTGCCCTGTGTCAGCCTGGCACTTCCCCTGGGTCCTTGCGTTGCTGTGGAAGCAGAGAACCCTACCCAACCCCTCACTGACAGCGTGAACAAGACATACATCCTATGTGTAAAACCACTGAGAATTGGGGCTTATTTGTTACCGCAGCACAACCTAGCTTGTCCTGACTGGTACACAGGGAAATAAGGATTCCATGGTGTTAAGGACACATTGCAAACTTGCCTGTGTAGTTGCAGGGCAGAGCTGTAACACAAAAAGCAGACAGGTGTACTAGAAATAATCTGAAATGTTTATTATATAGCAGGTTGAAGAAGTCTTGATCTAAGCATTTTTTTTCTGATCATTGCATGTTCCAGTTTCCTCCAATGATCATGTTTTATTCTTTTTTAAATAGGGGGCATTTTATTAAACTTTTTTTTTTTCTTTGGGTCAAAGCTGGATCCTCCCTGGGCTCTTAGTTATGAAATGCAAATCCCTTGGAGGGGTGGAAAGAGAGGAGAGTTCAGCTCTAGCTTCAAAGAATCAAAGGAACTGGAAAGGTCAGGAGATAATCCGCCACTTCTGCTGAAAACCGCCCATGGTTCCTGGGTCCTCCTGGCAGCAACAACTAGATGGAGACAAGTTGCTCAGCTGCCACTCCCTGGCCCATGTGGCTCTGGGCCTCCACATTCTCTTCTGTTAAATGGGCATGATCCCAATCCTGGCTACCTCATGGGATATTGGGAGGGTCAGATGAGATCATGTATGCTCAATAAATGCTTCTATCTCTGTTTTCCTCTGTATTGGGTGACCTAGAACATGTCCCATAACCTCTGTGAGCCTCATGAAAAGGAGGAGAATGATTTTGCAGGCTAAGGCATTTCTCGACAGGGCTAGAGGACCCTGTGCAGAAGCAGAGAGAGGAGACTGGAGTGGTGAGGAAGGACTTCCTGTAGGAGGAGGGCTGCAGGTGGTGCTGGGAATATGGGATGGACAGCCCCTGGTACCTATGGTGGTTCTGACCAGAGCCCTTGTTCTCAGCCCTACTAGGGATACTTCATAAAAAAATAAAATAGTGGCAACTAGTATCTGCAGCAGGCAGATGGTGGACCAGGCTTGTTGCTTCCGTGGTCAGCCCACATGGCACCCCCTTTGGGGCAGGGCTCGGGAGGATGAATAAAGGAAGTGTTCATTGAACTTGGATGGCATTAGAGGCCTGGAGTCCAATCTGCTGTGGATAAGATAGCTGCCCTTTGCTTTTCTAGGATTGAGAAACCAGGGGTCACATCCCTTTCAGCCCATAGGACCATGTAGGATGCCCCGACTTCCTTGCTGGACTCTTGCAGGCATGCCCAGAGTCTAGGGTGACCATATATGTCTGGGGTTTACTCTTCTTGTCCCAGCATCCTTTCTAATCCAGCACCTTGACACTCTCAGAGAATCCTGTTTTGGATGATGATTGAGTGGGTACCCGAAACCTGTCCAGGTCTCCAGTCAGATGGCTGTGTTCTGTGCTGACTCAGGCCCCTCCAGCTGGGCCCCGTGCACTTCAGAGCCCTAGCCTGTGGGATGGGAGTAGCAGAGCCTACCCTGGAGAGTGGTGGGAGGCTGGGAGGCTGCATGTTGGCAGAGGCCCTGGCCCTAGTTAGCGCCCCATGACTGGTGGCCTTGGCCGTGACATATTGCTGCTAGTCGTGCTGGAGTGGGGGGTGTCCAGGTGCAACCTGGAGCATTGGGTCTATGGGGCTTGTTTTAAGGGTCACATGCTGTTAAGAACTTGCAGGAAAATATAAAGGGAAACATTCATCAATATCGCCTGTGCAGGCAAAGGTGACAGAGGCCTCGGGCCCTCATGCATTGTGGGTCCAGGTAGGCTGGGGAGGGGAGGGACCTCTGTGACCCATAGAAGTGTCCTTCTCCGGTGCAGGCCTGAGGTCTGAGTAGCCCCTGGGCTGCTTGGGTGAATGCCCAGCCTGTGCTATCCAGAGGGGCCTGGGTCTTCTCGGATCACCCTACAGACCCCCCTCTTCTGCTCCTCCCTGTTCCCCTTCCCTGCAGGCCTCCTTCCCACACCCCTACTGCAGCCCCCAGCACCTTGCCCCTTATCTATCGCCTCTGGCTGCTCTGCCTTGGCCCGAAGACTCGGATTCATCCCTGTTTCTCCTGGAGCCCAGCCCCAGCCTGGAACCCTGCGCCGGAAGAATGATTCCTCCCAAGGAGGCCCTGTGGGAGCTGGCTTTTCTCCTGGAGGGAAGCTGTTGGGTTTCAGGCAGAGGAGGCAGTGCCCGCGGCTGCCTGGAAGAGGCTGAATGGGATGGGAATGGCATTGCCAGGCAGGGAGGGGAGATCGAGCCCTGGCTCTGCAGGGAGCTATCCTCTCCGTTGAATGTGGGTCCAAAGAGGGCCAGCCACTTGTCCAAGATCACAGAGCAATTTGGGGCAAGGCCAGGACGTCAACCCAGATGTGTCTCACCAGGAGGCTCTGCTCCTCAGTCTTTCTGGGGAGGTCTGGGGAGGGTGGGGGGAGGGTGGCACACACGCAAGTTGGAGTGGCTGGGTCTCTCCTGCCCCTGGAGGCCTGGCCCTCAGGACCCTCCATGGGTGGTCCTTCCATCACTGAGAAGGAGGGCTCAAGGCTGGCAGAGCCCAGTTCGGGGAGGCCTGTCTTGGCTTCTTTGATGCTCACGCTTTGTGGACCCCTGGGGGAGCGCCTGAGTCATCGCTGAGCCGGCAAACATATTTAGCTCTTTTCATTGTCCCTAATAAATCAATTTCTTTAGGTCTCTCTCACCTGCCGCTTGACTGCTGGCTGCCCTCATGCCTTCCCTTCCCCCGTCCTGCTCCTTGCTGGCCGTCCCCCCTGACCCCGCCCCATCCCCCTTTCCCCAATTCTGCTTCCTGCTGGCTGCTCCGTCCCATCCCTCCTCCCCTCTCCAGCTCCTTGGCATTCAGGTACGTGCCCCAGTGCCAGCTCTGGGTTACCCAGCATGCCCCTGCTCCCCAGTCACTGGGCAGGGGGTCCACTGGCCTTCTCAGAGCCCCCTTGCCCTCCCCTGCTCCATCCCCTGGCATCTTGTACCGAACTTATTCTTTCCAGTTCCGCGATGGAGGGCCTCTGTTCAGCAGCCCTGTTACTGGACCCCTAGTCAGAGCTTCAGGACAAGGGGCACGGAGGCCTTGAAGAGGCAAAGGATCTCAGCATTGCCAGGACTCAGCCCTCCCCAATTTTGTATCCTCTTGGCCCACTGAGGCTTGTTTCTGGAGTCAAAGTGAGTCTAAGAAATACCTTACCTTGCTGTTATGCATCCTTGTGTTGTTCCTCCTGGTCCTACTGGCTAAAAGAGCTAAGCTTCCACTTTGCTTATTTTTAATGGACACCTCTTCCAAGAAGTCCTCCCAGATCTTCATTTCCCAGCCCCATGACTTTTTCCTCCTCCAATGGCCTCAGCCTGTTTTGTACCTCCATGAGGGCATGCACACATTCTGCCTTGTATTAACAGCAACAATAATGCATGCTACCATTTAACATAAGCTGGAGTAGGTGCTCAACACTAAATATTTTTGCATACATATATTTATTTTTAAAGATTTTAGTTCTTTTTAGAGAGAGGGGAAGGGAGAAAGGAAGAGAGACCACGATGTATGGTTGCCTTTCACCTGCCTCCAGCTACAGACCTGGCTGGAGACCTGGCTTGCAACCTGGTTATGTGCCCTGGCTGGGAATTGAACCTGCGACCTCTGGGTTCGCAGGCCAGCACCTTATTCACTGTACCACCAGCCAGGGCCTATTTTTGCATATATTAATTATTCCCTTTTTATAGATGGAAAAATCTGAGGCTCACAGAGATTAGGAAATTTGCTTAAGACACAGGTAGAGTTGGACCTTGAACTCTGGCTCTCTGATGGCTCTTGGGACCCTCCTTGTGGCCTTTTGCATTTCGTGGCTCCTCCTCCATTTGCCTCCCCTCTCCTACCCCTGGATCAAGCCACCCCAGGGCAGGGGGGCTGTTATACCCATGTCTGAGAGCCCTGGCACACACAAGTCCCCGTTAAAGGTTTGTTTGGTGGAAGTCACCTGACGCAACCGTTCAGGGAGACAGACCACTTCTACAGAGGGTCAGCTGCTGGTTCAGGGGTGCACAGCCAGAAGGTGAGAGAGCCAGGTATCCCAGCTCCCAGGCTGAGCCCGCAGGGAGGTGTGTGTGGTGGTGTGGGGGAGCCTGTGCTTCTCTGGACTGGGGCTGTCTGTTGGCTGCTCCAGCCTGAGCCTGCCGGTCCCGGTAGACAAGGTGCCTCCCCTCCAGCCTGCCCAGGCCAGGGCTCCACTCTGGCAGTCGTCCTTCCCTGCCAGAGGCAGGCAGTCCAGGCCCCAGCCTGGCTGCGGGGAGGAACCTCTCATGCACGTGGGGTGGGAGCCCCCTGCCGCCCGGAGTGAGGAGTGATGGAACAGCGGGAGGGTTCTAGCACAGACGCTGCCCAGGGGAGGAGCCAGGGAGCCTGGGCCGGCAAGGCAGAGGCACCGCGGTCCTGGGTTGGGACGTGGCTCTGCCCCCTTTCCTGCCACTCCCCGACCCCCAGCAGCACCACCCCTTCCCACAGTTCCCTGCCTTCCAAGCGTTTGCTCCTGCCCATGCTGACTTTTCAGTTGGCTTCCGTCTAACCAACAATTATCGTGTACTTACTGTGTCCTAGGAACAGTCTGGCCCTTGAGGAGTGTGTGTGTGTGTGTGTGTGTGTTGGAGAACAAACATAAGGTGAGGCCACTGCATTCTCAGGTATGTGTCCTCTCCCCCACCTGGCTGCCAACTCTCAAGCATAGCTCCTCCGAGAAGCCCTCCCAGATGGTCCCTCAGCCCAGCCCAGCCTCCACTGGCCCCTGGGCCCCGCTCTATGGTAGCACGGGTTGGTCTACACCACCCCTGCTCCCCCATCTGACCTTGAGCTCCTTTTGAGGACAGGGACTTTGGATCCCAGCTCTGGGTATGGAGTCTGGTGCATAGTAGGTACTCAGTAAGCAGGGGGTGAATAAATAAATGAATATATGGATAAGTTGATTGATCCAGTACCTTCAGGTTCTTTGAGGGTAACTCACTGGAGGAATTTCAGAGAAGAGGCTGGATTAGAGCGTGGGGGGGCCTGGAAGTCCCACACATCTGGAGAGATTGCCTGGGGTGTTGGAGTTCAGGACTGGAATGTAAGCCGCTCCCCGCACCACCATCACGGGCGGGGATTCTGTCTTATTCCACCAGCGCCTGAAACAGTGCCTGAACCACTGGAGGTGTTTGGTAACTCTCGTGGAAAGTACAAGTAAATGGAGGTTACTGAAGTCAGTCCCCTCTATACACCTCAAATGATCGTTGGAGCCCGCCCGTGCTTGCATCTCTCCATAGACAGGGAGCTTACTACCTGTCTCCCAAGGCGGCAGCTCTTTAGACAGCACTGCCTCCTGGGAAGTGCTTTGCATTTCACCCAGTCCTTGCTCTGAGGGAGCCCCTGTGACAAATCCAGCCCACAGGGACATCTGTCCAGTGTGGCAGCCTCAAGTGTCTTGAGATGAGAGTCCAGGGCCCTCTGAATGCCCACTCTTCCCTGTCTGACCCTCCTGCCCTCAGCTGGAAAAGTGATGAAGGTGAAGGGCCACGGTGGGGTCAAAGATGGCAGCTGTTGTCACAGAGAGAGGACAGTGCCCCACTCATGAGATGGATCATGACTTTTATTCTTTTTTGAGCGATTCATGCTACTTGTGTCCAGAAAATCACTGATTCCCCCTCAGGGCTGGGGAAGGAGCTGAGGACTGTAGAGGGGACAGGAATGGACTAAGATCACACAGCCAGTGTCTGCCAGGGGCAGCAAAGGACCTCAGATTCCATGGCCCCCAGACCGATGCTCCTCCCATGACCCCTGGCTGCCCCTGCATGGGCCAGTGAGGTGGCAGAGGTGGTGCTCAGCTCCCAGGCTGACACGTGGTCTGCGGAAGGTCCTAAAATGTCCTGCCAGACCTCCTCCTGCAGCTGCCCAACCCAGACCCTCTTCAGAGCAACAACATCACCAGGCCCTTGCATAGTCCCGGAGACGGGGATTTCAGTTCTCACGGCAGCTGCTCCATCCTGACTCCACGCAAGGTGTGCACGTCGGGGCGGAGGGAGGAGAGGCTGCCTCCCCTCTCCTGGGGAGCCCACCTGGCTCCCACTAGCCCATTCAGGCTGGTGGAGGCAACCCCATGTCCTGCTTTCCTATAGGGAACTTCCCTCCAGGGGTTCCCCCAGGGCCCCAGTGAGCGGGTGAGAAGTACTTCTGAAAATCCTCCCCCAGGCTGGGACCTCCTTGGAGACAGAGCACATGCCAGTGTGCTGGCAGCCAGCTCAGCTCTGTCAGTGCTGTCTCAGGTTGCAGGGACCCAGCTGGGCTGCCCCTCACCTCCGTGGAACTCCTGTTCAGTGGTCTTGCAGGGAATTCTTGCCTGAGACTCTGCCATGAGCTTCTGTGTTACTCATTGACTCAGCTGCTGCCTCCAGGCAGCCCTCCTGGCAACCCCACCCACAGAGGCTCTCTCTCCTTGGCTTCTGGGGAAGAGCGAAAGTGGAGTCAGCAGACCTACTTGCTGGTCCTGCTTGCATACGTCCATCTGGGATGTTCTGCGCCATTTTCTTAAGGAGTCCCACCTGCCTCTCCCCTGAAACAGACATCCTGAGGGTGGAGCCCACTCTCTCCCAGCTCCCCAGCAGCTTTCAGTCCAGTGGCCCCTCCAGCTGGGGAACAAGGGCAGGCATCTCCAGCTGCAAGCTCCTTAGGGAGACCTGGTGCAATCCTGTCTTCTGCTTGGAGGAAGTAGTTCAAGAGGTGGGAGGCAGCCAGCTCACTGACTGCTGGGACCCACACTGGGGCTGTGTCTCCCACCACTGGGTGGAGTGGCGGGGAGCACGGAGCCAGAGGGGCCAAGACATTTCTATCCAAACATCACTGTTTCCCAAGAATCAGAGGAGGAGTAAGGCTTGGACAGAGAGCACACAGTGCATTGGAGATGGAGTTCAGGAGCCCCACAGTTCCTCCTACTATGGAGGCTGGCTGCGTTTCAGAGCGCGAGGAGACCTTCCCAGCAGCAGAAACTGAGGCCCAGAGAAAGGCCAGGCAGCCGGGTATCTTGGGCTGATTTCTCTGCTGTCCCCAGGCCTCACCAGGCAGCAGCTGAATGCCGCGTGGGGCCTCCTCGTTCCCATTGGCCATCCTGAGCTCTGCACTACCCCTCCTGCCAGCTTGAAGTAATGGGGGAGGAGGAGGGTGTCTGTAGGCCAGGAAAGGGTGCCCTGGATGGGGAGGTCATGGGGTTCCCAGGCGCTTGGGTCTGCACCATCTCCCACAAAGTTCATTGCTTGCTGGTGATCTTCTTCTTCCGAGCAGAGACCATGTCGTAGAAGGGGACACGGGTGATGCTGGCTCTGGAAGGAGAAGAGGTAGACAGACGTAAGGGCTGAGCTGGCCAGAAGGGGCCCTCACCTCCCAGGGCTCCATTACAGCTGTGTGGGTTTCCCAGGGAGGGGTTGGCCTGCCCCACTGCAGGGGAAAGGCCAGGTGATCGATCTCAAGTGGGACCAGACCAGGGTGAGTCTGGCCTTGCTGGCCTAACCCTGAGTCCCACGGGCAGAGCCGGAAAGGGTGAGACTGAGAGCCAGAAGCCTTGGCAATTCTGCCCCCAAATGTCCCTGCACCCTCTTTCGACTCTCTAAAGGAGGTGGAAAGAGCCCTCGTGGAGTCAGCAGACTGCCGGGTCCAACTCTGCCCCTCAGCAGCTGTGTGACCCTGGGCAAGTCACTCGCTTCTCTAGGACTCAGTTTCCTTACCCTGCCAAGTCTCCAGGACACGGCGCAGGCCCAAAGACTAGCCCTGTGTCTCCCCCTGGCCTACAGGGCGCACCCTTGCCTGCCTCTCTCCACTGGCCCAGGGTCAAAGTTGTAATCCTGCTCTTCACCTGTCCCTTTGTTGCCTGTACCTCCATCACCTGGCCACACCCCTTCTCTGTCTCCCCAGGGCCCCTGAGAAACCCAAGCTCATTTCCATGGTGACCAAGGCTTTGCCATCCTCTGCAGCCTCACTTCCCATGGTCCAGCCCCCACAGTGCCCTGTCCCTGCATAGCCAAGGCCCCCGCTGCCCAGCGCCAGCCACCCAGGACTCTGGGTGCTGTCCAGGTAGGCCACCCATGGACCAGCGCTCTCACCTTTGTCCTCACTGCTTCTTCCACCTGGAAAAACCTTCCCTCCATCGCCCCCAGGTCTTTCGGGGGCCACTTTAGACCCCATGCGAGCTACAGCGCCCTTCCTGAGCACGCACCAAGGGTTAGGTGTGTGCAAGGAGCTGTACACGTCACACCTCACCTGCTCCCCCCACCAATGGCAGGAGGTTGGTGCCTCAGTCCCCTGTGTCCTGGGGTCTGGCACTACGCCCGCACAGAGGCGCGCTCACAGAATATGGGGGGGAGCGAGGCTCTGGAGTTGCCCTCCTCTGCGGCACGGAAACAAGGCCCCAGGGGAGCGTCTGCGAGGTGCCAGGAGGCCTGTCCCAGCAGCTGGCTCTCCCTTACCGAATGGCCTCGATCCACTGGTCCCGCTCCTCGGCGCTGGAGGCCGAGATCCGGTAAGACTCGTGCTTGCCCTCCACCACCTTGCCGTCGCCGTCTGTCTTGCAGGCTTTGATCTTCTGGCCCCGGCAGCCCGGGCTGTAGAGCTCCAGGCAGAACTGCGGGGAGGCAGCCAGGTGAGGGCAAGGCCGGGGTGGGGTGGGCGCCTGGGCTGAGCTCTCCAGGAGGTTCAGAGAGGACCAGACCCTTGGGCAAGACCAGGGCTCGGACCAGCTGCAGCACGCGCCCTGCCCGAGGCCTGCTTCCTGGGACAGGTGAACGGACAGGTAAAGGGCCCACAGCCCCAAGAGGGAGTTGGAAGCAACACTGAACTCCCCTCCCCGCTCCTCTGCCTCCCAAAGGTGTGCCTCCTGGCCAGCCCAACCCAGCCATCCTCTCCTTCCACCCTCTTTCCCCCAGCCATTCTGGCCTCAGGCCCTGCTCCGACACCTACTGGCTTCTTGGGGTCATCCACCTTCTGCACTGAGAGGTTCTCAAGGGGTATGATTCCCCGGGGTTCCTTGTCCTGCAGGGGCACAGGAAGGAAGGTCAGGATCAGGAGCTTTGAGGTTGTAGGTAGGGAGTGAGCTTGTAGGGCTCCCCAAACTCACGTGGAGTGCCCCTATCTTCCTGGAGGGTTGGGTGGGGAGCAACGTAGGAAGAACTGTGACTGGGAGTTGGGAGACGGGGCTTTAAATCCTGGCTCTGCCTTGACCCTTGGCCCCGCCCCTCGCCCTTCTTTGTAGCTCAGTTTTCCCACCTGTAAAATGGGAATGGTGGTGGATCATGTGACCTCAAAGGGGCCCCAGGTCTGTGAGGTGGCTGCTTCGTGGCATTCCAGAAGGGGACAGGGGCAGGCTCACCGTAGTGAACTCAAAGTAGTAGAGGCAGCTGTCCGTCAGGATGAACCAGCGCCGTTTCCATGTCTTCACACGGCCCCCTGCAAGAGGCCAGCAGCCAAGTCTGCCCCCTGCTCTGCAGCCACTCACCTTCCCTCCACAGAAGAGCAAGACTTTGGATGCTTCCTCCCCTCCCTCTCAACTCCTGGCCTGCTGCATGTCCCCTCCAGATCTGTTCCCTCCTTACTCAGAAATCTTAGTGGCTGCTGTCACCCCCAGGCTCCCCGTGGCCTGCTCCCTGACCAGCCCAGGGATAAGCATTTCCCTTCATCTGCCAAACAACATCCTAGAGGGTCTAAAGTATAGTCACTTAAGCCCTGGCCAGGGAGTACAGTTGGTTAGGGCATCCTCCCGATACACCAGGGTTTCAGGTTTAGTCCCCAGCCAGGGCATATGTAAGACGCAACCAATGCCCTGGCTGGTGTGGCCCAGTGGATTGAGCACCGGCCTGTGACCCTAAAGGTCGCTGGTTTGATTCTTAGGACACATGTCCAGGTTGCAGGCCAGGCCCTTAGTTGGGGGTGTGTGAGAGGCAACTGATCGCTGTTTCTCTCCCTCTCTTTCTCCCTTCCTTGCCTTCTCTCTAAAAGTAAATAAATAAAGCCTTTAAAAAAAAAGCAACTAACTAAGAAATGCATGAATAATGGAACAACAAATTGACATCTCTTTCTCTAAACATCAATAAATTTAAAAAATTTTAAATATTCATTTATGAATCCCTAGAGCCACCTATGAGGAGGACCACTATTAACCCCATTTTATAGATAAGGAGACTGAGTCATCACTGGAGATCCTAGAGCAGAGCTGAGATTCAACCCTGGTGTCCAAGCTCCAGAAGCAAGTGTTCAGCTGTGCTGCTGCACATTCAACCGTCCGGTGGATTATGTACTCTCCCCATTTTACAGCTGTGGAAGCTGAGGCTGAGCAACTGGACCACGGGCCCGTGGGTGGAGGAGCTGGGATCTGCAGCTCAGGGCCTCCTTGTGGCTGAGAACAGTTGGTTGGGCAAAAAAGAGGCCATGTGGGCTGCAGAAGGACAGACTGGGACATAGGTGTCGAGAGGGGCAGGCTGGCATGGGCACCCCAGGCCCAGGTCCCGGCCCCAGCACGAGGTGCTGTCCTCACCTGCCTCAGAAGGCCTGGCAAAGCTGTCCCTGCTGGGGGACATCCAGGACTGTGAGTGGGGGCGGGGGCAGCGGCTGAGGGCTGGGCCCTGCTGTTCCCCTACCAGACTTTGCAGTTGCTGCCCCCACCACCGCAGCACCCACTCACAGCTCTTCTCGGCAGGCCAGAGGCCCTTCCTGCCCCCTAATCATATTGAGGGGAAGCTCCCCTGAGCCACATCCTGTCATCTTTCCCTTCCCCCACTCCTGTCCTTCAGGGACATCTAACCTTCTGCCCACTGAAATCTGCCTCTTGCTGGCTGTGTGGCGGGGGGCAGGCTCCCTAACTTCCCTGGAACTTAGCTTCCCCAGCAGCTCTTGGGGAAAAGGCAGAAATGCAGTTAAGGGTTTGTCTGTGGACCTGTCAGCATTTGTCCCCTCTTCCTGCTTGCCCTTCCCCTCTCCCAATGTCCCCTTCATTCCCAGGACAGACAGATGGAAAGATGGGGCAGGCAGGGAGCTGCATGGGGAGGCAGGAGCCCTGGGGCTCTCTGGACTCCATCTTGAGGCTCCATGTCAACTTGTGTGTGTACCTGTCGTGTGCCTGCGTGAGTGTGTGCCTGCAGGTGTGTGCCGTGTGCCTGCCGTGTGCCTGCCGTGTGCCCGAGGGTGTGTGCCTCTCACCCAGCTTGAGCAGCCAGCCCTCGCGGTCAGGGTTGAAGAAGGTGTGCGTGAGGTCATTGCCATCGTCCTCAGGAATGGAGAAGGGCTCACTCTTGATGCTGTCGAAGAGGTTCTGCCCCAGGAAGAAGGGAGGGAAAAATGGACATTCATTCCAGTCTGGGGCCTGAGCCTGACCTGACCTGTGTGGCCTCAGGCAGGTCGCTGAGCCTTCGGGCAAACTCTTTGCTCTCCCCTTAGCTCATCGTTGGTCCCTGGCCTTCTGGGCAAAACTCTTCCTGGTTCCCCCAGCCCAGCAGAGCTCCCCCCACCAGGCGGTGCCTCCCCTTGTGCCGAGGGGGCGAAGGTCAACACCTGGGAGACTACAACGGCCTCCCCCGCCAGTATTTCAAGCTCAGTGTGCTTGCTGGCGTTGACCTTCCCAAGTGGGGGCGCTCCTCCAGGACAGGGGGTGTCGTAAACCCCAGGCCTCCCCAAGGGCCTGGCCTAAAGCAGATCGGCAACTGCTAACTGAATGGGTGCTGTTCCCCTGCCCCCCTGAACTCCAGCCAGCAACATGAAAGCCCATGGTGGAACAAGAGCACTGGGTTGGGTGTCAGGTCGTCTGAGTTGAAACCTAGCCGGGTCATTCAGTGGCTGTCCCTTATCCCCTGAGCTGCTGTGTCCTTGTCCAATTAATGGAGAGAACAATCTGATTGGCAGATGATGAGGAGGGAGAAGTACAGCCTCCGCCTGCTCCCCTGACCACCAAGTGCTGGGACCTGCACATGCTCACACACGTATGGGCCCCTCCACAACCCCACATACAAACGCAGACACCTAGATGCACACTCTGGGGCCCAGCACCCAAGGTCAAGGCCTCCTTAGGTGCAGCAGCAGAGACTTCCCGGCGCACCATGGGTGGGGGGCCACAGCGGGGCTCCCAGGGAATTGCAACTGGCTGCCTGTGCGAGAGGCCTGGCTGGCGGAGAGACTCAAGGTGAAATGCTGACCTTGGCTCCTGAAGGCAATGACCTGTCCTGGGTGGGCTCCGATTGTGGGGGTGGGGAACTCAGCAGATTGCAGGTCTCCCCGTGGCACTTTCTAGCAGCTGGAGCTGCTGAAACGTGGAAGGAGCCGCCTGGTCGGGTAATGAGCGCCTGGTTGCTGGAGGGCATGCAAGCCAGGGCCGGGACCTCCCTTTGCCACGGGGTGGATGTTGGCGGTGGATCATTCCTGTGGGTGGCGGACCCTCTGGGCACTCTCGTTTCATGAATAACCTACCCAGACTTCCAAGTGTTCGGAAAAACACTCTAAGCTGTCTATTTCTGCTTATTAAAACCAGACACGATGCTGGTTCTCCATCTCCCGGATAATGAAATCATTCCCGTCTGCTGTGTTTGTGTGCGCTGCTGTTCAAATGGTTTCCTCAAAATTTTAAATGAAAGATTTCCTCCAAAGACTTAGCCGTGGTGTTTGCTTGGTGAAGGTCTTTTCTGACCTGAGAGCTGGGGTTGTGGGGTGGGGCAGGAAGCAACTGGGTTTTCTGGGTTTGACAGAGCTGTGTTCCTACCACGGGCCTGGAGTCCCTGGGCTCAGCCTGGCTCTGGTGGGTGGGCACGGGGAGGAGTAGGGGCCATGGCTCTTTTTGGAGCCCCTGCACCCCCTGGAGCCGCCGGGAAGCCCCGTTGCCTCCCAGCCAGGCCGAGCAAAGCTCTGGGAATTCCCAGGTGGCTCAGGCTGGTTAAAAAAGCACCTTGGCCTGCGGCAGAAAGGCCTTGTCAGCGAAGCTTCCGCACACAGATTTGGGAGGCTGGGCGGGGGGGGGGGGGGGGGGGGGGGGGGGGGGGGGGGGGGGGGGGGGGGGCTGGCAGGGGAGCCTCCCCAGCAGCCAC
>PVIW01001306.1:0-18274 GCA_004026585.1 Noctilio leporinus | reverse complement strand
AGACAGACCACGGCCACCTGACCGTGGCTCTGCTGGTCTTGCACCCCCTTCGTTTTCCTCTGGGGACTCAACCCCCACACCCCAGCATATTTTCTGTCCATATTGCTCAGGGGGGGTTGACCGTCACTGCCCCCACCCCAAGTGGCAGGGGGCAGGATGTGAATGATACCCTTCCGGCTACTCAGAGCATTTCATCCTGCTGGTCACAGGGACAGGTTCAGAGAGGGAGGCGACCTACACCAGCCAATGAGCCTGAGTTCCAGGACTTGAGTCTAAGTGGCATGGTCCGATGGATGCCTGGAGCTGCCCCTGGCCCTCTCTGCCCTAAGGAGGGGCGGACCCGTTTGACAGGGGGCCCACGTGGAGGAGAGCGGTGCTGTCAACGGGGGAGAGGGGACCGAGTCTGGGCCTCGCCCAGCACCTGGATCCAGCCAAGCCTGAAGCCGACTGACTGACTCATCTGAAGACAAATCCCGTATCTTATCCGTTACACGAGCTGAGATTCCTCTAGCCCGGAAGCAACTATCAGCAGGGACATACAGCTCAGCCCTCTGTCCCTAAATCGTGCCTCTGGCCTCTGCAGAGGGAAGGGCTCTGGAGCCAGACTGACAGACCTGGGTTTGAATATAAACTGCTCACAAACTATGAAACCCCTCACTGACCAGCCAGCTTCCTTCCCTGTCAACTGGGGGTGGTCCCTCCTGCTTCAGGTCGTCCGAGGGCCTTAATGAGAACACACAGGACCAGGAACTGGGCTCAGAGACGCTCCGTTCTCATGGAGTCAGCTTAGACTCCACTGAAGAAGGTGTCCTGAACAGGCCGACTGTTTCCCTACCCGGGCCTCAGTTTCTCCACCTGTAAACCTCTTTCTCCTCCTCCACCCTCGCTCCCTCTCTTTCAAGGTAAGTGATTCCTTTTTCATTTCTCAAGCACCTGCCAAGTACCAGGCCCTTGAAGTGCGTTATATCTGCTTCTAGGAGAACGACATATGCTAAGTGTCATCAGCCCACTTTGCAGATGGGGAAACCAAGACTCAGGCTCAAGGTCACAGAGCCATAAAGGCAGGACCAGGATTTGATCTCCCATCTCCTGAGTCCACGCCTTGTACTTTCACCCTGAGTCTCTTAGGCCCTCTGCCCTGTCCCATCGCCAGGGCCAGAGCAAGACCGGCTCTACCTAGCGGTCCCTCACACCCAAGTGCCCGCCTCTGAAGCCTTTCCCAGCTGCGTATCCTCATGGTCTGCTAGCCCGTGGGGTGATTTCTCTTTAGGTGATGCACCTGCCCCCATTTAATTTGCTAGACTAAATAGCAATAGGTCATTGCAAAGCATCATGTGTCCTCGGCGGGGCCCAGGCTGAAATAGTTGCACGAGCAACCCTTCTGCAAAGCAGCAAACCTTGCACATCTGAAGGGGCTTAGAGCTGGGTCTTTGCTTTCCATCTGGGGAAGATGAGGCCTAGAGAGAGGGTGAGAAGACCCTACCCCATTCTGCAGCAGCTACCTCTGAAAGCCTGAATAGCCAGGACCAGGCCTATGTGGTTCTCTCTGGTTCTTCCCCCGGAAGCTTCTGGGTTAATTTAGCCACCCCCCTCCCCAACTATACCAGGCACTTTGCTAAATGCCTCACCTTTCTACACCAATTCTATGAGCTGGGAGCTCAGAGAGGTCAAGCCACTTCCCTAATGTCACACCACCAGAAAGTGGGGGAGCAAGGACTTGGATGTGACCCTGACTCCGATGCTCTGTTCTTTCCCCCGCTGGGCTCCTGCCTTTCTTGGCTACCAAGGAGGATAATAAACCCTTTCCCAGACCTCCCAGGCAGAGTTTGAAGCTAAATTGCGATAATAGACCAGAAAGTCCTACGAGCAGAAAGTTACAAGCTCTCTACAAATGCAAGGCGTTGTTATTAACAAAAGGCTTAAGTTGGGAAAAATACCCAAGGAGGGAGGTGCTGAAAAAGGCTCACTGGGGGCTGCAGTGATAATGGGGCACCTGGAGGTTCTGGCAGGACCGGCACTGGCCCGCCATTAACTCATTAACTGCCAGGCAAGGTGTGCTCAGCCTCTCGCCCCAAGCGCACAATGAGATGAGTCAACAGGGCCTTTGTATTGCAGGCGTTTTACTGAGTGCTGGGGTGTTAAAATTATTATTAATTATTCTGAGTAGTGGCATGAGCCACCATTTAGGGCCTGTGCGATGTCTCTGGCATGGGCTATGCCCTTTACATTAAAAAAAAAAATTACAGCTCCCAGCAGCTCCGTGACGCAGGCACATTATCCCTGTTCTCAGGTCGGAAGGATGGTGGCTTTCAGAGGGTGAGTCATTACCCAAGGTCACTGGGCAGGCGAACGGGGGACAGGAGATTTGACCTGAGCTCCCTGCTATGGTAGATTTTCTCTTCTGCAACAAAGAAGGGTGGTGGGCTAAGGGCCCTTGTCAGATAGGGAGGGGCACCAGAATCATTCCAGACCCAGCTCCCTGCCCAGGAGGTACGTGTGGTGCTAGGCTGGGTGTGCGTGTGGAGGGGGTTCCCGCTCTCTCCCGACTCCTGCTGGTCTCCGATCTGGAGAGGACTGGAGCTCTGGGGCATCGCTGGTCCTGGACATGGATTGTCCATTCATTTTGGCTGAGCCAGGCTCTGACTTTCTGTCCAGAGTTCACAAACTACTCCTGGCTCCCTGATGCCCATAGAGCACTGTCCTTCGAATCCTGGCCCCGCTGGCCCCACCTCACCACCCGTCACTGCCCGTGTGCCCCCAGACCTCAGCCAGCTGCTCTGGACTCCCCAACCTGGTCCCATCAGGACAGGCCTGGGTTGTGGCCACTTCCTCTTTCTAAAGTGTCCCCTCCCTACTTCTCCTTGGGGAGACTCCTGTTTAACCTTCAAGGCCTAGTTTAAAAGTCACCTCCTCTGTGGAGTTCTCTGGGATGACACCTTTGCCCTGCCCCCCAGGAGAGTGATATAGTGTCCCCTGTGTCTCCATGGCCATGTTCCCCTAGTTAGCACCTTGTGAGCCACCCAGGGCTGTAATTCACATGTGTATCTGTTCAGCTTTATGAGCTGACATGCAGCCCAGTGGCAGACCTCAGTTTTCTCCTTTCTGATGGAAGGCATTTGGGTGCAGAATGGGAGGGTTTCCCACCCTGACACAGCAACGTTCTAAGCATCTGGGATTCCAAGAAGTAGACTTTGGCTGTGGGAGGTGCCTTTTCTGGAAGCCGGGCTGATGGGGGCCAGAGTCTCTTAGAGCGGCTCCTCCTGGGTGGTCCGTCTCCGGGGAGCCACCCTTGGCCGTGCATCTAAGACAGCCCCCCCACTCCACGTGCTTGGGGCTGGGGCTGGGTGGGGTGGCACCCGCTGTCCCTCTTACCCGCAGCTGCTCCTCGGGCAGGTCGCTGCCATTGTTGATGCCGCGGTTCATGGACACAAAGCGCTCGAAGGGCGGCTTGTCCCGGACATTGGGGTTGTGGAGGCTGGTGTTGAGCATGATGATGGAGAAGGATAGGACGTAGCAGGTGTCTGCGGGTCAGGACAGCGCGTCAGAGCCCTGGCCCTGGTCGCTCGCCCCTCCTCTGTCCCGATCCCTTCTAGGGATCAAGGACCAGCTGTCTGGAGGCCCGAAGGGGCACCCTGTCCTCCTGGCTTGGCCTTTGAGGCCCGGCCTCACCTTCCACTCTTCTTACTGCTCTCCCTGCCCCAAGGAAGCCAGCTGTGACGTTGGTGAGGACCTCCGCGCCTTCCCACCCTGCGCTTCTGCTCTTGCTGGGCCCCCTGCCGGGCACACCTCCTCTTCCCTCTCTATCCATCCAAATGCTCCTCTTTCTGCTCCAGCCCTCTTCCCGCGGAGCCCTTCCACCCCCTGCCCACTCTGTTCTCTGCCTTCCTGGATCTCGGAGAACACTTATTGTTGGCACCGCTGTTCAGGGCGTCGGCACGTGCTGCGTGGTAATCTGGCTGGCATGAGGGGCTTCTGGGGCCAGAGCTCCTATTGTGTGCAAGGCAGCGAGGCTGGGAGGTGGGGCAGAGCGTTTGGGAGGGAGGTGACCTCTGCTCCTGGTGTGCCTCCCGAGCCAGGGAAGCCCAGCATGCCCCCAGTTCTCCGGCTGCCCTTGGGAAAATCCCTCACCTCTCTGAACCTCACATCATCATCTGTGACATTCAGAGGTTTAACTTGGAGGTAGCTTCATGTTCTAGAACATTGGTGATTCTACCCCTGATAACAGTGGCTCTTGGTGCTTGCCCTGTGCCACGCTCTCCCCGTCCCCATGGCACCCCTACAGGGCAGGGATGGCCACCACCCCCTTTTACAGATGGGAAAACTGAGACGCAAGGAGGTTAAGTTACATGCCCAAGGTTACAGAACTGAGAAGCAGTGATTCAGATTTGGTGCTTTAAGATTCCTCCCTTTCTACAAGTATTTGTTGAGTATCTACTAAGTGCTGCAGGCTGGAGATTCATTATTGAATAACTGGTACAGTCCCACTCTGTGTGGGACACTTAGGCTTGCGGAGCTGGCAGATAATAACACAAGCCAACACTAAAGCCGTGGATAACTCCCAGCCAGGGCAGGTGCCCTGCAGCACTTGTCCATGGACACGCAGCGGGGCGGAAGTGGGTGTCAGCCAACAAGTCAGGGCACCGCCCCAAGCCTGTATTCTGTGCAGGGCTGAGAATATTGCCGACCTCACGGACGGACCAGGGAAAGCGCTCAGCCCGTGGGGAGTACACAATAAATAAAACTGGTTATCTTGGCAACGGTAACTTCAGATTCTGAGGAGAGACCAGCACAAGTCTGCTTGATGTCTTCTCATCCACCCTGAGTCGGGGAGTAGGGAGGGCCGACCTTTGTTCATATCCTTCTATGTCCTGCCCGGGATCTTTCATGCTTCTGGGCCTTTGCTCGAACTAGAACACCTGCCCAAAGGCCTTTTCTCCCCTTGACCTCCTGGAGAACTCTTATTCATCCTTCAAAACCCCATTCAGACCCCATGCCGCTGGGAAGCCATCCTGGCCCCCATGCTGACTGCCCCATCCCCGACCTCAGACAGGTGAGCTGCCTCCTCTCCCAAGGGGTGTGCCCTGAGGCAGCTCTGCCCAACACGTGCCCCATGGAGGGCTTGGCATACAACCAGCACTCAGAGGTTGGAGTGATCTGGGCTCCCAGGTCTGGGTACTTGGGGGAAACCAGAGAGGGCGGGGTGGCCATGATGCTTTGGGAGACAGATCTGTGTCTGGCGGTACCGAGGGGTTTGGGGCCCGGGTCCCACCCCACAGAGGCACCTGTGGACTGGAAGACGCCTGGGTTGCAGAGGCAGTACCGAGCAGCAAAGGTCTCCATCATCCGATCAATCTTCTGGGCCTCGCCGGGTAGCCGGAAGCTCCATAGGAACTGCCTGGGGAACACAGGGCTGTGGGCAGCAGGCTGGGTGGGGGTTCTCGTGGGGGGTGACCCTGGACAAGCCAGGCTGCCCCTCCCAGGCTTAGTCTCTTTATCCTATAAATGGGAGAACATGGACCTGTCATCTAAGCTCTAGCGGGATTTGTGCTGGTGGCATGTGGGAGGGTTCCCAGAAATGCATTTCCCCCCCAGAATACAGAGCTGAGCGGGCACTCCCCTCTGCCCAGCTGAGTCCTAGTACCTTTCATGGCTCAGGACACCTCAGCCAAGGACACCTCTGCCTGGCCTTCCCCTATTGAGGGAGGGGGCTCCCCTTCTTGGAACCTAAGCTGCCAGCTCTGGAAGTGGATGAGTTCCAACAACTTTACATTCCTTGCCTTGAGGGTGAGGGCTGTGCCTGTCCCTGTCATGTCTCTTGCTGCTGGGCCTCCCACAGGCCCTGCCACCTAGGCGCTGTTCCATAAAGGCTCATTGAATGAGTGGATGAGTGAATGAATATTGGGAACTACCTCTCTCCCTCAAAGAGCATGGTAGTAGGAGGGAAGGCCACATTGCCTGGACAGTGGTGGCTTCTTTCTTTGCCTTGCAAACTCCTATTCATCCTTCAAAGCCCAGCCCAAATGTCCCCTTTTGGGGGCCACTTTCCCAAGGTTTTCTAAACACTTACCGTGGGCCCAATTCTAAGCACTTTCTCATTTAGTTCTCACCATTGTATGAGGTTGGTACTATTATTGTCCCCATTTTACAAACAAAAAACTGAGGTACAGAGAGGTTTTGCAGGCCACGCAGGGGTGAATGGCAGAGATGGGATATAAACTAGGCACTCTGGCTCCAGAGTTTGTGCTCCTAACCATTCTACTAATGTCTCCCGCAGTTGTAAAAACAACAGTAGGAGTGATAATAACTTAATTAGAAAATAATAAGTAATAAAAAGGCAATGCATGCTAAACTGTATTAGTAAAATAAAACAAGCACCATTCTGAAAGGTAGTGGGGACGGCAGTAATAACAATAATAATGATTACAATGATTAAACATTATTACAGTAATGTTGCAACGGAGTAACACCAGTGGTAATGGCCGTAATGAACCAGGTGCTATTTCCGGCAGTCCATGCTAGGGTTCTCACCGGCCTCAGCTGCATGAGGCGGGCACCGTCATTCTTTCATTTTTGCTCCAGACACTTTGTGCTATTCGCCACGTGGCTCGGGATGGCCCCAGCACCCCCCCCCCCCACCCTGGCTGTGCCCCGACTCAGGACCGGGCCCTGGACCACTCACCTGAGGGCCTGGACAAGATTGAGGTTGGCAAACTCGTGGCAGTCCACAAAGGCCTGCAGCACCTGCAGGTTGAGTGGCTCCCTGGGGAGAGGCAGAAGGGAGGGTGGGTGCACTGGGGAACTTTCTGGTCCCTACCTCCTGGGGGGTTTTGAGCTGGGTGAGGGGCAAGAGCGGGTAGGTGTTCTCCTTCTGGACCAGCCACTGTCTGGACAGCTCGCATCTGTCTGACCCCACATCACTGCCCGAATATATACACAGTGCCTCCCAGACATGAAGACAGCCCACCACCCCCATGGCTTACCAGCACTGCTCTAGCCCAGGGTCGGAGGTGGGGTGGGAGGGATGGCTTTTCCTAGATCAAACCTTTCCGCAGTCACTGCCTACATGGGTGACACCTCTCAAGCCACTGGACCTCCCCACGTATTTCAAACATGCTAGAAAATTATACACTCTTTGGAGTACAAGTAAAGCAGGGACGGGAGGTGAGAAGTGTTGGGATACAGATCAAAGGCTGTGCCCGTGACGTCTGTGTGGATGGGAATGGTCTCATGGGGAGGTGATGTGTGACGGAAATTTAAAGCAGGAGAGCAGGGTAGGCCTCTAGGGGAAGAGCATTCCAGGCAGAGGGAACAGCATGTGCAAAGGCCCCTGGGCAGCAGCAGGCTCAAGAGTGGTGATCTGTAAAATGGAGACCACCCTGCCAAGCCATGTCCCTCCCTCTTTCCAGCCCTTGGATCAGGAAGTGTTGCCCTTGTCACCACCCATGTTCCCTGCTTGCTCAGGAGAAGAAATCTGTCCCCTGCAGAGCTTGGGAGAAGGGTGCTGGGTCGCTGGCTCAGCTCCACCCTGGTCCCTCACAGTCCAAGCCCCCCACCCCACAGCCAGAGGGGTCCTCTCATAACACTCCTCTGCCCAGAGCCCTCCCGTGGGTCTCTGCCTTGTTACCTGCTACCTCCTGTCCCCTTCCCTTGCTCCCTTCCAGTCTCACCAACCTGCTGTTTCTTGGGCCTGCTCCTGTCCTGCGGCCTTTGCATATGCTGTTCCCCCTGCCTGGAATGCTCTTCCCATAGATGTCCACCCTGCTCTCCTGCTTTAAATTTCCATCAAACATCACCTCCCCATGAGACCATTCCCATCCCCACAGACGTCACAGCCCTTGATCTGTGGTCCCCAGCCCCTCTTACCTTGCTTCCTTGTTTTATTTGTATTCCAAAGAGTAAAAGTTTCTAGCATGTCTGAAATATTTGGGACTCTGTTTTCCCCACCGGTATGTACCTCCCTGGGGGCAGGAGTTTTGTCTGCCTTGATCACTGGTATACGCTCAGGGCTTAGAACAGCAGCACCTGGTGGACAGTAGAATCAAATATCTACTTGTAGAATTATTTAAAGAAAGAAGGAAGGAAGGAAGATGGGCTTCAGCTAAGGCTCTGCAGGCGAGTAACGGTTTGCCTCCTCGAGCTCCAGGAGTTGAGTTCCCTCACAGAATTCACTTCCTCACTCACCTACACACACATACACACCAACTTCCCTTCCCCTGCTGGCCCTCATTCCCCGCCTCCCTGAGGCCCTGCCCCTTACCTCTCCCCCAGGTAGGCGCCGATGGCCGTCTTGTTGAGGCCCTCGCCCCTGTATAGGAACCGGGCGATGTCCTGGGCACTGGAGCTCAGTAGCTTGTGCTCAATGAGGTACTGGATGCCCTGCAAGGGGCACGCAGAGTCATGAACAGAACCCCAGGGCAGCTAGCCTGGGAGGAGGGCAGGAGGGAGCCCTGGAGAGGAGAGCACCATGCATTGGCACAGGCTATTCTGGGAAGTCGTGTCCCTCCTTAGTGGAAGATGCCTTTGTAAGGTGGTGAGTTCCCCATCACTGGAGGCATGCAACAAGAGAGACAATTTCTGCAACGAGCCATGTTCCTGCCAGGTGCTCCCCTGGGGTTCCCTTCAGCCTGACGCGCTTTGATTACATGCGTCAACGATTCCATGGATCTATAATTTTAAGACTCAATGATTCAGCCATTTCTTTTGTCCCTTAAAGTTCACGTTATTTAAAAATAGCATTTCATTGTTTTCTTGCAGGTAATTTGTGCCCATTATATAAAAGTTAGAAAAAAACAGCAACATTGAAAACAGAAATTGCCCCCAGTCCTACCACTCGGAGGTGGACAGTTTCTGTGGCGGTGACTTTCTGTTCCTTCCTTTATGAAAGAGGAAGTGAAACCCGCTTTTCTGGTTTGACAATATCACAAACATCTCTCCCCATGACCCAAGCACTTTGGAGTCGGTATAATTTTAGGAATTTGCCTCTGGTTTTCTGTGATGGTTCCTTTACCTCCCTGTTTCTCTTGGAGAAAGAGGGGCTTCTGGAAGTCTGAGGGGAGTTCTGAAAGACAGACACAGGGTCCTGGGGACCCTTCGGTGGCCCTTCCCTGGTGCTTGGTGGGGGAGTGTATGTGTTCCCCGTGGCAGGGCCAGGGGGCCGGTTTCGGCACCCTTCAGTGGTGAATTGGCGTGTGACACAGGAGACCTGGGACAGGGAAGGGAGGCAGCCTCTGAAGCCAGAGGGGATCATTTCCAGGGCCCCTTGGCTGCCCCGATCCTCGCTGTGTGCCAGCCTGTGGCTTCCTCTGGCCTGTGTTCCTGCAGGGAAGGAGCCCGCAGCCACCTCGCAGGGTGGGGGCTGGGTTTCCTCTGAGGCCAGCGGGGTTGAGGGTGCTTGTTGGGGTGGAGAGAGCAGTGTTCTGCACCTGCACCCCAGACTGGCTCCCCCAAGCTGAGTGGCTGGAAGACACCTCTGGAGACCGAGCCCCAGCATGTAAGAGCCACCCAGCCTGATGCCTTCCTCACAGCGGAGGAAACAGGCCTAGTGCCAAGGGTCTCCAAGTCCGCAGAGATCATAGACTTCGCACCTCCCACCTCCTGGCCCCCACTTCCTGCCTGCAGCTGCTGTGCCATGGGTGACACAGCCCCTACCCATGACTGGACAAGATGCTGAGCCCTGCTGGGTCTCGGTTTCCTCGTCGGTAGGGTGGGTTATTGTCAATTGAAGGAAACAAGAGGACGTTAGGAAGAGGCCCAGCCCATAGCAACCCGACCCCATGACCTGAGCCCCCGGCAACAGGTTACCTTCATGGGGTCCATGTTGAACTTCTTGCGTCCAATGCACAGCTCCTTCTCCTTCTGGGCCATTCGGCTGTAGACATGCGGATGTCAGTGTGGGCTGTCTCGGGACCCAAGGGCACCCCCTGCAATCCCCAAGGACCCTCAGACACTGTGAGGGTTCCCTTAGTCAGAGCCAATATTCCCTGGGGCCCTCCTGGAGCTGCCGCACCAGGCTCTTCCAGCGGGCCCAGCACCTTGGCCCTGAGAGCCCAGGGTGGTTCCAGGAGGAGCATTTAGGGGGCCCTGTGCTTAGAGTGCGGGTGAGATACCGGAGAGGCCGGGGTGGGACACAGGCTCTGGAGCCAGCCTCCTGGTTCAAACCCCGCCCCACCCCTTGCTGGCCCAGACACTTAGGGAGAGTCACTTCACCTCAGTTTCCTCATCTGTAAAATGGGTGACCTTGCCACCTGCCTCCCAGCACTATTGGGAGGTTAGAAGTGCCCAAAACTGGTGGTGGTAGGTGCTCTGGAAATGCTGTGTTATTATTGCTGAGGCTCACCGTGGAACCTGGAGACCAGGCCGATGAGCACATGCGAGTCTGTGCATTTGTGCGGGGGCTGGACAGGTGGACATCAGAAGAAGCAGAGAACCCAGTGCGGGAAGCGGGGGCAGGGGGCATTTCCTGGGACACTGGATGTAGGAGTCAGTACCCTGGGGCCCTAGGGGATTATGTAGGGACCAAACTTCTCATCTCGCTAGTGGAGAAACTGAGGCCTGCAGAGGGGAGGGGACTAGCCCAGGTCACAGAGCCAGTGGAAGTCTTCCCATAGAAGGGCAGAGTGGATGGCAGCCTGTGGGTGGAGTGAAGTAACCCAGCCTGGGTCCTGCCAATGGCCAGGCTCCCGTCCCCTTGGCTCTTGGCTTCCCTGTGCCCATCCTTGGGGCTGAGCTTTCCTTCTCCCAAGCCCCTCCCAGGAGGCTCCTGGGTGGCAATTGGCCAAGGGTTGGGTCAGAGTGGGTTGGAAGAGGCTGGGTGCAGAGGCTGCGGGCATGAGGTCATCTCTCAAGAGATGGACTGTCTGGAAACAAGGGCCAGACCAGCACCATGGAGTCTCGGGGCCGCTGTCTCCTTCTCCATGGGCCTCATCCCCGGCTCCACCAGGACCCCAGACCCCACCCCTAGCAAGCCCCTAGGGCAGCTTCCCGGGGTCCCCTGGCGGGCACCTCACCTCTCCTCTGCCATCTCGAAGCAGTCGATTTGGGCAAACACATCTGAGATCTCGTCCTTCAGCTTCTGTGGGGTGGCGGTGGGGACAGGAGAGTCAGGGAGCGGAAGCCAAGATAGACAGGGTTTCCTGACCCTCCCTCGGACCCATTCCCACCCCGGTTGCTCCAAGTTGCTCTTTCCTGACAGACCCCCAGCCAAGATGTCTCATACCCTCCAAGTCCCAGACCAAACTAGTGCTTTTCTCTGCACCCTTTCTTCCACCACCTCCTCCCTTGGGAAGGCAAGTCCCACCTTGGCCCCTCTCTATTTTTGGCCTTCCTGTCTCTCCCCTCTGCAGCTGTAAAGGCTCCTGCCCTCTAGCCAAGCCCACCCGACAAGCCCACCTCTACCCAGTTGCCACCTTTCTGAAGCATGCTTGGTGCCTGCCCTGCTCCTGCTCAGACTCCTCCCATGGCGCCCACTGCCCCCCACCCCGAAAGGAGGCACTGAGTCCAGGCCAGTGAAGGGGTCCCCGCTCCTCCCCAGCTTCCCTCCATCTACTTATCAACTCTGACACATGTCCCTGACTCGGTGCCCACTGTGTGCCATGTACTGTGGGTGCCCCCAGTACTAGAAAAGGCAGGGACCCTGCAATCCCCGTGGAACTGGCCGAAGGGGACACTGAAGCATAGAGGGGTAAGGTGACGTGCCTAAGGCCTGGCTTTAAGCTTCTGATTAGAGTCAAGCCTCTAGTCTGTTTCCTCTTGACCCTGCATGGGGCGCCTGTGACAGGGGAGAACCTTTATCTCTGCCCACTGCCTTCACTGAGCAGAGAGGGCGAAGTGGCGTCTTGTTCAGCCTCCCCCTGCAGGGCAGCAGCAGAAACTCCCAAAAGGCACTCAGTCCTCCCCTACTTCCCCCAAGGGAAGGGACCCAGGGACAGCGTGGAGCCTGGAGCCTATATCTATGCCCAGTCAGCTCCTGTCCATGTGATCTCGGGTCACTGAGTGGCTTTCCCACAAACAAATGGGGCTCACTCAAAAGTATTAATTGAGCACCTACTATGCTCTGACTATTGCACTGCAAATACCATGGTGGGCAAGATAGGCCCAGGTTCACAGTCTAGTGGGGTTGGGATCATGGTGGTCATGGGGCAATTACATGACTGTGCAGAAAAATGATCATGGTAATGATATAGGGAAAGCCTGGCACACGGTAGGTGCTCAGGAAAATCCTTGCTGAGTGAGTGCTTCTATGCCTTCATTCTTCCTGCAGTAGGGGGTGAACAAGTGTGTGGGTGAGGTGGGATCCCAGCATCTGTGGCCAGATGGTCAGGACGGCCTCTAGGAGGAGATAGCAGATAAGCAGAGGATGAAATAATGAGGAGGGGTCATGACAAGAGCTTGGGAGAGCTGCAGGCAGAGGGAGCCCGTGAGTGCAAAGGCCCAGGGGCAGGACTGAGCGTATTCCAGGAACAGAACCAGAGCTTGTCTCAGAAGGCTGTTGAGAATTAGATGTGCTAACATCTGAAAAACTGGTGAATGGGCAGGTGCTGGGCCCATATTGGTGCTATGTTGACCCAGTGATCCCTATTTTAGGCGGAATGAGAGCTGATTGAAGCCACTGAAGTGGGAGTAGAACGCACCACACGATGGGCTGCATAGAGCCCCAGGCGGGGTCCCCACACAGGAGAGACTTAATCCACTGCTGCCCTCCCCTCCCCTCTCTTCTGTTCTCCTGGCAGCGCAGCCCAGCAGCGAGGGGAGTCCCCTGGGGATTCTGTCTTCCCCCCTCCTCAGGACTGGGATTGAGATGGGTATGGCTGGCATCTGGCCCCCTTTCTGACCAGGCGATGTCAGGAGTGAGTGGGAGGGGTGTCAGCACGTCTGAGTATCTGTGGGTGGGTGTGGTTTGGGGGAGTTTAAGTGTGAACCTATGTATGGACATGTGTGAATCTGTCAGTGTGAGTGTGGGAATGTGCATTCACCTGGATGTCCTCCAGAAGCTTCTGCCGGTGCCATTTGATCCGCTGCAGCTCCTCCGTTTCCCCACTGCTCAGCTCCCCTGGGTCTGGAGAAAGAAGAGCCTGTGTTCACTGGCTCACTCCCTGGCCTCCCCTCCATCACGCAGTTCCAGTCACACCAGTTTGCTCTCAGGCCCCTCTTCTCTCTATAAGCCCATGACTTGCCAGACCGTTTCACTCAAGCCTGAGCTCAGGTGTCACCACCTCCAAGAGGCCTTCCCTGACCACTCTAAGTCACTCTAAGTCAGAATCTCTCCCACTCTCCTCTCCTACCCAGCTTTCTGTTTCTTCTACCCCTGTATATATGCCTGGAAATTATCTTGTGTACTTACTGTTTTTGTTTTTTTTTAAGGTTTATTTATTTATTATTTTTATAGAGAGGGGTAGGGAGAGAGGCAAAGAGGGAGAGAGACACCAGTGTATGGTTGCCTTTCACCTGCCTCCAGCTACAGACCTGGCTGGAGACCTGGCTTGCTACCTGGTTATGTTGCCCTGGCTGGGAATCGAACCAGCGACCTTTGGATTCGTAGGTCGGCACCTTATCCCCTGTGCCACCAGCCAGGGCCTGTACTTGTCCTCCATCCCCCTACTTTTCCCTCCTGTTGACTAAGCAGCTACCTTGGACTTCAAGACAGAAGCTGGGTATCGAGATGGCAGGGCGGCAAGCTAGAAGGAGCCTGGGCCCTGGGCAACTGTATGGAGGAAAGTCATTATATTGATCTTGACCAGCAGCTACCCACTTGGACTTTTCAGTGAGAGAGAAGTAAGGCTTGGGGAGGCCTCAGTCAGTTATTCTGAGTCTCTTTATGACGGTGGTCAAACTGAACCTTAACCAACAGCGTGTCCTCATCTGAGAAACATGAACCATAATCCTTACCTAGATCGTGGTCGTCGGGACTAAAAGAGTTGAATTCTGTCAAACACCCCAACAACCGTCTGACATATGGTCAGGGCCCGACATATGTATAATGGGTGCTGTGTTGTACAACGGCTCTTCTCCCCAGAACCGGGGGGCTCATTTTCTCAACTGCTGCGGTAGGTGGGGGGTGGGGATGGGGTAGACTGCTGATCCCTTATAGCTGAGTCCCTCCCAAGGAAATGACCTCAGCCAAACAGAGCTACCTCACCTAAGCATATGTCCCTCCCAAAGGGACGCTGCAGCACAAGAAGTCAAGACTTTCTGCTTGGTTATGGACCCGAACCAATTTTCAGACCCCGAATCTATTAGCTGTAGAAGAGGCTGTGTCCCCAGAGGGAAGGGTCCTGCCACACAGTGGCAAGTGTCCATGACAATGATTCCCTTGGCCAAGTGACCAGGATGGGTCTGTCTGGCCCATCAAGTCATGAAGTCAAGTGAGCCCGATGGCAGTCCTTTGTGAGTGGTTTGCCCAGGAACAAGCATGGGCAGAGCCAGAAGACTCCAGTGAGCTCCAAGGCTAGGTGACCCTGACCCTCATGTCATGCACTGCTACTGACCAAGGCCTGTCCCTCAGCACACCCTGTGTCTGAGGGTGGGGCCCTTGTGACCTTCTGACAAAGGGGGAGAATCCCTGGGTTTGGTTCCAGGATGGCGGCTCGGTATTTGGGAGCAAGCACAAACTGGATAACGAAACAAACAAACAAAAACCAAGAACTGGACAGCTATGGAACTGTAGTCCTGCTCGAGGTGTTCTGGAAAGGGAGAGGTGCCAAGTCCCCGGAGAGGGCAGAGCTTTGGGCAGGGCGCCTGGCCATCCATTTCACGTGGGAAGAGAAGTATCTGGAAGTAAGAATATACCGTACGTGCACTCATGGGCAGTAGAGGGTGGCTGGGTCAGAGGCTGAAGGGAAGAATGACAGAAGAGTAGGAACAGACAGGTGAGTGTATGGCCCTGTGGGAGTGGACGCGGAGTGGGAAGATCTTTGTAAAGCACTGATGTTCCCCAGAAGGCATCCATCTCAGGAGAGACGCAAACCCACCAAGCAGATGGAACGACTCGGCCAGGGGACATGGGCTAGTCTGATGGGCCGGCCCAGTGCCAGTACAACGGACCACGAACAAAGTAGCCACGGGGCCTGGGTGGAGGCTGTGTGGAGACCCAAGCTACTGCCACTGCTGAATATCGGAGTTGCCAGCAACAGAGACCCATCGCCTCCTGAGAAAACACAACCAGCCACTTGCTCGCCAGTTGGTGGCACTGCCCCTTTCTCTTCCGTAGAGCAGCGATGTGTCTTGACTGGAATCCATGCATGTTCGGAATACATGGCGGCCTTTCCTGCCCACAGAGCCTCAGCCGGCTCCGGCATCCCAGGGCTCCCAGAGGGTTTGCTCCACCGACACTGCGCGGCCTCATATCAGCCCGAGGGGCCTCTTTGTAGTAAAGGAGGAGCCCATGGCTGTAGGTCCGCTGCTCACCCCCACGTTTCACCACGAGAAGATGCTGGCCCGGTAGACGCCGGCCCGCTTGAGCCATGGGGCCGCCTCTTGAAGGTGCAGCTGAAGTATCAGCTTAGCGGTGATATCCTGCCTGGATGGGCACCGTCCTCTACACCACAGGTGGCAAACACAAGGCCCAGGGCCGAATCCAGCTCTCCATCTTGTTTTGTCTGGCCCGGCGCCTTGTTTCTACCCAGCTCGCTTGACTGGAGTAGTTATATTTATACATACAGTCCTAAAATTACATTCAGCCCTTTGAAGGCAACCGCAAAGCTGATGCGGCCCCTGGTGACAATGAGTTTGATACCCCGGCTCTACACCCTAAGTCAATGACCATTTTTAGATGGTGCTTTATGCCCAGTAGGTCAGCCACCCAGATCCAGGAGCAAGGAGTGGGTGGGTGGGGCTCCCCTACCATGCTCCTAGTGACTCACTCAGGAGTTTTCCTTTCTGTTCTGCAACTCTGGGCTCTGTGGGTCTAGAGTTCCTGGTTTCCAGGGGACGGGGAGGTGGCTGTCATAGCAGCAGACACAGCAAGAGCTCCGTTAAGCTTTCAGCGCAAAAACACCTACTCCATGCCAGCAGCTTCGTACAAATTGTGTCATTCAATGCTTCTCAACACTCTGCCAAGGGGGCCTTTTTCAAAAAGTTTAAGACCCTGAGGCTCAGAGAAGCCAAGTGACTTGCCCTAAGTCACAGTCAAGAAATGGCAGGGCTGAGATCACAACCTTGGTTTGCTGATCCCCAGGAAAGGCTGCGTCCCAGGATTCTGCAGCTGGGGGGACATGCGGGACAGAAGGCGTGAGGGGCCACCCACATGGAGACAGGAACAGGGACCCTGCGGCGAGGGAGGGGGCACTGCCGGCTGCAAGTCCTGTCAGGAGCAGCAGGGAGGCTGAGCTGGAAAAACACAGTCACCTCCAGTTGACTTTGGGGTGAAAGATCAGGCTTTTTTGTTTGGTTTGTTTACTTCCCGTTGCCTTCCTGTGGGCAGGGGCTGTGTCCTGAGGGGAGTTTCTGGCCGGGGTACACCTCCTGGTGGAGGCCGCGTGGATTCCTAGGGGCTGCGCATTGGAGAGAAGCCAGCCTGGTTTTGAAGTTTGTACGGATAAACCCCCAACGTAGATGGGCAAGGGCTGAGCCCTGGGCTCCCAGGGCCCAGGCTGACTTCTCTTCTCGCGGTCTCCTCCTTCCCCTCATCCGCCCTGGGCCTAGGAGCCGCGCACAGCCTCGGCTCCAGCCCCTCTCTGAGTTTCAGCCCTGCCATCCTTCCTAGCTATCGTCTTGCTTATCATTCTGACCAAAACGGAAGTCCCAGAATTTCCCCTCAATTCTTCCTGAGTTCCCAGGCTCTGGGGTGGTCCCTGAGATTCCCCTGCCAGGGCCCCAGGAGGCACCTGGACACTCACCCTCTCTCACCCTCACCGGGCCCTGTCTGCCTGTCTTCTTCCTGTCTGCGTGGTGCCCACCCACACCCAGACCCTGGCTCCTGCCTCTGCATGACAGATGCAGGGCCTCCCCATGTCCCCCTGCCCCCACTCTGCCCTTCTGGTCCAGTCTCCAGCGGCACCCATTGTCCTGGGGGTAAAGATCCCAAATTTCACTGGGCCCAGCAGCCCTGTGGGTGCACCCCGACTGCGTCTCACCCTGTGCCTGCCCCGCTCTCCTCTCGAGGCCTTTGCTCCCATGGGCGCTTCCCTCCGCAGGCCTTTGCAGGTGCTGCTCCCCCGTGTCTGTGATAACCCCTTCTCCTCTCTGCCTGGGAGCTCCAGGTCTTCCTCTCCGTCTCTCTCAGGGGCCTCCTACGCTCCTCTGGGCATCGCCTTCTCCCTCACCCACCTCCTCTCACCGCAGCAGGTCTGTGGCTTTGTGGCTCCACAAACAAGCTGAGCCCCTGGTTAACGAAAGACAGGCTAGTTGAGCACCTACTATGTGCCAGGCCCTACGTGCGCTAAGCTCTTCCCATCCATTATCTCATTTCATCCAGACAACAGCTCTTGATGAAGAAAGGTATTTCTAGTCTCATTCTGTAGGTGAGACACCCAAGGCTCAAGGGGTTAAGTGACCTGCCGAATCTGACATGGTGGAAGGAGGGGAGCTGAGAGTCACACCCACGCCCTCTGGGGCACGGAGGCCTCAGTACTGACGTTACTCCTCTGATGCCAGCCATGGACGAAACAACCATCAAAACCCCACCAGATGCTAACCCTGGACGTCCTGACACAGCTCCATGTTTGGGAATGAAGACAGGATGCGGAATGTCACCTACAATCTGAGCCCCTTTGATGCTTGGGGTGAGAAATACAACAAAGCCCAACAGCACAGAGCCGGACACTGGCACAGGTGTGGCTGCAAATGGTTTGCAGGAGAGGGGGGTGATGTAGGGGAGCGGGTGCTATTCACATTCTCTTCGTACAGCTCCTTTTGTGTTTGACAGGTAGCTTCGTGGATGCTTGCAGGCCACTGTCCCCTCTGTTGGGGCCCTCACCCCAGCAGGTGGCAACTGGTCAAGTGCATTTGAACCTGCAGGACAGTGCCGACAGCCCCTAGACTGCTGCGCCCTCACGTGGTACATAGGGGCCTTCTGACCCTTCACCTGATTGTTAAAAAGTGGGATTTCACCTGGCTGGTGGCACAGTGGATAAGGCCCCAGCCTGTGAACCCAAAGGTCACTGGTTCGATTCCCAGCCACACCACATAACCAGGTTGCAAGCCAGGTCTCCAGCCAGGTCCGTAGCTGGAGGCAAGTGAAAGTCAACCATACATTGATGTCTCTCCTCCTCTCTCCCTCTCTCCCTTCCCCTCTCTCTGAAAAATAGTAAATAAAATCTTAAAAAAAAAAAAAAAAAGT